>PVKB01003308.1:30291-209157 GCA_004027205.1 Ctenodactylus gundi | reverse complement strand
GGAGAAATGTGATCCTTAGATCCTTTGATGGAGTTGGAGTGTATTTCCAAGAATTTATATGTTGAAATACAATTAATAACAAGATAGTGCAAAGAGTAGGTGCCTGCAGGAGGGCTTTGAGATCATGGGGACAAGTCCCTCGACAGTAAGTCTTGTGTCTTTATAAACAAAGCAGGAAGGAGTTGTTGAGTCCGGCCACTTTTATGATCTCCTGTTTTCTGTGGTTTGAGGTGAGAACACGTTTTAAGCCACCATTTTAGAACCAGAGATGAAGCGCCATAACCTTCAAAAACACTCGCTCCTGGCTATATATATATATATATATATATATATATATATACAGTCTTGCTCTGTAGCCCAGGCTGCAGTCCTCCTGCCTTCCAAGTGCTGGGATTACATGTGTGCCACCACACCCAGATTATGTGGTGCTGGGGAATCAAACTCGGGTACTAGGTGCTTGACATAGTGCTCGCTTGGCAAGAACTTTGACCTTTGAGGTATTTCTCTAGTGAAACAGGCTATATTTGTATTTCTACATTGTAAAGCATACACTTTTTAATAAATTACTAAATCCAATATATTTTATGATAACAGCACAAGTGGCCTACCATATCACCTTTAGAAGCAGGGATAGTCTGAAAGACTTTTCTTCAAAGGCACTATTGCGTTTGGGATGTCATACACTGTTGCTCAGCACTAGATGAACGTCATTTTATTTCACAAAGTGATAGCCATTAGAATGACCAAAATTTATCTTAGTTCTCTCAATACATTTCTCTAGTGTTTAGTACAAGGTCCCCAGAAAAAGGAGGAATGTAAAAAATGCATAGAATGAAAGACTCAATGGTTTCAGTCTCTAAAGTTATCTCATATAATGAAGCTATTTAACATCTACACTCGTGCTTATCAAATACCCTATACTATTGGGTTTTACGTATTCTTTCTTAGCATTCACTTGTCCAACTCTTTGTTGTAGACTCTTGTAAGAGCTCAGACACAAAGCGTGCAGCTGATTCCGCTAGTCTCTTCCACTGCCATCTGTCATGCACATATACTTCTTTAAACCCGGTATAAAAAAATCATTTCTCTAAAGAAATATTATTTCATTTTTTATGAGATTGTATAGCACTTAAAATGCACTGTGATGCAGCAATCACATGGAAAGTTAACAAATGTTATATATTTTTTTCAAATTATCACAATCCCACGTGGAGAAGGACAGCTTTTTTTTTTTCATCAAATAATAAAGCTCGTGGCCGATAGATGTCCAGGAATTCCCTTCAATAGTGCACTAAGGTCTACTTCCTTTTCCTCATTTTAGAAAATGACAATGTATCCACTGCACAAAGTAACATGAACGCTAAGAAAGAGCTTATCAAGCAACAAGTATGCTGCTTTGAGGAATGAGAATATTTTTTTAAATTATGGATAAAATTTGACCGCTTTCGAGACGATTTGCTGTATTAATTTCACTCAGATTTCTCTCCTCATTATAAATAATGTTGGTAGCTCAAGCATGTCGTCAGTTTTAGCACAATTAGAGAGCTCTCTCCAAGTTGAGTGAAATACTTGGGCTAACTTTTCTCAATCTCCTTCTCCCAAGGGAAGGTGAGGAAGGTGACAGGGTCCATGGATGCTAAAGCCGTTAAGAATAAAACTCTGAGAGTCTGATTTAGGCAAACAGAAGAAGTAGGAATTCTTCGTGAAAGACGTCTTCGGGAGAAGAGTCGTAAAGGGTAGCCTGCGTGGGTCTCCATCGACTAACACCAGTGGCCACGACCCATATTTTCACAAGACGAGAGCGGTGGGGGCTATCGCATGACTTTTGGTGGTTGGTGTTTCTTTGGTTCGGTTTGAAACTGAATAACACCAGGGTGTCTGTTGGGTAGGGGAGAAATGCAACTCCTCTTTGGCTGCAGAAAATTGAAACTTATAAATCATTTGGTCTGGGGAAACGGAGAAGCAGTTGCTGGGGGAACGGGCCCATCAGATACGCTACTCTGCTGGTTTTTGTCCTGCAAACTCCTACCTGTGAACAATGAAGTCATATGCTTTTATTTGTAAACACTAAATGATAATTTATATATACATGTTAAAAATAATAATCTGTTTATTTACTAGACTATGTGAATCCTAGATGGCAGGGGTGGCAGAGAATACTGGATGTTGTTTAAATTATGGGGATAATCCGAATGGGTTTTGTTAATATTGCCTAATAAGGCATTGGAGCAGTGCCTTGTTATTGTTGTCAAAATTTAATAATTCTTTTATTTCCAACATATTCTTAAATCTAGAGCCTCCTGAAAATGAAACACCATTGTCTCTAATTATAAGTTTGACCCCCTTAAAGATTTATAGAAATGAAGTCCCTGCCAAAGTATTTCAAAATTTTCTTTAGGAGCACAAATAATCTGTTGTCTATAGGTGACACACATCGCTTTAATCAGTAGACTCCGCCTTCACTCTAACCACTTTAGGAACCCCTCATTGCGACTCATTCTAATATCTCACTTATTTGTTGAGAAAATATTATTACTAATTTTTTTTGTATAATAAAATTTTCCTGGAAAAGATTTCAGCACAAGGCAAAAACAATTGAAAACTGAAAATCACAAATATTGGTGTTGTTTCTTATTCTTGGAATATGGTCTCCAGGTTCAAAATTTATAAATGGGCCTGTTCTTACTGACCTCAGAGATCTTTCTTTGTATCTGTCCTTTATCAGAAGGTCATGGCCAGAGGAAATAATAATAAACTTAATATAAAATAATATTCACTCCGTTATAAAAATGAAACTCGTGGATAGAATCACAAAATTTCATTTCCTAATTGATCAAAATCTGCCATCTTATATATTGCTTTAACTTGGCATATCAGAGTTATGAGAAAACAGAAGAAAATTTCACCTGGAAGATTAATTATATTCACATTTTATAACTTAAAACAAGATAACTTTGGAATAATAGGTGTTATCATTATTTTGTTTGTGACAGATTCTTATGAAGGGCTCATGACTAAAATGGTTGAGGAATCTGGTTATTTTGTTGCCAACAGAGCTTATGCAATATAACAGTAGGTTAATAAGCTCCAATCAGCACACCTTCCAACCGGGCAGAGGTGCAGAGGAGCACCTACTTCTCATCTCAGCACTCTGAAAGATTGGAACAGGAGACTAAAAATTTTACTACCGTCTAAACAATTTAGCTAGACTCTTGCAAAACGAACACACAAAAACAACCAAATATGTGTCTCCTACTTTTTCAAACAAACCCAAAGTCTCAGCCCATCTCTGTTTCACATTCTTAATTTCGTCCTTAGTTTATAATCGGCTTTGTGAGTCTCCCAATATTTACCAGTTTTCACCAGGTAGCTACATTTTGATTGTTGTGATTCTTAGAAAGGAAACTTAACTATCATCAACTTAGAAAGAAAATAATTAATTTGTAATATAAGCTCTCTCAATGTCCTTGTTAAAAATTTATTTCCAGGGTTTTCTATTCAAAAAATTGATCCTCGTGGTTGATGATGTTGCTGAGATCCACGGCCTAGCTGATTGTTTGCATCACTTTATTGCACTGACAGAGATCATTGCACTGTCTAGCCAGAACTGTATATTTTTTCTTTTTCTTTTCAGTTGTCATTTTTTTCCAACCACTATTTTTCGGCATCACTGTTTTGTGTCTACAAGTTCAAGATCACTCTGTATTTTTTGCTGGATTAACACCTTTGTCTCTACTTGATGTTCCTTTTTGATCTCTGCTTTTTATTTTTCTCTAAAACTTGCTTTATCTAAATTATTCCAACAACCTGTAGTTTTCTTTGGATACTAGTTGCGGGGATAAACACAGAGGAAGAGACAGGGAGGTACAGGGAATACCCAGGAATATGCGAACGTCACCTGTCACTCAGGCACCAGATGCCTCATAGCCACTAGTGGTTGTACTAGTGGTTTTCTGAATGTGACTTTTATTGTATATTTTCATACAGATTCTGTTGATCAGTTCATCTTGTGAAAAATCGACCATACACTTCAAGTTTAATATAAACTTTGTTAGGAGGAGATATTCCTTAACAATATTATGAGAGAAATCTCCATCTCTGATATACTGTAGTTCATTTCATCCACATTGCTTAATTATTCTAATTTGTTATTGCAAAGATAATAGCCTCAGTGTAAGGGCCTTAGAAATAGGAAATGAAAAAGATCTTTAGAATTCTTTTCTAAACATTTTAAAATTTGGATTACTCTCAATAGCTTTAATTTTATTCCTGAAATAATTTATGTATTTTCTAATTCCTACGGGAAGCTCCTAAAACTTATACAAATAAAAACATTCATTAAAACCAAAATGGTTATTAGTAGTGCAGCTTAACATTGTTAATAGTCTCCTTGTCAAAGCTATTTTGCCAAAGTAAGAAAATAAAATTCAGGAGCTTCATAAATATTGCTTGTAAAGCTATTATTTTTCTTTAAAAATTAGCATATGCTATATCTTATTTTGTATTTTTCTTGCAATTAAAACTAATGAAAGGAGCTTGCTTAATAAAGCAAACTAGGATTTCTATGTTTCTTTTTTACAAACTGTATTTCTAAATCTTTTAATTTCACCATGTATCAAAAAATTAACAATGGAATAAAAATATCATGGATCAAATCCAATCATCTGTAATTTTTACTATTTTTATTAGCTTTATTTACAATTGAATACATACCAGGAAAGACACTATAAGTAAATTAACTCCAAAACGCTGACGAAAGAAATTTTTGCTTGTGCTTTTGTTTATTTTTCCTTGTTTGTTTGTTTATTTGTTTTGAGATGGGCTCTCACTCTGTAGCCCAGCCTGGTCTTGAACTTATTATGTAGCCCAGGCTAGCCTTGAAATCATGGGCAATCGTCTGGCCTCAGTTTCTTGAGGGGGGAAAAAAGGTGGGAAAAAAAGAAAGAAAAATGTCATAGCACCGATCTACAAGCTTAAAATATCTACAATTTAAATACAATATAACACCCTTACTATGAATTGGAAAAAGTTAAAAGTATTCACACTGAAAAGATTGAAATGACCAACTTACCCATTAAAAAGGCACCATTGAGATAAATATTTCATTTTCTGTGTTCCTATTTGTTTATCATTTTCATTTTTTAAAAAATTAAATATGTTCTTCAAGATGTAGTAGAAACTACAAAAGTCACAAGAAAGTATTTTCCACAAGTCTAAATAAATGTCAAAGCTTAAAGAAATAATAAGTTTCTACAAAAATATTTACCAAAATTAATTAAAATAAAACACAAGAAATCAAATACATGAATTTACATGGGTAAATTGTACTAATTTAATCAAAATTTCAGTCTAAGTTGTGAAGATTGAAAGGTACAGAAAAGTGAAAACCGATCAGATTATAATGGATTTTTGGAAGACTTCTATAAGATTTTTAAAGATAAGAAATCCAAATGATATTATAGTTCTCCCATCTCAGAAATGAGAAACACTGATATGAAAATAGGGAGAAAATTTTTATCAAACATATCACTTGGGACTAATGACTCAAATATTCTGAATGAAATAATAGCAATGCTGATCCAAAGTTACTGTGTTTAGGATTCCTACCATATCATATACATCAAGTTGTCTTTGATTAGTAATATATTCTTCTTCTACTTAATATTTGGGACTGTTTGTTCTGTTGTTTACTAGGACTGCTAAATTTTGCAACAATGATTGCAGAAGTATCTATTTATCCCTTTAGTTTTTTTTTTTTTCATGAAGACCTTCTTGAGCATACAGCTCGTTGATCATCTTCTTGTCACACTGACACTCGTTACCTCATGAGGACATTCATTGAAAGAATCAGAATCATTATAGATATATATCTGAATAACTTCCATGTGTTACCCATACTTCTGAGGCATTTGGAAAAGCATATCTCAAATTTAAAAAATAGAAAAGAAAATCAAACCTGAAACAAATAAGTTAACCCTTCTCTAACAAAAAAAAAAAAATGAAAGAAATAAATAACAAATAAGTCCTGTCAGAAAGAGATTAGAAACTGGAAATAGAAGCTAAGACACCAAAGTAAGGCTTAATAGATGATGAGTGAAATAAAAACCAGATGCAGGAGGTGTAATTATTAAACATAAAAAAGTGTATCTGGATTTGACAAAGTATTCAGTTCACAGATTGAATAGGTAAATGAGACCTTGGTTCTTCATGAATATACTTACCAGTCTGAACTTACCTTCATGAAATGACTGCTACCAAGGATAATGTGAAAAAATTATAAGCTTCTCGATGTGATTATAAGCTTCTCATTCCAAACTAGTACCGGACTAAACCTCAAAATTGTATCAATAATTAAATTGAAATCAAGTGCATTTTACATCAAAAATATTGTGTATTCATTTTTGTTACATTTAACATCTCTGTCATGAAAACTCTCTAAAGAGGAGGAGATAAAAACAGTAATAAAATAAAGTGTCCTTCAGACCAGTAGTGAAATTTGAAAATCATTTTCAGTAGTGATCATCGTTAACACGATTAGAAAGTACTGAGCAGAGGTAGATGGGTATAGTAGCAAAAGAAAGACCTATCATTATTAACAAGTAAGTTATCATAGTTGATTCAGGAGAAATGGAAGAAAATAGTTTGTTATCTGGACAATATGTCAGAGCAGCATGGGTTTTGCAGGCTTCTTTGCTCTGCTGTTACCTTCAAGGGGTGAACACAACACAATATTGTTGGGAGTACAGAAAACACAACAGTAGTCAAGATCACATCTCTTGGGGCTATCATTAGTTGGAACTCTACTTAGTAATGTAGAAGACTGGAATTATGAATAAAATTTTGAAAAAAGGAGAAAATCATCCTAAAAATATGAATGTATACTTGAGTTTATTTGTAAGTAAAACTATGTTAAATTATAAAACCTTATGGCAAAATGGCTAAGTAATAGAAATTCAAAGAGCAGGAAAGCCCTTGTCACTTTGACAAGAAATGTATGTGCACAAAATGCTCAACTTCATTGTAAACCTCAAATTCTGCACTTGTACATATCAATAAAGTGGGGGAAAAAAAGAAATTCAAGGTGGCTAAAATACTTAGTCTCTGTTTCAGCTATGGAAATTAAATTAAATATTTAAAAGATCTGTGATCTAGTTTGATGGTTTCTTTTTTGCTTTTGTTTTGTTTCGTGTAATGGGTGTGATGCAAAGAGGAAAAGTAACATAGTGTCAGCGTGACTTCTAGTTCCCACCTACCTGTGTTCCTATTGGCCAGCTAAGCTTGGTGTGTAGGTGTGGCTCCCACTGCTCTCCCAGCCACATGGACTGCGTGGTCATCACAGGATCATGCTTCATCGGATTGGACTTTGGGGCAGTCATTACTGTGGCCTGTGTCTCTTGTCTTTTCTAGGGGTGAGCACCCTTTGGTGCTCATGACTTCCCAAGGAAAGTTTGCCCTCAACAAAAAGGGAAAATAAGTTTCTCTCTTTTAAGAGTCTTCTAGAGCTCTGATGCTTAAAAGAAGAGAGATTGGATCTTTCTGAGATCTCAGAGTATTCAATTCTGCATTTTATCCTTTTTCTTGGCACAAATGTCATGATTTGCTAAATACTCTTTGTCAACCTTATTAGTGTTTGTTCTTGTTTCTTCTCTTTCATTTAAAAAAATAATATATTTTTTACGTCCAACTTGGAAAAGCTACAAGTAAACCAATGAAGAGCCTTTGCTTTTGTTTTTAAATTAATTCTAACTCTACTATATTTTATGATACAAAACAACAGTTTTTTTGTTATATTTGGAAGACTTCTACTTTATTCAGTGTCTGGATTAATAAGAAGCGTTGTAGTAAGCCTTATGATTTTAATCATTTCTGTTTAATATTCAATGCTAAGTATCTAGGGAACATTCAAATGATATACATCGCAATTTGGGCTCAGCAAACGAGGCATTGTCTATATAAAAATACGGATAAGAATAAACACAAAAGTACAGTATGTTAGTAACAGACAAATATATTGTTAAAGGAAAGGGAGGGCATTTTGTAGTAGCTAACTCCATTAATCAAAAATGACACAAAAACTCAAATAGAGCTATTTAACAATGGCATTCAATACCCGAAAATTGGAAGAAATTTTAGACCCCTAAATATACTAAAAAGTGCTGAAATTATGGTTATCACCTATGTTTGTAGTGCACATTGTTAAATGTTTGCCACGACTTCGTTGCTCTTTAAAAATTTTTACCTCTTGTCTACACACTATTCTTTTCATAAGTATCCACAAATTATGTATATACTGCTTGATTGAGGCTTTGTTATGTATCAATAGGCAACAGAAAAGACTGGGAAGGTAGCTTAGGGAGTAGGTCAGTTGGCTTACATGTGGGTTTGAACTCCAGAACTGCAAATGATGTAGAATAAAGTAAATTTATAGATTGATGTGCGTTATGTGTATGTGCACCTAACCAATAATATTGGATTAATCCAGCATCTGTTTCCTCGGGGCCTCTGAAACCTTACTTTCTTTTGCTTCCTGTCTTTTTCAGAAAAAAAAATTCTTCTAATAATTCCTCTTCTTGGTTCCCTTATCTTGTCTGACCATTTGATCCACACACGTCTTGGTCCTTACATTTCAATATTTTTCTCTGTCCAAAATACTCTTATCTAATAGACGCTGGAATCTTCTACATTTTTTTAAGTTTCCTTTAGTTAAACCACTAATTTAACCATGTATGGTTGTCATAATTTATATTCATTTTTTTATTCCAATGATAACGGATTTGAACAACTATTTTCTGAAAGGTCAATAATTACCTCACAATCCCTAAATTCTCACTTTTCTGAAGACAGTTTTTCCTCATTGCACTTCCTATGTTCCTTTAATAGAAATCATATGAAGCTTGAAACTCTTTCTGTGACACTTACAATATGACATGTTTCTTGTAGGCTTGTCAATCACACATATTTCTATTAGTTTTTTTTTTTTACTTTCCTTTACAATCCTGTGAATTTGTGAATTTTTCCTTTTTCTTAAAAGAAGATTCTTCCTTAGCATATATAATGTCCTCAACTTCTTGTTGGTAGCTTACTCTTTGATTGACTCCTGTATTTAAAATCACTGCAAATAAATAGTTTTTCATATCATTGAAGTCAAGGCAAACATTTTCAGATGCATATTAAGCATTTCCATGGCTACTTATAAGGCTCTCAGATGCAACATGTCTATCAACAAACTGTTTTTAGCATACTTGCTCTTCATTTTTCTAGTTTTACCACTATGTGTCCATATTGACTCCTCACCATCCATTGTCTCCATTTTTCACTTCATATATCCCTCTTCCATAACACTCATCTGTGAAATAAAATTTTATTTTAATTTCAAAACAGCTCTCCTTTTCACATCAAGGCACCTTGTTCATAAGCCAAAACAAATCAAAGTCCTCCCTATATCTGTACCATTATTAGACCACGTAACTACCACTGTGCTGCACACCAACCTGCCTGTAGAGCATGTTTATGTCTTCGTCTCCTTTCCTAGTGTACACTCTTACTTATCTCCAAAGCCATGTCTTTATTATTTTTATTTCATGAAATTCTATTCATTTCTTGAAATGACATTAGAAACAGTGCTCCTTTCAGATTCTTTTTCTGTTGTCGGTGTAGTTTAACTTATTTTTCTTTTCTATTATGACTTCCTTTCTGTAAACCTTAAGAGTACTCATTAGAGGAGCATTATTTTATTCTTATTTAACCTATTATTTCATTTCTAGATTCTCCAAGACAGTATACAAGGAAGTTGTGTAGAGTTTTTCAATCATCACCATGTTTTGTTCACAACAAGCACTCAAATAGTTTGAATTTATAGATGCTGAAGTCCATTTTGTCCTTCCAAAGAGGTTTGAGCAGAACGGTGTAACTTCTCTGACCTAATGACCTTCTCACTCACATGTTCTTTTAAGTGAAGGATTATGTCAGGATAATATGAAAAAATCATAGTCATGCCTACAAAACAAAAACTTTGTGATAGGTTAATGGAAAAAAAAAAACATACCTTTTCATCTCCTGAGAAATAGACCATTTGTGTGTGATTTTTAGTTATGAAGAATTAAAATCAGTAATTATACCCTCCACATCACTGATCTTTAAACATGTCAGTACAATCAGTGATGGGAAGAACTAAACCCGACTGACTCAGTGGTTTAGAGAAGGGAACAAACACATACATTCTTGAGCCAAGAGTTTTATTCCACAGTTGTTTGCATCTTGCCCTGTACCTGCTGGCCACATACAAACACTGCCCGCTGCTCACCACTTATCTGCCTTTACCCTATTCTGTTGCTTCTGCCACATGTGCCTAGTTTTTGTTCATGGAATTCAACAGTCATCTTCCTGTTGAGTTTGTACTTACTGTGTTCAGGTTTGTTCTTTTATGTTTAAAACACAATCCTCCAAAATTTCACTTGGTTCTTCCTCTTAAATATCTTCTGTTCATGATTCCTGACATACAACATGGCTAAAGAAACATCTTAATATTCGATCACATATCTTATATTAGCTTCTCATTTTTACCCCAGCATGGTTTTATTTGCACACTTTGTGTGAGCCTCTACTGGCTGCCTCTTCTGAAGAGGAACAGGTTATCACCTGAAGGCACAGACTAAATAGTTCCTGTTTACTAATAGGTTCTTTGCATCCACAACACAAATTCTGACATCTGTACATTTCCATATGTATATTGACTGATCTATTTATCACTTTAAAGACTTCAGTTAAAATAACCAAAAAGTGACTATTGTACTGGATATTATAGGTTAAAATTATAGCATATAGAATCATCTTTTAAATGAGTTATAAAATTAAACTTCTTTGACATTGGCTGTAGGATGAGCATGTATTATTTTAAAATTTGTTTAAAATAAGATTTCTATGGTTGTATGTGTTTTTTTACACCTGTATGTATGCAACTATGGTTATTTGGAGAAAGATATAATCACTTGAATTGTTGTGATGGATTCATGGAAGAGTATCTATAAACGTATACAGTTTAGGAAAATTTGTTTGTGTTTTCAATTCCAGAAGAAATTAGCTCTTCTAAGTGTTCACTCTCATCTGTGATACAGAATTGCTTTCATGCAACCACAAACCATTGTTCCAGAGTCAGATATCTGATGACTCTGGGTCTCAAGTGTGATCATGGGTTAATGGAAATAATGTCTCAAGGGAAATTAAAGAGTGGTAAATGGTATAAGTGAATACTATCTTGAAAAGGAAAACTCATGACTGTAGTTACCGAGGTCACCATTCACTGGTTTTAACTTTATAGCGAAGCACTTGTCACTAATCCATTAAAATACAAGAATTAGATTAGTTCATACTCTCAACACTTGTATTTTTGATTTGTGAGCCTCTTCCTGACTGCTGGTATCAGCATTGGCTCTTTCAAATTTCACCTTCAAAGGGCAAAAGCAACGTTCCTGTGACATTGTTCTATAAATATACTCTCACACCCTTCAAACCATTAAGGACAAAGTGAGCATCAGTCCATAAAGCAACTTCTGCCTCTTGGCAGCTCTCCTTATCTTGACCACCAAAAAAGTACTTGGGCTGAGAAATTATTAATGAAATTAATTATTATGAGGCCCATGGTGTAAGTCTACAATCCCTGCATTCTAATATGCTGAGAAGGGAGGACCAGCCTGGACAATTTAATGACTTAATTTTTTTTTTTTCAAAACCAAAAGTCTGTAATGGGTTGATGAAGTAGCTCACTTGGGCTCATTCATCAATACGTCAAGAAAAAAGTTATTAAATCTATGTCAACTCTATTATTCACTTCCTGAGGACCCCAGATGTAATCCACGTGCCAACGATGATGGAAGCTTTGGCATAGTCATTGCATTATTTACCTCACATTAAAAAAGAAAGCACTATGTAATATTTTGCACAATCATTTTTATGTATATGGCACATATTTCCATGAGGATTATTTAAGGATTTTTAGTAGATTGTTCTTATTCAGAACTTTGAAAGACAGCATGTTATAGGTACCAAACTCATGTTATAAAAAGAGTAACTTAAGAATATCTTAGACAAGCTAAAGTCAATTGCATGAATAGAAGTGATTTTTGGCCATGTAGGAATATTTTAATTGTAATCTTTCCAAATAAACAGATCATTATGTTCTTTCAAACAAACACCCAAAAGAGAAAAAATAACTTCATGACATGTCCAGATGATGGCCTGAAACATGCTGACTATTACCCTAAATTCCTAGATTATTATCATCTGTGTAGCAGTAGAACACAAACGTCATCATTTTTTAAAGCCCAAGCTTAAGCTCTTCCATGACACATTAACTATGATAAGCAGAAGACGCCTCGTGCTAATTACTATTGTGATGCGATCCATTTGCTAAATGGGACAAATATCAATAATTCATAAGAATTAGCTACTAAACATTTAATGTCAGACAATCCAAGCCTGGCAAATCAGTGTAATCTTTTGTGTGTACTAGTTGGCATGCAGACACTTCCTTTTCATTATGAAATATAAATACATTTTCCTCCTTGCAGCAGTTTGCATTATAAAAGATGGCAGATGTATAATATGTCTAGACTAATTACTGGAGGTACTAGGCAGGCCAAGCAGACAGTCTGCAGATGTCTCATACTTACAGCAAACCAGTTTTACATATTTTAAAACAAAAGTAGAGTGATGTCTACTAATAAGAACCAATCTTGTCTCCCGAAAACGTGTAATATGGACTTTTTAGAAAAAGCATGGAGTAGAAAAAATTGGCTTGTAAATGTTAAAGCATTTATTGAACTTAATCCAGTTCTTAAAGCATTGATATCCCAAAATTGTGCATGTTACCAAACCATTAACTCTACTGCTGAAATTTATGTTTGATTTACTTTTATGTAATGTAGATTTGCAATAATAAAAAGCTATGAGATTTTTAAAAGTATTTATACATTTTTAAAATTAAGCCTACTAATAAATATACATAATGATATCAAATAGTAGTATGTTTGGAAGCCAATGATTAAGTGAGATGGGTATTAGATTTATGAGATATAAAAGTACATTTTAAAAGTTAAGATAATCATCTAATTGGTAACTTTAATATTTAAATCAATAATGTTAAGTAGGATGAATATATTTTCAGTTACAATACAAGGAAGAAATGATTTCTAATCTGAAAAATCAAAGAAATATATATATATATATATATATATATAACTGCAGATGCTGAAAAATTGTTTTGGCAAATGATTTTTAATGCCTCAAATAAAATTTAATGATGGTTTTATACAATCTTACTACACACAAAAAAGTGAAAAGCTTAAATCCTAAAATCCTTAAATCATTAATGTTTCAGTCTAAACAACTTTGCTCAAGCTAAATCCACACAGTGTTTTACTTTTCATAAGTCCCAATTGTAATCCTTCATTAAAATTTTGATTAAGTCCTAAAGACATAAGTCTCCTTCTGACACACCTTTTTACTGCCACTTTTGTGGTTTTAATGTAATTAATTTCTATGTTTATTTGTACCTTAAAGGTGTATATGCCCTTTATATCTAAAGCGAGTATTTTAAATTGATTATACTTTATATTTTTTATGATTTTAATGAGAAATATGTTACTAATAACATCAACTTTCAGAATAGTTTTGCTTCTTATTGTGCTTAAAATTTTATTCAATTAAATTTTCACAAAATCAGGAAAAGTTTTGCACAGAAATAATTTGATTTTCTATCTATTGCTTTCCTTAATGAAATTGTCATCTATCAATCACTAAGGCTATAACTCCAACTTCTACTAATTTATCATAAGCCAATGGGAAAAAAAAATTATTCCCTAGGGAATCAGTATAAGGAAATTGAATTCAAGGTAGAGTAAGATAAGCGTTGTGTAGGTATTGAGTTCAGTTTTGTTTTACTCAAAAGTGTAAGATGATCATTTTATCGTATTAAAGTGTCTGTGGACAAATAATGTGGTTTACCTTCATTGTTTCTAATCTCAAGCCTTAATTGACACAGCAAAGAAGTAATTAAATCAAGACTGGAAAAGGCAGCCGTGACCCTGGTTAGACTGCCCAGAGTCGAAGTAACAAACATGATCTCTTCTTTTCTTTTTTTGTGCAATATAAACTGTTAATAAAAATAATTCTTTTCAGTAACACAATTAGGCAGATTTTATGAGCCAGTCCTATGGAAAAGTAGACCACGTGTCCTCTTCAGTGCTTTTACCGAGTTGTTTGGAAGAACTTCTGTGAGAGCCTCCCATGGAGGAAGCAGGCTGGAAGGGGATTGAAAGTCACTAAGAGCAGAGATGGGACGTTGTACCTGCTCTCTAGTTAAGAGCAACTCTCTGAGCTCTCGTAAAGGCTTCTACTGTCACTCTTTGGACCAGCCACATAAAATTTCCTTTTAGATGGCTGCTCAAGAGCACCTTTCCGCTGGGCCCTCCAAGTCTTCCAATATTAAATCCTTTGTTCCCTCAGTCTCAGAGACAACCGCTATCGTTTGTAATCATGAAAGTCTAGATTAATGCACATTTGCTCTTTCAGCCTTCTAGTAGAGATCGATGTCCTGTATTAAATCAACTCTGTTTGAGATACATATGACGGCTTTCAGTTTTCCTGAATGAACCTTACTAAAAAAAGCCAGTGGAGAATATGAGACAAATTTCTGGCATTATTTGGCTTGTGTCCTGTTATGTTTATTGGACATAGGTAAAATATTGGCAAAAGGAAGAAGGTACATATAGGTGCTAACAGTTTAGAAACTATTTTAATGAGTCAGAAGGGAGATTGGCTAGAAGCTTGTGATAATAGTAGAAGCAAACAGATTTAATATGCTGAACACAAAGTTGATAATATGTGATAATGAACCAAAATATGAAATTAGAAAATAGAATAAAAGAATGTCAAGTATTAAATATGATACATGGACTTATATGAATATTGCTGGGAATTTGTGAGTTTTGAAAAACCATCAGTTCACTGGTAAAATGATGGAATTTACATTGTGTATGAGCCACTCAAGAAGAGATATTCCACAGGAAGTTGTCATATGAGTCTAAGTAAACAAAAAGGTTGTACTAGGAACATGCATTTCTGTTTGGAGTGTCCACATGGGTATGAAAATGTCATGGGTGTAGATAAGATAACAGAATGAAAAGGTCATCAAGAATCCAAATTCAGGAACTTCAGTATATATAAGTTTGTATAGCAAGCGAAAGATTGAAAGAAATAAGAGAAATATCCATAATTCTAAGAGGAACTCAAGACAGTGCTATGTCAGCAAAGATAATGACAGAAATTTTTGAGAGGAGGATTCATTTTTATTTCTAATTTTCCCCCATTTTATTGATATGTGCAAGTGCAAACTTTAAGGTTTACAATGGAGTTGAGCATTTTGTGCACATACGTATCTTGTCAAGGTGACAAGGGCTTTTCAGTAACCAATATTTTCAATGGCTGGTAAAATGAGACAAGAAACTAGTGCCTGGGAGAGTGTAAGTCAGCATGAATTTTGAAGGCATGGACGGTGAAAGATATTCGTGGGTAAGGGAAGCTTTATCCTGGTTCAGAAGAGATCAACTTAGCTTTAGAATCTGGTCGCTATTCCTGTATCTCAGATGTCTTCAAAGCAAGGGAAATAATCATAATTACTTATATTATCTTTCCAGTCAAAGTTGTTCTTCCTTCAGTCTTCTGATAGTCATCAGCTTTCTTCTGAAAATAACTTGAATTGCCAAATACACATGGGTCCCAGCGTCTGCCAATACATACCCACTACAGAAATTTTGGTGATAGTATTGATAATTGTATTTTCAATTCATATTTCACGAAGACAGCCAGACAAACTTTTCCTGCTGAAATTATCATTAAACGTGCCCAAGAATTTAATCAGATTCTTCAGGACAATGGTATTTTGAATATTAAAATCTATGCCCATTAGTAAAAGCATGGCTTATTATTATCATAAAATTTTAATAGCCCATTAACTTCAAAGCACAATCTCCCATTTCTACAGCCATACCTTAAAAAGAAAATGGAGCTTGTAACAAGTCTCAGTGATCATAGACATTATGAGCATACATCACTACAGAGTAAATTTCCATTGCAATTTCGTCCACAATTACCACCTTATTGAAAATCTATGATGTAGTACTATGTGGTCTGAAGCTTCGCAATTAAACAGAAGTAATATTCATTGATTTTAAAGGCTTCCAATACCTAGGACACAGGTTATTAATAGCAGAAATTGACTTCTCAGGCAAATGAACCAGAAATCTGGCAATGGCTTTGCTAATTTCTTTCTACAAAACATTACTTAGTGGGTTTAAAGAACTTGGTTTAGTTACTAATTAGCTAATACATATAACTCTTCAGTGTGACATTAAGTGGGTAAGGATTTTAAATGTACTCTACAGTGTGTTCATCTTTGTACCAGCAAACGTTGCTATTGAACCACCACAGAAATTGGAATTTCTCTTCAAGGTGCCTAGTAGATTTGTAACTTAGTTCCTACCTATAATTTTATCCAATAAATAAAATTAAAAACAAAGTATTTATTCTGACTCTGACTCTCAGGTCACTAGTGGTTAGAATTATATAATTTTTCTAAGTTTCATTTTCTTATTGTCAATGAAAATACAAATATTGCCTACTCCACTCAGGTATTATTAGATAAAGCATGTTCAACCCATGCCACAAAACTTGTCTTATGTTTAATAACAAATGGGTATTCATCATGCTTATTTGCAAAGATCTCTATTATAATTGTAAACAGGGCCAGAGACACACCTTAGCTGAATTTTTGCCTTCAACAAAACCTAAAAAGTGCCACAGAATGAATATATATATATATATATATATATATATATATATATATATATATATATCAAATAATATATGCTCATCCAACAGATATATTTATTTCACTTACTTGGTAATAGAAGATTTTATGTTTATTTAAATCATGACATCAAGAAAGGGAAATAAATACTGCTTTCAGACAATATGAACAAAGACAAGAAATTAAAACAAGAAAAATTAGGTAGCCAAATAACCACAACTTATCTGAGTCAAGTTTGTAAAATCATCATAGAACTAAGAGATTCGTTGTCATGTAGCTACATAATTTTCTCTCTCTATATATAATATATATGCACACACACACACACGCACACACACACAAACACACACACACACACACATATATAATTTCAAAGATTTACCTGTGCAGTACTAAAAAGGGAAAGGTTTTGGAAGGCAGATTTTTGTTAGGTAGTTTGTGGTGATATTGTCAAGGAAAGAAATGAGAGTCTGTTCTAAAATGTAGTAATGCAGTATGCAGTTTCTGTGTGTAATAAGTTGAACAATGCCCCCTTGTCATCAAAGCCCGAGAGTAAAGGAATGTATTTACAGGGCAAAGAATGACAAAGAACTCTGCCAACCACTAGTGTGTTGAAGAAAGAGATCAAGCAGACATTTCAGAAGGAAAAAACTGTGAGAGCACATTAACTTTAAACTTTTGGTTTCAGAAATGTGAGAAAATAAAGTTCTGTTGTTTTATTCCTCTTTTTACTTTTTTTTGGTAATCTGTTTTGACAACGCTAGTGAACTCCTACAGTGGTTTTTTTTTCATGTTTTTTGTTAATGAGTATCAAACTTAATTTTTGATGACTCACGGTCAACATGTTTATACTTATGAAAATCAATTATTTGATTGCATTATAAATCACATCACAAAACATGTGTTTTAGTTCTATGTCTGTGTTTGTTTATAACCTTTTGTTTACATATTTTTGGTCTACCAGTCATTACTTCTGAATCAATTAGCATTACTGCTTCTAACAGCATTCTTTTCCATGCTGTGGTCCAAACGAGTAGAACTTGCGGATAAAAAATGCTTATTATTTTTGAGTAAACTGACATTGACTAAGAATGACAGATTTTGCATAATATATGATTTCTTTCCATTTATAGATGTCCATAAGGTTTTAGGTTTATGAATGTAAAAATTTTGTCGTGAGACTACAGTTACTATATTTTTATCAACAGTTGAAAAATTTTAAACAAGGAACAGTATTACATATCTGTAATCCTGGTACTTCTTGGAAGCTGAGGCAGATAGATCACACACTTGGGCTCAATCTGGGTCAATAGAGACTTACAAGCTGGGGATAGAGTTCACCACAAAAGCTCCACATTCATTCCTCAGTAATGAAAAAGTTAAGTTAATGGAAACTGTACTGAGTTCACATACTTTGAGTGAATCATTGAAATATTTGTTTAATGTTGCAATCTCCAATTGTCGAGAACCCTTTCTTGTTCAGATGAGAATACTAAGCCACAAATAATGTTATCCTTTTTTCCTAAAGACGATGCCATGCTTCTTTGAAAGAGGTTTGGAATAGATATTATCAATTATACAACAGCAAAATTTGGGTCTGGGGTGTGGCTCAGTTGTTAGAGTTCTTGCCAGGCAAGTACAAGGCCGTGGGTTTGATTTTCCAGCACCATATAAGCTGGGCATGTGGCCCACGCTCATAATCCCAGCACTCAAGACACTGAGGCAAGAGAATTACCATGAATTCTAGGGAAGCCTGGGCTACCCAGTGAGTTCAGGTCTCGCCTGGGCTATAGAACAAGACACTATCAAACCCAAAACAAAACGACAAAGTTTCTTCTTCTTACAATAAAACATAGAAGTTCATATCGTTTGTTCTTTAGCCTGAACAAATTTTATCTGGCAGATGTCCTGAAATTCATGAGGTAGCTGATAGTACTTAATATTTTAAAAGATTATTATTTTGAGCAGTATCGAACTTTATATTGCATGTAACTTTAAATTTTGGTGAGAGGTTATCTTTCTTGTTTTGGATTATTAGAATTATATGAAATAATGGTATATAAATCATGAATAGAAATTTGTATGTCTAATTCAAGGCTGTAATAAAGACAAGTCAAGAAATGTTACTGCTAATTATTAATTAGGAAAACGATTTACATCCTGTGTTCCTTACCAATTTTTGGATGTCATGCGTTGTATTTGTGCTATCTTTTCATTATTTTTACTTATTTTTTGTGATAACAATATTCAAACACATAATTCCAAGCCTACAGATTGTAATTGACATATCAAATCAATATTTAGATTATTTGCTTAACTTTTGAAAAGTATTACAAAGAACTCAGACTACTGGAGAAGTTGTATACAATCTATATTGCACACAATCATTGTTTTATTCAGTAGATAACATAGATTAAATATTTAGAAATGTGAAAATTAAATGAACAGCCAAACTTTTTCTATCTCTCCCAAAAATAAAAATTCAAAAAGAAGTAATGGGATTATTAATTTTAGATTATTTTACACTTTCTATACTTTTGAATTAATACAATTTTAAACTATTAAAATGAATTATTTTTAAAAAATTGTTTACGACTGCTTAATTCTGGTGGAAGTTGAGGGAGGAGTGTGGGCCTATGGGACCTTCCCCTTTTTCTTTCTATCAGTCTCCTATGACATTAGGAAACACATTAATACCTGCATTTTTATGGGTAGTGGCTAGAAATTAACCTCTTGTTAGAAGTTACACTTTAGTTGAAGAAAACAAAAAAGAAATCTGTCCAACCAGTTCATGTGACAATACTGTGCATCCTGAGATAACTTAGGAAAGGATATCAGAGAAAATAAGTTGAAAGTGCAGGAACCTTACTCTAAAGTAAAATAAAAACTATCTGCTGTGGACAATAAAGACAACCTAAGAATGAGAGTTAACCATAGTAAAGAATCTTTGTAAATTTTTAAATCTTAATATTTTATTTAATTTTTTCTATATTATTGTGTGCCTGTTAAAAGGATATGGTGGTTACCTTAACAAAGCTAAACCAGGTGATATCCCCATATTAAATGGTCCTTTGGATTTTAAAAGAAGGCAGAATTGGATTATGACAAACGTATGCAATTAAGAAAGATGACTCTGAGTCATATTTCTTCTTCTCACAAAGAAGGTTTGATTCCAGCTCTTTGGAAGCTTTCATTCGCCATTGCACATGTCTCAGTAGGACTCTATGAATGGCTAAGGTCTCTCAAAGCTGTGTTATTAGTGAATCTCTGTCAGCAGTGCCCCATGTGAAAATCCAGTGTAAGATGATACAAGTGAGTACATTCTAGCCTCGATGAACTGGCAGATTATGTAAGGCTTGTAATTACTCACCTTGCACAAAGTGAATTATCAATATATTGACTTTGTTTCTATCTTCTCTAAATACAACAAATTTCTAACAAGAAGAAATTTGAATAAACATTGGAAAAGTGAATTTGAAGTTTAGGTGGATGGAGACCATGCAAGAAAATTGCCAGCCATTTTGACTGAGTTCGATTCTCTAGGTTGAGACAAGGATTTTTCAGGCATCTCAGCCAACAATCCCCTGGTGGGGCTCTGTGTGAGCCACGGAAAACTGAGAGGTGCCAGAGGGTGGCTGCTCTGCTCCTCTGAAACAGAAAGCAAATGTGCTATGTAAACTACTTGTCTGTGACCTTGACATCAATTCTCCAAACGATTCTAAATCCAATTATTGAATGCATGATGTGTGAGCACCAGGAGAGCAGAGCATCATCATTAAGGTCCAGCATGGACACTTGTACGACAATTCAGCTTCACCAAACTGATTTTCTTTTTCAGGCAGGGCAACTAGAATTCCAGATCAGGGAAATAGATGGAGCGTATCAAGAGAATACAAATACCTGAGGAGAAGAACCAGGGAGCACGTGAAGGCCTGGATCCTCTGGTCTTCTGCTAGTTTGGGAATATATCAGGGTATTGGCTTAGGATTTGCGACTTTGCTTAAGAGTACAGGTACAGATAGCAAATGGTGGAGCTGCAGGCTACAGCTTTCCTGTCTAAGAAAGCAGTCTTTCTCACTGGCTAAAGTATTGTCACTGCTTAATAGTGGCGCGTTGAAGATCCTCTACTGCACATTACTGAGCACAGGAAGGAAAAGGACCCTGGACCTCAATTATGGTGCAAGCTTCCAGCTCTGTGTAGTCCATTCTGTAAGACTATTGCTTTAGAATTATCTGTACATCGAGGCTTGACTTATAATTTGATTTCTCTTTTTAATCTTAATATGTACTAATCCCAGAGCTGGAGCTATGTGATCATATCTCTTTGTAGGACCACGACTTCAGGACTTCAGACAAGCTCAAATAAAATTCATATTTAAATGTCTATTACACGTGTGATTCATCTTAATCATTTCTCCTTTTCCTGTGGATTCAGCACAGGGTAGGCAAGTACCCTACAATGGAACTACAGCTCCAGCTTTTTTTAAAAAATTATTTTAGCTTGAGATAAGATCTTGATAAATTACCAGAGCTCGTCTTGAGATTGAACTCTCCCTGCCTCAGCCTGTGGAGAAGCTAGTATTATAGGCGTGTGCTATCACACCTGAATGTAATGATTTTACTTCTTCCAGTAACTCTTTTTTCTCTTTATTTTCCCCTCATTTTATTAATGTTTGTGTGTTGTTACATAATGCTTACATTGAACTTCAGTATTTTGTGCACGTATATATTGTGTCAAAATTACAATCCCTTCCCCTGCTTGCTTTTGACCCTTCCACAATCTCTTTCTTTCCATCACCCTCATTCGATTCTATAAAAGATTGTAAGCTGTGCCTCTTATATTATAGAAACCACTCAACATTTAACCTTCCACATCTGATTCATTTCGTTGAACATGATGGTCTCAAGTTACCTCTGTTTACTTATAAAAGACTCAAAACTGTCTTCGTAGAAGATTAGAACTCCATTATGTACATATATGGAAATTTTTGTATCCATTGGTCTGTTGATGGGTATTTTGGTGCCTTCTTCTCTGTTATGATCTGCCACTATTAACAACTTCCTTACTCTTCGCCAAGCCCGAACTTTAAGTTCTGCAACTATCAGTGGAAGAATCGAAAGAAAATTCTAATTATCGGAGCATTCTAGTCAATGTAAAAATACTAAAAGAAAATATATTTAACAAATACTGGAATACTGGAATGGGGTGTAGGGGAGGATAATACTATGAAGCCTTTAAACTGAATCCATTCCTAGGAATAGTGTTGCTTCCGGACAATTGACAAATATTTTATTTGAACTATAGGCAGCAAATAAGTAAGTAAATAAATAAAAGGTTGTAACTTGTTAAATTTTATGTACCAATTCTAGTGTTCCAGCAAGTTCTTTGTACCCGCTATGGATATTATTACCTGCCTGGTCAACTGAATGCAGACTTATGGAGTCATGAAATGCAGTTAATTCTCCTACAAGAGAAGGGTCAAATTGTTGCTGTGTTGAAAACATTTTAATAAAGCTTATAAGGAAAACAATAACCAAAAGTGCCTTCATAGACAACAATATGATAAATCAAGACAGCTAGGGTTTATTTGCATATGCAGAGTTGGGTTCTTATTTGCATTTAATACATTAGTGCAAATGAAAAGATGACTCTCTGAAAAATCATCCAGATATATTGTGAAAGAAATTATAATGAAAAATTCAAAACCTTACTGAAAGTGTAATCTAGAATTATGGCTCACACAGCACACGAGGTATGCAGTTTCCAACACTAGACACAAGCCTCTTGGGCATATTGAAAGCTGACAAACACCTTTGAATTTGGATGAGACCTTGATCTTTTCTACAGCAGCAGAGCCTGGCAGACGAGGTTGAAATTATTATTTGTCAAATGATGTACAAAAACAACATTTTGCATAAATATGCAAATTCGAGCCATTGGAGTTGAATGTACGAATGTCTGGGTTATGTGAAAGTCAAGTGTTTGAAAGTCAGGGACATTTCCCTTAAGATGTGAATTGTAATTTTAAATACAGTGAGAAATTTTGCTTTCAAGTTATATTTATTTAGACTTTTAACACCTTAAAATGTCTTCTAGACTTACTTATTTCTAAATGTCACCACCCAAATATTTTTCTTGCCGTTTTGCAGTAGTCCTTGCAATCCACCAGCCTCAGTCATTTTCATTAGTTACTGCTTCTTTATCGCCTCTTCACCCTTTTCCACAAATAGATTATTGTATAGGCAGGACTATGAGATGGACTTGGCAGGAATGCCTTGAGATAACTGCAGATCAGTTTTTCCTAACAGAGATAAGGTAGCAGTGTGCTTTCCTCCTGCTTCTCATTACTGCACGTGCTATAAAATATAGCTTGTAGTGATACTCTTTTGTGCCCATTTTAAAGGTTAAACCAGCATTAACAAAAGGATTATTTCTAAGACGCTCTATCCCTATAAAACTACATGTATGTATTACTACGTGTCTACTAGGCTTTGAACCCTTACATTATCTAGCTGTCAGTAAAAATTGAAAGCAAGAAATCAAAGAGGTAAGCACGGATAGGTTTGAGCTTTTCATGGCTATATATCATTGTGGGAAATGGGTTAACCAATTTCTACTTCTTAGTGGATGTGCATTTTTGATCAGAACTTTATTTTCGATGGTCTTTATTTTTTCAAGCTCTTTGTCAGGGAAGGGTGTTATTTGAAATTTAGTTAAAATGAAAGAGCTTCAAGGCAGAATGGAAACACTTAGAGAGTGAGAAACACAAGCTTTGCTTGCTATCTTTCTCCAAGCACAACATATTCAATGAACGAACACGGCTGCCCTCACTTGCCAGCTGTAAGGCTTGATTGATTTAATTATGAACATAAAAATCATCTTTTGGGTAATATTTAAATATTATGTCCATTATAAAAGTCTTATTATGAACTGAGTATGAGAAACCGAATAATTTTAAGGTGTATGCATGAGTCATCAACTTGTAGGTTCATGTCCATGTTCTATAATCATCCTTTGTAAGCTGCAAAAGGTCAAAAGAATTAGGAGAGTTTAGGGAAAAAAACATATTCTAAATGTTATTCTTCACTACCCTTTATTAATATCCATCCCTGTGTCCTACCTGGTAAAAACTAGAATTTACACAGAAATGTCAAAATGTACACATATAAAAATTCAATGAAATCTGCACAGTTCTGGTGATTTTCTTTGTTGTCCGAAAGTATCAAAGATTATGATGTTTCAAAGGCCTTACAATCTTAAATGAATAAGGTAGTCGCTCTATATTTTTATAACAAATTACCATTATATTTATAAGAATGTTCTAGCAGTATAGAATGAAAGTAAGTTTGAATTTGCTTAAAGATGGAAATCTAAGTTTCATTCTGAAAATGAAGACCAAAAAATCAGCTTTACAACCAGATAAAGAGGTCAACAGTGACAATATTTATCTGGAAAAGGAAAAAGCTAGGCAGAAAATTTTAATTATTTCTTAACTGTTGAAATTAGTGTAGGAGACCTATGACATGGATTAGTATAAAGCAGAGATAATTGGGTCCACATTTCAAATAATAGTTCTTAATATTCATAGCATTTCCTTTTAAAATGCCAGGTCATCTATTCTCCTTGGTAAAGTAGGTATTAACTTGTGTAAATTCCTTCAATTACTATAATATGAAGTAAAATCTACAGCAACTATTAGTCTATAAAATGTATATGCATAATATGTACTCTAAACCATTAAAGCTAAGTTATCCATTTAAATAAGAAACGTTACTTACAGCAAAAAGGTATACACTTTTTCGTGTGAGAAAATATTTTGTCAATAGTTAACAAAGAAGCATAACAATAGAAGCTTCGTTTTTTCTTAAACTCTCCAATTAAGTTCTGAGCACACCATTAAATTCTTCCCACAAAATCTGCATGCTTTTGGGAACTTCCGAATGAATCTGAGGCAAGGAGAATCAAAATGCAATTTTGTTCAGTTATGTTGCTGATTTTCTAAAGAAGTTAGTTTCAACTTAAAAGGAAGTCGTGACCTCATTCAGTCTTGGTCTACTATTGGCACCGAATAAGAATGAGCAGCCAATGCGTGGAGATTGATGGAGAGGAACCAGTGAGTTTAGAAGCAGAAGGAAGAGAATGATTGCAGTCGCTGCACAGTAAATACTTGCCCCTCCTGCCCTTTTCCAAAAGTATGCACCCTCCCACCCCCAAGCGAAGCCAGCAAAATGGCTGTCAGGAGTCTTCCCCTGTCATCCCATCACGCCATTTTTCGGCTACTCATGGACAATGGTCCTTTTGTGGGAGTCCAAGAGTTGAAGGATCAAAGAAACTTAGCACATTCTTGAAGCAGGTACGAATGAAAACAAACAAACGAAAACAAACAAAGAACAAAATAAAAAAAAAGAGAGAGAAAAACCACTCAGCTTCAAAGTGGACACAAGAACGAGGGCAACAAACGTGTTTCCTTTTACTCATTTTGGGCTCAGTTCCAAGAGCCATCTCTGCCCCATGATTCCTCCGTCAGGGAAAAGTGAGAGTACTTTGTGGTAAGTGAGCACTCTGCTTCCAACCAAGTGTCAACTCCATTGCAAAAGAGGATTTCAAGGCACCAGCCCAGGGAAAAAAGAGGATACTCTAAACACCCAACCTGGCTTTCGTAATAATGTAAGTTAATGCATTCTTAAGAATTTGTTACCTCTCCTGTGGGCACGAGACAGTTAGAATGCATATATCCATCGACAGAATCGGAATGAGCCCCCTAGAATTGTTTGCCTCGCTCAATTCTAAAGATATTTGCTTTCTCAAATGCAAATCATTTCATATTGCACACGAATTCACTGGAAACAAACTCCAAAGAAATGTAAACATAGATGTGCATGTGTCTCTCTGGTATGCCGACTTTATTTGTCCAATAGAGTGGTAGCTGGATCAACTGGAATTTCTATTCTCAGCTTTTTAAGGAATCTCCAGACTACTTTCAATGGTGGTCGAACCAGATTGCAGTCCCACAAGCGGTGTAGAAGTGGTCCTTTTTTTCCCCACAGCCTCACCAACAATTGTTTTTTGAGAACCTAATGTAGGCCATTCTCATTGGGGTAAAGCAACTTTTTTTTTTTTTTTTGCATTTCTCTGATAGCCAGTGTTGATGACCATACAATAACAGAATTCTTAATAGCTGAATTCTGGAAATAACCTACTTGCGCAGCAACAGAGTAATGAATGAAGAAGATACAACACCTATACATAATGAAATAATATGCACCCTTAAGGAAAGTAATATGAAGCCCTTGAAAGAAAACGGGGCCACCTTGAGTCAATATTGCTCAGTGTAATGAGCCAAACACAAAGGACTGACTACAGATGCGTGTTCCTCTTGTGAAATTCACAAAAGTAATAACATACAAAGTCCCAAATTGACAGACAGCGTAGAAAGACTGCAATGAACTGCTAAGAAAGGGATGAAACTCTGAGAGTGATGGGAAACACAGGCCGAGGTTGAGAAAGAAGAAAACAGAGGCTGATAGCGGTAGAGATGGTCATTGGTCACTCAGTTCATACGTTTCTAACGTGTTATTGCATTTGGAATTTATGCATAAAAAAGAAATATATATCTGAATCATTTATAAAATCCAAGGAGACAAACATTAGACTATGAGATTCCTTAGCAGCAAACGTGCAGATTAAGAGGATGATATGATTACTTCAATTAAAAAAAAATCCTGTCAACTAAGAACATCTTACTGGTAAGCATTCTTTAGAAATAAGGGCCAGATACACTTTTGGTTTCCTAGGCAAACAAAAAGCTACCACATTTCCTTTACTAATAAACCTGCTCTCCAGAAACAGTGATTTCTGCAATCTGAAACAGAAAGAAACAGTAAGAGCATGAAGATACATAAAAGTGTCAATTTGGCTTGCAAAGGAGGTATGCAGTCAAATTCAGAATATTTTTATGCTGTAATGGTGGCCTTTAAAACTCAACCACAGAAGTTTAAAAAGCAAAATATTAAATAATTTCAATGTTTAAAAGGATAAAATAAATTAAAAATCCATCGTGCTGTTATGATAGTGGAAGTCCTATTTAGAACAATTTGGTGAATAAAAATCATGAAAAGGCAACCTCACTGGTTAGAAAGAATTGGCATTATCTTGATTTGTGGATTTCATGAAAAAAGTATGATATTATTCACCTCCTTCAGAAAAACCTTCTAGAAGGACAAAATGTTGCAAGATGCAATGTAAATATTAAAAAAGTGTTTTTATATTAGTTAAGTTTCCAAAGCTGAAAATACTGAAAATGTTATATCAATCCCATAAACTCAAAATACAATTAAATATCTAATAATAAATTTAGCCATGGAAATGAAGATTTGTTTAGTATGAACTATGAATAATTGATGAAAACATATGAACATTATGGAAATAAATGAAGATTACCCCATGCTTATGAACTTGAAAATTACCATTATGAAAATATCCATGATATGCAAAGCTATATACAGATTCAAAGAAACTCCCAAAATATATTTTTATACTTTATCAAGTAAAAGCAGTATCTTAAGATTCTTATGGAACCACAAATACACTGATTAACCAAAGCATTTTTGGAAAAAAAAATTCTTGAGATTCACCAAATAAGAACAACAATAGACAAATAGGAGAGAAAACTTAATATTAAATACACACATACTGCCAACTAGTCTTCAGCAGTTTTATGAATATGATTTGTCTAGAGGAAAAATAGATATCCCCGTGCTGAATAATGAACAGGGGGCTTTATCTTGCACCAAACACGAAACAATGAATTAAAAATGAATTAAAAATGAGTTAAAATGAGTTAAAAATGAATTAAAACCTTAATACTGGAATGTCCTTTGGCAATATTTATGAAGACTGTCATATCCTGAGTGTAGAAAAGTGGAAAATTTTACCCAGAGTTTAATTATGAGGGTAACAGAGCTCCAGGGAAGACCGAGTTGTTTTTATAAAATTCATTTTTAACTTTCTAGTGCCCCAGCATGAGGACATGCAAAATCAAAGGGGCAAGACCAGATTGGATAAGGAGGTCTACGTCTATGAAGCTTTCGCATGAAGAAGAATTCAACGTCATGATAGACCGATGGAGAAGAGAATATTATACTTCCGTGTAGCTCTCGAAGGGATGCTTCACATGATCAGATAGGGCACCAGTTCCCCGTCTCTACAGTTTAGTGAGTCCTTACCATCTGTTCGTGACCTGGTCCAGTTACAAAATTATCTCTGCTAAAAGATCGGAGAAAGCCTAGTCCCACTTCTCTCCACACACTGGCTCTCAGAATCTCTCATCCTTGGTTTCAGCAGACATGGGTGTAGAATGACTTCTGTATTTCAATAGCTTGAACTGGATTTTCAAAGGCATAATTTTCTGAGCAATATAATCTACAACAAACCTCAGCACCTCAGTTAACATAGCACTACTTTTATAGAAACAATGCAGAGCTGTAAAAATTGAAAAAAAATCATAGGAATTTTTCTTATTTCATTTCAGGCTATCGTCTGGCTCTTCTACTTTAGTATAATATTCTGCTTTAAATATTTTAACAAATATTTCCAAATACATATGACAGGTCCTAAAATCTTGATTTTAAAGCTAATTTTTATCCTCACACTGACATATGTTCAAGCTATTTTTTTAAATTTTCAGTCTCCAGAGATTTCATTACTAAGGTAATATTAAGAACCTACTTAATTAAGTGCGCTGTTTTCCCTTTCATATGCTTTTTGTGTAATTGTTTTGGTTGAAAACAGTTTACAAATCTGCTATATACTTGTAAATTAACATCAACTGCAAACAACCATAAATAACAGTTAAAATTTTAAAATGTATTAAAGTATGCCGTTTTCAATCAACTTGAACATGAAATTTTCAATTCCAAGCTTCTTCCGTGGTGGTGAGACAGACATTAAGGAAATAACCTTGACTCAAAGTTACATCACAAAACATAACTCGTCACCTTATAGCATGCTACCTTCCGAATATAGAGTTAGAAATTAAATTAATAACTAAATTTTCCCACAAAACATCTAAAAAATTCTTATGGAAAAATCAAGCAGAACAGGCCCGAATATGAAATTGTAATATCTACATCTTGCACATCAAACATTCGATGAACCTCTAGAGCTAATTTTCCAAAACACAAAGACGGTAATACTTTACAAAGCGTATAGGACTATGCTATTTCTCAACTACTGTTTCTTAAGAATTCTTCTTAGGTATCACCAGCATCCTTTTGTTGTTTCCACATTTCTCCCTGTGACTAAGACCAGGAACAAAGAGTTGCTATTGTTTTAACAATAAAATCGCTTCTGAGTCTTCTTTATTTTGCCTGTTTTATAGCAGAGCTTAACAAAGGACACAATCTAAAAAAAATGGGAAGGTAATCAAATCTCATTTCAAATTCCATTCTCATAAGATAAGGGTGGTGATAGACACAGGAATATGGTATTCATGGCAGAGAACAAAATTGCAACATTTTTCTCAGGACAGCATAGCAATTTATGTAATTTTTTCTTGAAATTTCAAAGAATATAAAAATTCAGATCTTCTCTTGTGCAGTACAATGAACATGTTATTTTAATTGCGGATCATTTAAAGCGGATCATCTTTTTCTCCTGTCCTTTCATTACTATAAAAATGTTTGCTATAATGATATTCAGAAATGTATTGAAATGATGTTTTTGAAACTACTGTTATCTCTCTTTTCTCATACATTTTATTCTACAATCATTTCTAAGTGTTAATATTATCAGTTATTGTTTTCTTAATACACTATGGTTAACAACTTTGCCAAAAATACATAACTGTATTCTGGAAACTTAGTCAATAAAAATTGAAATATTAATAAAATTAGATTATCATTCTTAAAAAGAATAAAAATGATAAAAGAAATAAGATGCATATCAGGTCCAAATAAAGCAAAGCAGAGTATATATCCTAACACTCATCCATTATGTACAATGCCATCAAAGATCCTGTTCTAAAATGGAGTAAGAGGGAAAAAAATAAAAACTAATCCTTTACATAACTCAGCTTAGCCTGATACAAAGTTCTGGGTTTAAATGTGTCTTGAAAACCTAGTGTTTTCAATAACTAATGTCCACTACTTAAGTTGTAAAGCTGCAAATTTAAATGAAATCACATCTAAAAAGTAAAGGCTGAATGCGAAAATGAAAGGGCTATATTTTTGTAAAAAATATCTTCTCTATTAAGATGCAATCAGACAAAAAGAGAAAAATGTAAAGACTCAGAATTGTAACTTCACAAATATTGATTCTTAAATTATTGTTATTACTTTGTTTATGGTGCTCATTAATTTTCGTAAAATGCTCCAACTCTCAGCAGACAAGCTGGGATGCCTTGAGGTCTAAACCTGAGGGGATGGGTAGAGAGGGGTGACATAGAATAAGAATGCGCCTGGAGTTAAGATGGAGAGTAAACAGCTTTATAACAGCTGGAAAGGAAAAACAGAGATGGATTATAAATGCCATGGATGGGAGGGGACTAGAGGAATAAATTTAAATCAGTACAAAACCTTGAGAAATATTTATCTCCAAATATTTCAGAACATAATCATGTGATGTTCTTAGAAGTACTAAACAATTTAAGTTGCTGAATGTAGTTTGGAAATGTTTTGTTAATCTGACCCAGGACAACAAAATTAATGAATTACACATGTACTAATTGTGAGGAAATTATTTGATCATTAAGGACAAATTTTTGACTTTAAAAAATTTCCATTTTACATTTTTTGAAATAAGATTACATTTAAAACAAATTTTGAGATTAAGAATTTTAAAGTGTATATTTTTGATATAACTGCACACAACTCCATTTCTTTACTTATACTAAAATTTACATGAAAATTCAAAATAGAATTTATCTTAGCTTTTAGGAATCTGAAATGACTTTCATTTTCATATACTTGAGTGACTTGTTTTGCATAAATACTTGTTGAAATTTTCAAGTAGCACTAATTTAATACAAAGTACTTGTACTAATTAATCTTTCCAGCCAAATGGAACAATAGACTCTTAAGAAAAGTGAATGAATCAAATTTGAAAGTGCAGGGGTCGGGTTAGAGCACTGGCCCAGGACGTGTGAGGACCCGAGTTTTAGATTCCCTAGCACCACGTTCTACGTGGACGTAGTGGCACACGCCACAGCACTCGGAAGGCTGAGGCTGGAGTGTGACGGTGAGTTTGAGGTCAAGCTGGGCTCCATAGTGAGTTCAGGACTAGCCTGGACTAAAGAATGAGACCCTGTCTCAAACAAACAAAAATCTGAAAGTGCTTTTGGTGGGTGGGAGCAGTTGGAGGTAGGTCAGTCGGGAGAGTACCTTTGGAAAGTGTTCTTTTTGCTGGCCTGATTCCCCTTCTCTTTCCTACGGCCATAAGCCGCTTTGTTTCACTGAGCCATTCAGCCATCGTGCCATCTTACCATGGACGGAATCCTCTGAAACCATGCATCTCATAGGCCTCTTTGAGTCACACGCCTCATGAATTTGAACCCAACAGTAGGAACACAGCACTAAGAGCAGATGTAACACTAAACTCCCGGTAACTTTCCCATGTCATTTTAAGATTTGTGTTTATTCAATGTTCTGTTAGATGAGGTCTCGGAGTCTAGGAGACAATTTTTAGGTCCAGGGTCAAAAACCAAACTATGACAGCGTATTTGAATCTGAATGTCACTGAAGTAGCCTCCTAACTTGCATGCTGACTTCTGTTCTTGCTCTACCCACAAAGCTGACATCCAGTTCTCCATTCATCATATAAAACAGTGGTGTTTTCTGAATATTAAATTACATCCATGGTTGGAGTTGTTGAATGTTATCATCACCTTCGGAATAAAATACAAATTTATTCCAATGACTCAGATTCGGAAGTTGTTTCTTAATCTGGTCATTGCCAGACTCTCTAAGCTCCTCCTCCAACAGGACAACAGCAGAGGAAGAGCTTCACGGTGCCCTTCTGTCATCCATGTCACATTAATTCTAGATGCAGATGTCCTGCTATTACCTGTTACTAACAAATGACAAATTAAAAAACAAAGTCTGGGGACTAGATAAATTACTGGACATTGTGTAAGAATGGAGCCACAGTTGAATCAAAGCCTTCTGTATCTAGTGTCTGTGCTTCACGCCTTGCTGTGTCCTATTTGTTTTTCAGGTTTCTCCTTTTACCAGCACACTGATTGTACTTTGTTTTCAACAACACTCAATGATATTGTTCTACTTAGGCCCTTCAGGTAGCTCGACCTTTCCCCTAGAATGCTGTACTCCCAGGATGTTCAATACCTTTATTTCTCACATTTTTTTAGAATTATTCTGAAATACTAGAATGTTCTGAACATAATCTTCTTTAATCATCTGAGTAGGCTGTGCTTATCCATTTCTTGCCCATGTAAAACTGCTAATTGAGACTATTTTAATTTCTCATTCATTAATGTTTTAGCATTTTTTTGTGTTTTCTTAGGACTTAGTAATACCTGGAGTTATATTGTTCCTCAATTTGCACATTTTTCCCATAACCCTTATCAGAACATATTTTAAAACAAATAGGGCTTTTTAAAATTAATTCTTCATTGCTTTTATCTTAAACTATTATAAGAGGTACTTAATATGTATTTCATTAAAAATTCTTTTTTTGTTTTCAAAAACTGTCTAGAATATTATCTTGGGTATTTTAAAAATAGATAGATTATATAAATTACTTTATATTATTTTATTCATGTATGTTATAACTATAATTTATAATTATAACTATATTTGTTATTTTGTCTATCTAGCTAAATACTTATAGGTATAATGTCGAAATGAACTTACTATATAAATTTAATAAAAAATTTCTGTTTGATATATGGCATATTCTTGATTCATTCATAGACACTCTACAGAACATAACAAGATGGAGAAAAAGAATATCTCTCATATTAATTCTAGGCTATGATGTCTTAAATGTGGTACTCTTTTAGAATAGATTGTATATGCATACTTTAGAGTTTTAATAGAAAAGAAACTTAAAGTTGAAAAATTTGAGTTAAAAAAGGCAAGTGAATATGAAAATAATAGAAAAAATATAACAATAAATTGTGTTTCTTCAGTTTCTTGATTTGTAAATGCGTAGTTACAATAAGTCTAGTGAAGCCTTGTAGTATTTAAGTTTCCTAATGGATTATGCTAGAGCTTTAGAACTATAGAAGAGAGAATAAAATTTATAAGGAGGTATCTGTGTTTGAAAATGCCATCTGTGAGTTGAAATTGGATTCAGGACCATGGCTTAAGGTACAATGTTTTCAGTATATTTATGGATCCACTATCTATAAACCAACACACCAAGGATGGGTAATAAATAAACCTATCTTGAGATTCTACAGCAAGACAGTAAATATAATATAATCATATTTCGCCATTGTGACTTTATGAAATGGAAATCAAGATTGGAAAGCAGCAATGTGGAATGACTATTCCATAATCAAAAGAAATATACTTAAGAGGAAAGACAGAGTAAAAATATCATTGTATAAAGCATATTGATTCATGAAAATATATAAATGGGAAGGTGGAAACTTTCCAGTAAGATTGGAATGATATCACTAAGAATATTTTTATGGGCTTTTATACAGATGAAAAAATCAGGTTTCAGTAGAGAACAATATTTTCAATGAGGTACTTGAAATAGAAGGTCTATTGTACTAAGCATTCATTTAAAATACAATGTCTGTGAATTTAATCCTTGAAATATTTTGGTCAGAGTTCCTTGTCTATAATATCGAGGCAATAAGCAAAGGTAATATCTAGTACAAAAACTGAAAAAAAAATCCACCACTGTCATTATTAGCAACATTAAAACCCAAAACAATATTTGTGTGATGTGCATGTGTGTGTGTGTGTGTGTGTGTTTGTGTGTGTGTGTGTGTGTGTGTGTGTGTGTGTGTGTGCGTGTGTGTTCTTTGCAATGGAATAAATGGCCCATTAAGTGAATTAAATATTATAAGTCTTAGAAATCATGAAAGAAAACAATGTGCATTTTATGATGCATACACCCACATAATAATTAGCAAACAATTTTATACAGAAAAGTGAGTTTAAAAATTCCAGAGAAAACTACAGAATGCTAGTAAGCCTCCCCCAATGTGATTCCTACAGTGTACACTTAGCCTGTGCTAGCCTTATAGGGAAAGGATTCATAAGAACCTACTTTCAAAAAAACAATGTGTAACTTATTTATTTTTACAAGTCATTGTTCCATTAGCTCCTGAAAAAATATTTATGGTATCTGCTGTTGACTAACAATTCAGCGCTTCATCAGCGCCTTTATTTTCATTTGGAATCTGCAACCGAAGGGAGGTTCCATGGAAACAGCTCTGCTGGCATTGGTCGGAGCTAGGCAGAGCCCAGTGGCTAGACGCACCTTCGCCTTCAGTGCATTGTAAATCTCATAGCTCATCAGGTTATCAGCTGGAACCTCAGCTGGAGGTTGCGCTGGAGTAAGAGAACCTGGGCTTTTCTGGCTGGCGTCCGCTTGACCTTTACACAGCATGGTGGTTATATTTCAGAAAAGAGCACTCCGGTTATAGCCAGTGAGCCAGCGGAAGTGACCTCAGAGATGTCATACCATGCCGTTTCTGTTTCACACTATTGGCTTGAGTTTAGTTGCTAAGACTGACTGTTAAGAATCTGCAGAGGATTAGACTCATTTTGATAAGATTACCAAAGGAGATGCAAATATGTCTGAAAGCCTTCATAGACAGTTGGGAATGTTTAAGACAATAAAATACTTTGCTGCTGCTGTTCGTTTTAGAATATCTTGTTTCTGTTCTTTTATTATTGTTTTTGCTACAATTACCCTCTGTAAAGATGTCATCTAGAAATAATGTAAGAGAGGAGCTACTCCGGAAAAAATATTTCTGCAAGAACATGGTATTTATCTGACTTAATTAAGACCTTTCTTGGAGACTGGACTTCAGATGGCCTATGACACATATCTAGAAAAATAGCAATTACATTAAAAAATTTGGATTATGCCTACCTTTTGCTTTTCCAATAAACAGACAACCAAAGAATAAAATTTCTTTTTTTAACTTTTCTTTTTATAATTACACCTTTTTAATTCTTATTTTGTTAGCAAGCTCAACACAATGGAGGAAAGGGAAAAGGTGCACATATTGCTAATGCGGTGAACTTCACCAGAAAATAAAATGTATTGGGTAAAACTGAGGAGTGAAGAACTTTTAAATCATTCAAAAGTATTCTGATATTTCATTATTGAACAAGAATGATAAATTTAAGCTACAGACAGCAAGATTGAAAACACTGTGCAAAGAGGGACTGAAAAAGATACCTGTTCCAAAGACATTCTACATCTTTATAGGAAAAGAAATTTAAAAAGGAGATTGTAGTTTTCTATTTCAAAAGTTACAAACATTTTTAAGTGTAATACAGAGGATGTTTACCACAAATCACTTATCAGTCTGCTCAGAACTGTTGCTAACTGTATTTTAAATATTTCCCATATCATCACAACACTTATTCTCTTCAAATATATTTCTGAATGTATCTTTGAATTCTGTATTTAAGAAAAACGTACATGGCCTTAGTTCGGACTCACCACAGTTATAAATTGTTATTTATTGCTCCCTTGAAACTTTCCTCCCAAGTGACTGAAAAAAGGCTAGTTGAGATGTTTGGTGGTGGATTTTGAGCTTTTTACTGTTCATATTTTTCCGTTGCATTCAACATGTTGTTCACATTTTCCTACTTCCCTTCTGGGAAAAAGGAAAGAAAAGGGAAGGAGAGGAGAGGAGAGGAGAAGAGAAGGGGAAAGAAAGGAAGGGAGGGGAGGGAAGGGAATCCCAGAAAGTAATAGACTTCTCCATCTCCTTCAGTAGCTTAGGAGAGTCATAGAAGTATGAGAAGAAGGAAGAAGAATTTATCCAAAATTTCCCTGCCAAAATGTATCTCTCACTGGGCAACATCCAACCATGGCTTTGCAAGGTATATGGCAATATCTCCAGGTTATCACCAGGGAAGCCAGGTCCTCTATGGGTCCACCCTGCATAGCACGAATGTGAAGCGGTCTCTGTGTGTCTCTGCAGGGACTTTCTCAGTCTGTAACACTAATGAGAACAGGAGTCATGACCCACATGCTTAGCTATGATGTGCTTGCCTGTGAATGATAACACAATATGATTAGGTTTTTATTAAGTCCAACTTTAAATAATAATATTTTTTGCTGTCTCTCCTCATGATGATTTAGAAAGCTTACTGACTATAAATAAAACATACAGAAAACTTAGTCAGTGATCTGACCCTAGCTAACTGATGAATTGCTAAGTCCCTTAACTAGTGTATACAATCCAGCAGTCCCTGCCAGGTTAAACATATTTGCTAGTCTAAATCTCTAAGCTAATTTGAGGATGACAGATGTTTAAGTTATAAATCGATCAATTGCATTGCCTCAGTCATTAAACATTCATTTGGTAGATTCACCATGAGGAATTGCTTTTGCCTACTGAGGGAACATTCTCTTTGTAAACAAGATTGACTCTTGATTAAAAAAAGGAGGCAATGAAGAATATGTAGCTATATATATTGGAATGGATCAGATAAATATACTTGTCTGGTTAAACAGAGAGGTCATTAATTACTTATGATTACTGATATGAGCTAAGTAGTGGTGAACATCCGCCATCCACTTAACCAGACATATGAATTATTACTTATTCAGTTACTGATACTGATAAAATGCAAATCTCATTAACATAGAAAAGTGTGTCCCATTAGTTCACCTCTAATATCATAGGTGCTTAAAATGTTCTCTATGGCCAGATTGACTAGGTACCTAAAAGGAGCACAACTAAATCCATAGTGTCTATACAGACTGATGACTAACTTCCCTCCTTTTCAATCTCGCATTCATTCTCTTGTATAAGTGAATTTATATCTATTTATATGTGTGTGCACACATAAAGGTGACCACACATGTAAATACACATGTACATATATAGATAGCTGTGGTGGTTTGGATCCAGAGTACCCTCCAAAGCCACATGTTCCTATGGGTACTGTGTAGGGTTGGGTGGGCCTGGCTGGAAGGGGCGTATGCTTAGAGCTTGACCTGGGGAGGCAGGTGCGAGTTCCACCACGAGCAAGTCTGTCTGTTCCACCATGCTGTGAGGATAGCTGTCTCTGGGCAGCTCCACCTGTGGCCCCGCCATGCGATTCTGCCATTTTCCGGCCACCAACCCATGAATGGACTGAGAGCTTCTGAAATTGGAAGCTGCAAAGTCTTTCCTCCCTAAGGTGTAGATGCCAGGTATTGAGCCACAGTGAAGAAGAAACGCAGACAATATCTTCTCTATGCTATGTACCGATATATCATAGGCATGCATTTGTACACACACACATGCATACACACTTGAACCTCACAAGTTAAAATAAATAATACTTTTTTAACACTTGCAGTTTTGAGATTCCTTCTATCTTTATATAAAGTATCTTTTTAAGTGTGTTTATTTCAGTCCTGGATGCTGTTTTTACTAAAAACATATTGTATTGCTTAATGAAAAATTAATGTCTGGGTGATAACAAGCTAGTGGTGATTGTAGGAATTATCATAAACAAAACAAAAAGCTAGATCTATAAATACATGTAAGCAGATTAAGCAGAGCCTTTAAATTCTCTTTGTTGTTGATCATACAAAACAATGGAGCAGAAAAATATTCTTGGAAACACTTGAGCTCTGGACTCTGCTGGACCTGAATTTAAGACATGCACAACATATAGTAGTGTGGAGACTAACATATGAAAAGCCTTGATATCTTCATTTCCAAAACAGGTCTGGATTGGCCAAACGTGTGCAGTGATATTTCAGAACTTGGTGGAATTAGTCACATCCTATATGGTAAACATACTACTTTTAGGATCTCATGATAGCCCTGAAAAGAAAGATACATGATATCACTACACTACTTACGTGTCATCTATTTTGCCACTAAATTGCTCCTTTGGTCTTTGTCTCCTTGCAAAGCTCTACACATTTGTCTCCTCCTAACTCTACTTTTACTCTGCTGTTGATGGAAATATGAGCCTTATGCTATATTTTTGTGACCGGAAGTTGATCTGATCACACAAGTAGTTTGACTGAGACTTTTCTTGTTACACACAGGCTTTTGCAGAATTTTTACAGATGAGCAAAGAGAAATTGAGTGTTTGTCTGAATTACTTTTTTGTCACTGCGACTCAGTACCTGACATCCACAACTTAGGGAGGAAAGATTTATTGTAGCTCACAATTTCAAAAGATCATAGTCCATTCACAGATAAGCGGCTGAAAATGGTGGAAGCACATGGCAGGGCTGGAGCGGTGGTAGGGTCAGAGCCAGAGCTCCAGAGGTAGACGCTCACCACATGATGGCACAGAGACAGACTGGGAGGAGGGGCAGAACCAGCAACACCCCCTCCAGTTCAAGCCAACACCTCTCCAGGTGAGGTACTAAGTACCCGCCCCTTCCTTTCAGGTCCCACCTCCCACCACTCACAGTATTCATAGGAACAGAGGGCTCCGGGTCTGGGTCACTTCAGATCCAAACCACCACAGTGCCACAGCATAGAAGTGGGCAATGGGACTATATAAGATACTTTGCAACTGGTCTGTAAAACTTAATATGTTATCCAACTTAAGAACATAAATGAGATTTGTTTGAGAGCTGTATTAATAGAAATTGGAGAAGGTGGATTTATTTCAGAGAAATAGCCAGTTTGTTATGCTGCTGGAGATAAACCTTTATTACCTGAAGCTATGTGAAAGTTCAAGATAACTATTTAGAGGTCGTAGCATGTGTGCCTTAAAAATGGAATAGTTTGGGAAATGATATCTGGCTTTCTGATGAAGTGTCTAGCTTGGTATCTGCTTTGGGGCTGCAGATTTAAAACGCATAAGGGTTCAGCGGGCCAGAGACAGACCCGGAGAAGCGGAGTCAACTAAATCATTTTGAAAAGGATTCCACATTCTCAGGGTCCCGTTTCAAAGGCAAGATGAGATCTGCAGAGGAATGCTGGAGCGTATATTCAGATGCAGAGATCAGGGTTAGAGCTTGTAACAAGCAGTTAAAAGGAATGTTTTTTGTGTGAAAGACTGAAATTAGAGGGTCCGAATCTGAATCGTGTTGCATAAAGTGGAAATAGATGATGTATATTTCCACTCAGACAGAGGCTCCATGGTGAAGTAGGTAGAAGCGAGGATTGTAGAGAAGATGCATTATACTCAGAGTGTAGGATCTTTATTTTGCACAGGACTGGATGTCCTAATCCCTGAATGTATTTGTGTGTGTGCGCGCGCGCGTGTGTGTCTGTGTGTGTGTTCTGAAAGTGTGCTTTTATCCATTTATGTCCTGAGCATGAATTAAAATGTGAATGCTGATGAGGAGGTAATGCATAAAGCCGGATGAAGATATTTTTCTTCTTGTACCATAAGGAGTATAATTAGTTCAATAAACATTACCATAAATGTAGTTTCTTGTACATTTACTCTGAGTGAATTAGTGGAGCTCTCTCCCCTTGGGAAGATGGACTGAAACATTGTTCAGGTTACTTAAAAGCCTGTGAATTCCAGTTTTGGTAGAAACAAAGGTACAGCTTAAGGAAAGATTTGCTGCCTTCTTGAGAGAAGCACTCACTGGGAAGTTCTGATGAAGTTTGCTCCAACTGAGGAGAACTTTGTAGAGAAGCCTGAATCTTGCACCCTCACAAAGGGAGAATGAAAAGACCCAGGCTTTTGACTTAAATTGGGGAAGTTTGTGAGGTAATTCTCATTCTTGAGTTCTCTGTCAGGCTAATCAAAGGATTTTTGGTCTCTGACACTGTTCGCCTTTTTCCATTACTTAACCATGTGTTTTCATCTTCATATTAGTTCTTAGTAACATGTACCCAAATCTGCCTCAGCATATACATCTGGAGAATCCACATGTAAAATTAAATGTGATGGAGTTGAGAACTTTATTTTTCATTCCTGTCAATCAATGAGGACTTTATCTATGATGGTGGATGAAGTGCAGATTGGTTCTCATACATTGTGACAGTTTGGGTGTAAAACTGTTGCCGTAGTGACTACAGACTATGGCAAAGAACAGACCCCAACTGCAATTGCTATGTCAGTTACAAAGTTTTCCTATTATATGACCCCAGGTATGTGGTAGGCAGCCACTGATTTGATTAATGTTTTTTTTTTTTTAAATTCTATCCAGAAAGTATGATAAGAAACTTCGGATTCATACGGAATGGCTAAAAGTTTATAAATGATCTCCCCATTAAATTCCCTACTCACAAATATAAGAAAGCCCAAGGAAATAGGAACCATCTCAGTATCTTTCAGATTATCAGCGAGATCTGTTATCTTGATGGCATTATACTGAGTGGACCAGATAAGTAATTGATGGCTAGCCAGAGAGTGAACACAGACTCATGGGATGAATATTCCACACACTCATGACCTGGATCTCTCTAAAATTTTAAAAGTTTAACAATCTAGCCAGTCATGGTGGTGCACACCTGTAATTTCAGCAATCTGGGAGGCTGAGGCAAGACAATTGAGGATTCAATTCAGCCTGAATGATTCATTGACTTGGAGAGACCCTGTCTCAGAATTTTAAAAAAGTGAAAGAAAGAAAGAAAAGAGGGGAAGAAAGAAAAAAGAAGAGAGACTGGTGATATAACTCAATGCAAAGGCCCTGGGTTCACTCTCCTGTACAAGAAGAAAAATGGAGATTAGTAGTCTAGATGCCAGGCACATTCTGGATATATCCTCTAAAGACTAAAAATTACATTTTGCACCTCCAATCTGAAAAAAAAAAGCACACTGCTTAAAGGGACTCTTTGAGTTCTGAATCCACCCTTAGGAACGCTATCTACTCCCATTACCAAGAAGCTTAAAAGGCTTTGAGTGCGACACAGAGCAGAAAATGACTGTGCAGTGGCAAAGACTGTGTCGTAAGAAGCCTTAACACATGAGTCCTGTGAACCAGCACCTAACACCTTGGGACTGATAAAAGAGATTGATTTTAGGAGGAAAAAAATTGAATCTCAGTTTACAGTCTGAAACTGTCACCATTCAAGAGAAATACTAGATAGTATACTTCTGACCTCAAGCTTCTTCCCATGATGCTCTGTAAGATGAACAGAAGGAGGGTAGAATCCTAAGAGTTGCTGCATTGGCAGGGAGGACATACAGCATCAGTTAATTCACCGACCTACGCATCTGAGTAACTCATAAGATTGAACAGATGGGGGTTCAAACTGAAGCAGCTATAAGTATAATGCAGCTCATTTGAGGTAGGAAATGTGTCCTTTTGGTGAAAAAAGCCATGACATTTATTGTCCTATAATTTTTGGATTTTATTGTCCAGAAAATATTAGAATAAAATCACATTGCAAAGTTAGATCCAATTCACATGCATAGCTCTGAAAATTCTTCAAACAAGGATAGAGTCTGTATTCTACATTTGATGCTGGTGCTGTTGGTTCTTAGCTTAAAAGTCAGTCACAAACACTAGAAATAAAGCCCTTCTATTCACAATCTCTTTCATTGTAGTATCCATATTGGCATCTCCATAGTTGTAAATTTCCTCAGGTGGTGCCACAAATAATTGCTTCCCCATAAAGAAGAAGAAATCTTGACATATTTGACAGCCACACCAATACCACCAGAAGGTGAGATTCAAATATCACTCTTTGTATGATGATGTACACTCGGATTGCGTCAGAGTCTCACAGTCAGAGGTAACTGAGGAATAAAGCAAAGAGGAGAATGAGCTGAGATGATTTCTGTCGACAAGACTTAGACAGCAAGAGGAGACCATCTGCGGCAATGTGATTTAGTCGTGTCTTCCAGGAAAACTTTACAAGAGAAAAAATGAGACTAAGTCAGTAAATAACTTTAATGTTTTCTTCAGGAAATCCTCACAGATCAATTTATCACAGGCTGTCTGGGCTTACCTGGGCAAAGCATTTGCTTTCATTAAACAACAAGTTCTCTGCAGAGTCCACACTTTCCTGTGTTTGCCAGTCCTAACTCTTACGGCACAGACTAGGTCTACTATATATGAACGCATCATTAAATTATAAGAACAGCAACAAACAAAATCCACAAACCAACTCAAACCACTGAAGCTCAGACACAATAAATATACCACAATTAAATTTCTTTTTCTGAAATATTGAGTATTCCAACTAAGGGATATCTTAATTATAATAAATTTAAATATGCTTGTGTTTGTTTCTATAACAGTGTATCTGGTAATAGTTCAGAGAGTTCAATAATACAGTCAAATGACTGGGAATGGGTTTGTATCAAACTTTGTGCTCATATGAGATCTTCATGAGGAATGTAGCTTGAAAAAGTTCAGGTTTTATAACTTGCTCTTTGAACAAATAAAATGCAAAATTCAGAGCTATTAACCAACATCTATACTGATTGTGGGCTTTAAGACACAATACATCAGACCACTGAGATGCAGAGATGAGCATGGAGCAAAAATTTTTTCTTTCACCCTGGATTCATTATTACAGTCTGTTTTTACATTTTGGCTATCTTATCATGAAACCTATTGGAGTGTTTTGGTCTTGCTTCTAAAAACTTCAGTATGACCCATGACATCTTGACTAGCAAACAAATGCTTCGGCAGTCGTGTTAAAAATTTTTAACTTTATCTAAAAATCATGAAAATAAATTTAAAGAATAAATTGACAACATGTGTATAAAAAGGTCACATATTTCTCAGTATGCTGGGAAGATTAAAAGAGAAGTTTAGATGCAAAAAGGTCTACTAATAGTCTGTTACTATCATCCTAAGAAAACAGATTGGGTGTCTTGAAATAAGATATCACAATGAAATTTTGTGGCGTATTCATAATCTACTATACTAATACTGAGAAATCAAACTAGATGTTCTGAAATAGATATGGTAGTGGAATTTAGAGCGGTTTATAGAGGTTCAAAAAGTATTTTGGAATGTAAACCTAAAGTATTTGTGCTTATTTGAATAGACTGAGGATTGTAGGTAATAACAAAGTTAAGAGTCAAAGTTAATTTTAATGTTTCTGCTTGAAGCACATGACTAATTATCCTATTGATCCAAAATATAGTAGTAAATAAGGAGCAAATTTTCCAAGTTTGGTGGCAAAGGTTACGGAAAAGGGTGAAGCTACCTCTGAACAGAATGAATACTTCAGCTGTGAGATGATCAAACCAAATGTCTAATAAGAGGCAGATATACACGGACCTCAGAGCTTTGACGATTTTTTTTTACTATGGATCAGCTATGGTTTGAATCCAGAGTTGTCCCCCGAAAGCCCTGTATATTTTGAAGTAGTGGGGTAACTGTGAAACTGTGTCTTGGCTGAAAGCAGAAGATGCTTGAGACTGGACCTGGAGGGGTTGTGTCAACTTGTTGAAATCAAGGGGGTGGAGCCCAGGGTGTTGTTAACATTAGTGGTATCCACCCTGGATGTGGGGGGTCCAACTTGCATTTTGAACTGAGTAAAGGAAGAAAAAAAAAACATCTTTACAGCTTGCTTCTAGAAAAGTTTTCGCCTTGCTTGAGCCTCCAGATATCAGCTCACTCCTTACTTCACTTGGCTTCTACTTCATTTAATTTCTGTGTACAACGCCATGAGCAGCTCCCCTGCCTCTGTCGTATGCTACCACCTTTGCCAGCTGCCATGAATACACTGTGTGAGACCTTCTGAAACTGTGAGATAAAGCAAATCTTTCCTCCCTTAAGTTGCGGATATGGGAATTAATTGCACTTCCATTTGTACGCGGTGCAGTTGTGCTGTGTTAGGCATAATTACTAACTTGGCTATTGTACTTGGGAATTAAGTTTGGTCCAAAGAGATGTGTCTGGTGGTCAAGTTGACAAGGCGTATATTGTGACTGTTGAAGAGATTGTGTCTACTTTAGACAATTAGGAACCACGCCTGAGTTAGCGTTTAGGAACCAGGTCTAGTTTGGGCAGGTAGGAAACAGACTGGACTAGGCAGTCAAGAACCAGCCTGGATTGGAGTGTGAGTGATTTGTGGGCCGGCAAATGAGGGAAGAACACCCACGTGGATGTGGGAGGCCCCACTGGGAGCTCAAACTGAATAAAGGGAAGGAAGGGGAAAGATTGCTACAGGGTTTTCCTCTGGGAAGACACTGAACTCGAAGGTACGTGGCTTCCTGTCTGTGATGTAATGGGGCGCTGCCCCGACCTCTGCCTCTGCCACTCGCTCCCTTTGCTGCCGCCCCCACTGCCTCACAGTGGGCTGTGACCTTCTAAAACTATAAGTGAAAATAAAACTTTCCTCCCCGAATTTTGTGGATGTAGGTATTGAGTCACAGCAACGAAGAAGTAACTAAGGTTGAATCCATGGGTTTCTTGTGGCTGGAAGGCGAAGTCACTGGGGCTTGACACCGAAGGACGTACGCTAGGTCTGTTCTTCCTCTCATTCAGCTTCCTGTCCTGCCATGCTGAGAGTAGGTGTCCTCTCCAGCTAGTCCTCTGCTATGTGCTTCCATCATCACCCGCAGCCCGTGAAAGGACTGAGGCCTTCTAAAACTGTAAGCCAAAAAGCCCTTTCTTTCTTTAAGTTGGGGACGTCTGGTGTAATGTCCTAGCAATGAGAAAGTAAATAAGGCAAAGGAAAGATATATAAACTGAATTCTGTCCCTCTAAAAATCCTTATGTTGAATTCCTAGCTCCTAATTTGACTGCATTAGAAAATATTTGAAGAGGTCACTAAGATTAAATGAGATTATAAGAGTGAGACCCCAACCCAATAGGAGTAATGACTTTATGAGAACAGGAGGAGGTTCCAAAAGGTCCACTTTCTGTTGGCCGAGGGATTTGATGTGAAGACCAGTGATTGTGATTCCCTTAGTGAGACAGGAATTTGGGCTTCGAAGATATCAATTCAGCTGGCACCTTCTCTTGAACTTCCAGCAATCAGAAATATATTAAAATGCTAATTAAGCTACTGAAATTTTTTGTCATAACAATAAAGGCAGACTATATACTCATTTGTAACACAAAGTTGTGTAAGGTTAAATTATTAAGAAAAAAGAAGCTCACCTGCCAAAACACTCCCCTAATTATATAACCAAAAAACCCTCAATGGGTAAATATCAGGATTTGCCTCAAAATCAGATCATCATTTGTTGTTACAGTTTTCAATCAAAATACCAGAAATTTGTTAGCAAATATACCGCCTAAAGTATTTCAATGAATTAGGGATTTAATAAAGGCTTCTGAGTTTCAGATCAATATTAAAAAGCACCGCATCTCAGAACATCAGCAATGACTGGTAGAAAACATAATGCTAAATAGAAAGCAAAAATGATACAATATGTAAATGGGACAATGCAAGAATAACATTATGGAGAAAATTGTATAGCTATTTAGAAACGCTAATGAATATGTAAATGAAAGCAAACCTGATCATGTTCTCAATGTGATGGCTAATCTTAATTTTATTCACTTCATTGGCCTGAGAGTCCCAGAAATGATTGGTGAAGCACACTGTAGTGTGTCTCAGTGTGCCGTAGACCTATGACGTCAGGCACTAACCGTAGGTCTGGGTGCTGGCCCTTCCTCCCTGGTGGGATTCTCTTGATCCTCTTCCTTCCTGTTTTAAACTCTGCTCCTTTGCTCTGCCACACCCTCTTGCCGTATTTCCACATTGGAGTCAGCTAACCACGAATGGAATCCCCTAAAATCTTGAGTCAAATTAATCCTCTTCTTTAGATTGTGAGCACTCAGTGTCACCTTTCAGTGTTAAGCCTGACTTACACAGGTACAGAGGTCACATATCAAAAAGTGTCCATTTTGAGTTCATTTACCAACTTCAGTGCAATGCTAATTTAACATCTCTCAAGAACAATTTCCTTTTAGAATTGACAAACCGATTCTAAGATTTATACAGATAGAGTTCAACCTCGGGTGTCCCAAGCTTTGTTATACGCCTCAGTGTGTCTCTGACCACAATTTCTTTCCACTACGTTCACTAAATGATCCATTTGTGTTCATCAGCATCATGAGAGGTGTAGAGAGTAGCTGTTGAGTTATAATAGGGGTTGATGGCCACATCCTCATTGCTTCTAATAAAGTGATCCTAAATGGGATGTGAAAATTTGAATTTCTAACAAGTTCCCAGAACAAGCAGATATAGATCAGATGACCACTCTCTTGGAATAAATGTTGCTTTACTGACTTCATCTAACTTTCAGTTGCTTTGATTATAGTGCAGTTATATAATTGCAGACTCAGGAAGGGGACATGGATTCTACTGGTTAATGTTCTGGTTATAGTGTCTTCTGGTTTCTCTGTTTCCTCATTTGTAAAATAAATGGATAGGAACAGGTGATCTTTATGCCTTTATGACCTTTATGACTGGATCATCCTTTCATATTCAAAAGGTTAAGCTGCATGGTAAAGAATGGTTTGCTTATGTATACATATTAACTTACACAAGGGTGAGCTGGATATTGTTGCTTCATTTGGCTCCTGAATGCTTCACACTTTAATTTTTACCTCTTTTTTGCTTATCATTTCTGTCCTTTATCCGAAGCTCAAATATACTCAGTGTGATGCATACATTTGATTCAATATTGTACCCCATGATGCCTACCATCCAGTAGATACTCAATAAATAACTGATGAACGAACAGTATTTTAAGAGTTACTGTTTCTATGTTAATGCAAATTGATAATAACTCATTTAAGTAGAACGTAAGTTAAACTATTACAAATCTGGATACATGCCAAAGGTGAGATGCTTCTAAAGATGTCATGATTTGCATATATAAAATTATTATTATTAGGAACTGGGGATGAAAAACTATTTCCTAAGCAGCATACGGGAGCTCTAATAGATATTAAGGAAAACGCCGTGAAATATCAACTCCCTTTTCGCTTATTTACTCCATTAGAATTCTACACGGCACCCACAGCCTAAGCGCAGGTTTTGCTTCTGCTTTCTCGACAAAAATCACAGTCCCTTGGGACCATTTTCTTCTCACTGAGCTACATCTCAATCAGTAGACAATTCACCAAGGAGACTCGGTTTGAATTCTAGCTTCATCTAGTCACACTCAATTGAACATAGAGGCCTGTGATCATTAAGGGCCCCGCATTCTCCTGACAGTTTCATGGACGCGATCCAGAACTGCTCAGTGTCTGAATTTCATATCCCCTTGAAATTGGAGCTGTGTACCGTGCAGTGGTGTGACCTTTTCCTGTAGGTATTTTTTTTTTTCTCTCTCTCTGCAGTTTGAAAAGTATAAGCACATCAGAAAAATTTCACTAAGGACATTCACGTAGTAAAATGTGATAGGAAAGGTCATAATATACACCAGATATCTAGTTCAGATAAGGAGTGATACTCTATATCCTGTTAAATATTTGGGATTTAGAGATTATGGCTATTGCATTTTTCTTTGCAGTGATTTAAGTAGATATGTCACTTAGATATCCAAACTATTTAATTCTTATTCAAGAAAACATAAAGTCCAAGCTTTTCTGATCTTTTCTTTTTTTAGGAACAAAGTGGATTAAGATATCAATTTTCATCCTTAATTGATTTTGATTATGATCCACCTACTCATTTTATATTATATGTTTCCTTTCCATTCTGTTTATGAATTATTACTTTGACTATATTTAACTAGTAAACTCTATTACTATTCCCACATTTTGCACAATGAGATTTAATTAATAGTGAGCTCCACTCAATTATTGCAATAAATTATTATTATGTTTAAAACCCAGAAAATATAGTCAAGTTCCTTTCTACAAAGTTTTTTATTTTTAACATGCAACATCAATGTATTTGTGTTAGGTATTTTTCACAACACTGAGGAAAAACTTTAGGAGGAAAAGATATAGATGTGATGTGTGTCCTTTAGAAGATGTGTCGGAGAACTTAGAAAAGTAAAAGCCATGGCTTTTCATAATTCAGCGAATCATATCTTATTCGAATACCTATTATCCAGGCAAGATAGGAGAAAAAGTGTATATGAGCATCTTTCACGTGAGCTTCTTCTGATAAAAGAAAAAGAAAGGAATGAAAGAGAGACACAGGCCTATTTTCTTCCACACCTGCTCCTGGACATTGGCTACTTACTGCAGGAAAGGAAGTTGTGCATTAGAACTTTGTGCTAGCTTTGTCAGTATAACAGGTTTTCTCTGTAAGCTGTGAATGAACGCAGTATCTGCATCTTAGAAGGATTCTGAGGTCTTACATTTAGCACACTGTGCAAGTCATAAGCAGCTTATGGCTTGTCAAGGCAGTGTTATGTAAGTTGCATAGATTCTCTCCAAGTAACTGAAGGATAAATTAAAGATATGTTCCTGATCTTTTCTCCCAAGTCATTAACGGGATCATGATATTAACCTAAAACTGAATAAAAGCTAACTCCACGTGGTTATGCCAGAATATATTAACCACTAATCTTACTGTTTGTAGCATAATTGATAAAACGCTACCAAACATGAACTTTATATAGTTAAATTATGATTCTTGAGAAGATAACGTTTGCTTACAATTTAGCTTCTGTTGAGTGCAACACAAAGGAAATAATCAGCAAATAACATAATGGATCTTATTCAGATAAAAGGGAGAGATAAAATTGCAGAAAAAGCTCTTGCAGTAGGATGTTATCTGAGCCAGGTCCCTTAGGGAGACAAAATATTTAAACAAATTTCTCAAAGTGGTATAGGAATTGCATGAAGATTAGCACGTTCTATAACTGACCTAGATCCATAAATTGAGTTGTAAACATATTTTATGTCTTTTTGTGAATATACTAAACCTAATCTAAGATGGCCATAATGAATTCTGCTTCCTGACATATCTACTAACTGCGTCAGAACCATTTGAGAACAGATCAATACGTATAGATTCTTGTTCTCTACCCAGAACCTGCTTCACCCAAATCTACAGGAATGGCATACAAAAATATGCCTTTTAGCAAGTTTAGCTGTTTCCCTAGGGTGTAGACAACTGAAGGTCACTCCGTGAGTATGAGCTAAAGACAGTGAAAGTAATGATATGCAAAAATTGTTTTTAGCTTGCAAAAAGCAGGCTGAGAGTGTGTCTGATACATCATTGCACCACAGTGACCTTCAAAACATCACACACATCCAGAACTTCAGTCAATTAATTTATTCATATGACTTGATCCTTTTTCTGGCTCTTTTAAATCTTAAGCTGACATTATCCCTGAAGGTGCTATTCATACTGAGAGATAAATGTGACCATTTATTGATTAGCAGAAAAACAGCAGGACTGAAAGAAAAGGCAAACACTGTAGCAGCGGACATATCAAGTACCTGTGTGGCCTTTTTTAAAGCTTACAGGCCCGTTTTTCAAACATAAGTTAAAGGAACACTAACAAGAACCTTATGAATTTCTCTTCATGGGAAGCAGCGCTCCTGAAGTCAAGTAACTTTGTTTATTCTTTGAGATATTGAACTAAAGCACAAATTCCATGACCTTTATACTGAGAAAATATGATTCACGTCCCTAAACTATTTGTCATAAGCATAGAAAATTATTTTCTGTGTATACAAAGGCAAATTGTTTAGTAAAATCTTTTTGTTACAAACAGGACAGCATATAGCTTCACTTTTTCTTGGTATATTAAACTAAAGTATAGTGTAACGGTATTCTGAAGCTTCCAGAAATACACTAGTCCTGCAGGAATAAGTACACATGAAACGAATCTGTACAGATTTTCTAAATGTGGAAACACTCAAAAGTAATCCAAGTAAAAAATAAAATTATGTATATATGTTATTAAAACTGAAAATAAAACAACAGGCCTAGGGGAGAGAAATGAGTTTAGAAAATGGAGGATGTACGTTTTCTGAGTTTAAAGGAGGGAAGGAGGTTCATTGATTTTTATTTTAGTACTATGTTCATGAATATTTTCTTTGCAAGTCTCTATCCTGAAGAATCTGAGTGCTTTCATCTGAGTTCTTTTTGACTGTTTTTTTTTTTTTTTTTTTTTGCTTTTATGAAAAATCACCAAGACTTCCTTTCTTTGAAACTTGCAGGTCAAGTAATGTAATGAACAGACCAAAGGGCCAGGGTCATCCAGATAGAATTTCGGATGGGCTTTTATTGTTTTTGGAGTATAACATTCATGCACCTACTGCAAAATAAGCTCTAGAATTAACAAAACTACCCCTGAGTATTCTTTTAAATACTGCACTAGTTTATTTTTGAAAGTATATAGATCTAAGCTGAAAGAAGTTTTAGAAAATTATCAGTTGCAAATTTATCTATTCTGATTATGTGAACACTGCTAAAACTTTTCTTAACTCTGCCCTTTTCCTTACTGGTAACTTTGGAAACCTGCTTTTTTCCCAGTACGTCTTTTCACTCAGAACACTAAAAGGGGTTTATAGTTTTGTAACTAAGCCCCTAGCAATAAAATGCTCAATAAAGTCTGCTGGTATATACATAACCAAGTGGACAGGATGTTATCTACACAAGAATTTCCAAACATAATTATAAATGACTTTTGTGTCTCAAAACTTCATCAGGATTCGGCTAGACAGTCAGGAATTTTCTGCCAAGTTCAATTTCCTTTGGCATAAGGTCAGTAGTTGCACGATCAAAAACACAGGTGTTTATCGTTCTGGTGCGCAAGCTATTGCAATGACTCTCAGGCTGTGCTCCAGGATAAACAGGTGCGCCTCGGCCTTCGACAATGCGTTTTGAAAATAAAATGAGTAGTGGCTTTCTTCCAAATATCAAGAGAAAATATATAATTTTACCACATAATCTAAATTCAGTGGTATTTTCTACAAAAAATAACACTAGAATAAAAGCACTAATATTTTGAGTAGGCAGTTTCCAAATAGCAATAATTCTGAGTTACAGAAAAAATGAATGGGAAAAATATCAATTTTTTCTAGGCCACTGGAATTTACAATTTTAAAAACTATATTTATAGTACTGTAAAAATAATGACATTAACTGTAGATAAGCAAATAGTGGTATATCCTTAAAATGAAATATTACTCATCAATAGTAAACTATTTTAATACAACATAATACATTATACTAAAGCTATGATCAAAATATTGAAGGGAATATAATTTCACGTAACTTAAAGCATTAATACATTAGCCTGTCATAGATACATATATGTTGATTAAAGGTAAAAGTCTCCAGAGTAACAAATGGAAGATAATATTCAATACTGTCACAGGAATAATGACAATGTCAACATTTCTACTTGTTTCCTATGCATAAATCTTTACATGATGACAAAAAGGCAAACTACTCACGCAAAGAGTCATATTATAGTAGAGGAGCAAGTTAAAGAAACAAAAAGAAATAAATAAAAAATGTCAATAAATATGTCCTTGATCCAGATTCAATCTAACTTTTATGACTACTTTCTAGACAAAAATAATTAAAAATGTATGATGGAGCAAAGTATGGTTAACATGTTGCATATATGATGTAGAAAATACTAAAAAGCCACAACAATTTGTCTGGAATTAAAAAAAAACCTCAAGATAGTCATGTTGATAAAATAAATATGACAATAGAATTCTGATACTAATAGTTTTTAAAAATCTAATTTAGACATTTTAAATCAACTTCTCATTAAAATGCAATATTTAAATTATTAAATAGATTGTCTCATTAAGGGGAAAAAGTTGTTACAAATTAGTTGACAATTGCATTGTGATAATGAATCTTCTCACTGGGAATCTGGAATAAATGTAATCAGAAATTTGTAGGGCAGTGTGGTAGAAATATTTAAATAGGACTTTGTGGTAGGTTGTCACTATGTTGGAGCACTGTGATTCTTCTGGTATCCATGCCCTTGTGTCCCTTTCTGAGCTTAGGCGAGATCTTGTTGCTCCTGTGTAAAATAAGGTTCTATGATGATGAGATGTCACTTCTGAAATTTAATTATAAAACAACCGGTGTATCTATTTCAGAATCTTCTTTCTGTCTTTCTCTGTCACTTGTTCTGAGGGAAGCCAGCCACCATATGTCTTGTGGAGAAGCCATGGTGGCAAATGACTGAAGGGAGTCTATGCCAATCACTAGTGTGTAATTAACGTTGTCAGCACAGCAACTCATAAGAAACTGCATTATCATGAGAAAAGAATAATAACAATGTAGTTCAAAAGGCTAGAAAGTGTGAGAAAGAAAAAGTAGTCAAATTTCGAATGCCTTAGCTGAGTACTGAAGAGTAAATGTTTGTACATTCAAAAGATGTTCAGGTTATTATTACATCAATTAGTTTTCTTAGGATAAACTTACATCCAAGACTGAATAAGTGAATTGCTACAATAAACAACTTTAAGTCTATATCTCATGTGGACTGGTGGGTGAGGCCATGTTAAAGAATCTCAACAAAGATACAGTAAGACATAGGAAAAAAAGAACTTTTGGTAAATATCCCAATAAAAAGCTCTACGCGACTCAGAGAAGAGCCATCAAGATATGACCACAGCAGTCCATTCTAGGGATGGGAAGCTGAGCTAGAGTGGTGATTTGAGTGAAATGAGTCAGACACAGAAGATTAAATATGTTAAATACCACATGGTTTCTCTGACTTGGGAAACCTAGAATACAGGCATTCTATAGAATCAAATAGGTGTGAAAGTGGGAGTTACAGGGAAATGGGGAGGGTGTGGAAGGGCCAAAAATGGGAATGGATTGTAAACGTGATGTTATGTATATGTGCACAAAATACTCAACTTCATTGCAAACATTACATAATAAACACACACACACACACACACACACACACACACATATATATATATATATATATATATATATATATATATATATATATATATATGTTAATAAAAACGGTAGTCCTGCAGACAATACAGTGAGTGAGCTTGGAAACAACTTATATGCTCCAAGTAAAATTTCCAGTGAGAACTGAGCTCTAGTCAATATTTTTACTGAAGATAGTTGTTATACTTTGAGAAAGCCAACCCGGAAAAGAAATATCTAAATTTCTCACCTGCTGAAACTAAAAGACAGCTTTTTTTTTCTGTGTTGGTTTTATGCAGATAAGTTATGAAGTAATTTGTTATGTACCATTTGGTGCTTATCAATATTAGTACCAACCGTTGGATGCTAACATAAAAAAATACTGAAATGAAATACCCGCACTTTTCTACAGATTTGCTTCATGTGATTTCAATTATTTTTGGTCAACCATAATCTGAACAGGTGAAATGGAAAGTTCTAGAAATGAGCATGTAATTTTATGCCAGTCTGAGTAGCATGATATAATCTATTCTCTGCCTCCCAAAGAAGAAGTGAATAATTTCTTTGTATAGTGCTACCTAACTCAAGTAGTAACCTCAATTTATTTAATAGCTTGGTCACTAATTCATTTGTCACAATATCTCAGTTTTAAGTTTAAATAAGAAGACCAGTGGTAGATTAATTTTCTGTTACAGTGCTTATGCCATTCAGGTCACTTCCTGATATTACATGTGCAGGAGGACAATTTATGTAATCAAAATGAGGGGAACAGTGAATTGAGAATATTTTCAGGAGGTAAAATTCAGTAGAATTGTATTACAATATATTGTTATCATTGCTGTATTGTATTTTTGATATTAGTAATCTCTTGATGTGCCTAATGGCAAATTATATATATATATATATATATATATATATATATATATATATATATATATATATGTGTGTGTGTGTGTGTGTGTGTGTGTTTGCATATGTAGGAAGAAACAGTATAGATGGGGTGGGTTGGTACCACTGGTTCAGAAATTCCCTTTGGGCCTTGGAATGTGTACTCTACGGAAGAGGGGGACCAACTGCCATGATCTTCTCAGCAGTGGATGAAGTCCTGAAGGACTTCGAGGTCTGTGTTAGGTGAAACTTAAATTATCTTCAATAAACCGTTACTATAATTCTGGACACTGAGGTCACAAAAGGAGATAAATTATGTCATTGGAAACTATGGGAAGGCAAATCTTCCTTTTATAATCTCAGAAAGATTTGCAGCACCACTACCTACACTACAATGCAAACTAGAAAAGTATTTAATTACCTGAGAGCTCATTTCTAAGAAAATTATTGAATACAATGTCTTAGTAATGTCTTGCAATAAAATGGGAAACTAAAAGGTAAATTGAGAGAAGGATCACTAACAGAAAGGACTGAGGACTTGGTGGCTTTTAAAATTTTTATCCTTTCCAACTGACAAATGATGCCAAAATTAAGACCTGACTTCTGAGGAAATATTAAAACCAGAGCATCACAAGAAAACATGGTCTAAAGATGAAGCCGAGGATGTGACCAGGAACGCTTTTGTTAAGCGGTAAGAAAGACCAAAGGTGGTGTCAAATCAAAGGTTCTTTAAGGATTAAGGATCGGCTTCAAAGATCCTTTCAACAACAACACAAACTTTGGTCTTCCAGGAGGTTTAAAAGTTGCTATTCTTCAGCAATCTCAGTGGGAGTGTGGGCTAGAGAACTGTCGCAGAGACCTGTGAATCTAAATAAATAATCCCCCTAAAGTAGCATTGAAAGAACACAGTAATATTGAGAATTGTATCCACAGAGGCTATGATGCCTTTGACTTCAAGAGACAGAGGAGGTAAAAAAATAAACAGAGCTTATTGGACAAGAAAAAAAAATCTACTAAAAGAAAACAGGCTGGCAAAACTGCTCATCTACAGATCCATTCTACTTTCCATGGGGAGGTAGGGGGTGGGGCTGTGTTAGAAGAGTGAAAAAAATGCAGAGAATAAAAACTGGAGCCTAATGTACAGAGCCCTGGGCCAAAGAAATAGTTCCAGACTCGAAAACCAGTCACGAAATTGACCAGCCTTAACTTCAGAATCACTATAAGTCAATAAAGTCTTTGTACCTACCCTTTGTCATTTTTAAAATACACTTTGATTGGCACACAATAATTTTAAAACTCAGGCAGAGATTCTGCAAAGCACAAAACGTTGTTTGTTTGGAAGTAGCCAAGTACCACAATGGGAGCATAGGTGCCGTAGTAAGAATGGGCGTGGTCTAGAATGAGGCAAAAGGAAGTTGTCAAATATGAAAATGAGAAGGGGTACATGAGACATTTTGAAATAATGGTCACTAGCCACAACAATTACTAATAACGACTTTGTCAGGGACTGGAGGAATAACACAGTGGTCAGAGTGTTTGTCTAGCACTCAAAGGCCCTGGGTGTGGGACCTTTACTGGGCCAGAAATAAATGATAGTACAAGGCAGCCTTGACCCCAAGGATCTCATTTGGAAAGCTTTAGGAGTGGAGCTACCCCCTCCTGCCCCAGGCCCAGGATGACCCACAGCTCAGGTTTCACTCTACTCAAATTTCCAATGTTCCCCTGCCCCAAGACCTTTACCAGAAGCTACAGTGGTCAGGTTTTGAAATTCCCACCATGCTAATTAGGTGACTTTCAGACCCCAGACTTCCTGCAATCACAGAATGACTCAGGCCTTACAATCCTGGCTGGCCCTCCTCCCTCCAACTGCTTCTAAGCCTGGCCCCCCACAGATAATAAACGAACTGTGACACTGATTCTGTCTCCTGGAAGTTCTTCCCTCATATTCACAGCTGCTCAAGACCCTGCTCCCCCAGACTTGGCTGATCCCTGGTCACCAGTGGCCAACGGCCGCCAGGGACCCCAAAGACCCCGACACCTGGGGTTGATTGCAGCATCATGTAAACTGGGGGTGGTGGTACAAAACTATAATCCCAGCACTTTGGAGGCTGAGGCAGAGGATTGCCTTGAGTTTGGGGCTACATAGTGAATTGAGGTATCAGCCTAGACAATAGAGCAAGACTCTGTGTCAAAATAAATGAATAAATAAAAGTCAATCCAAGGTTGTATAGACAATTGCTGGGCAGTTGTCTTTGAAGAAGAAGTAGTTTTAGTACTGGCTGCTGCAGTGGCCTCTGTGCAACTTTGAATTCTCTTAAGGTCACGCAATCCTTTAAAAACCCTTCCTTCCTTACGTCCTTGGCTTCACTTACTCTTATTGTTACGGTTGACACAGTGGATCCATTTCAATCCTAACAACTGTCGCATTTCCTTCATAATATTTATAGAGGATGATGGGATGTTTTGATTTATGCGTACATTGTGCAATCATCAAATGAGGCTAATTAGCATATCTGTTGCCTTAAACATTTATAATTTCCTCAGGAATGTCTCCAACAAATGTTCTATGCCTGCTTGACATTAGATTGGTGTGTGAGAGACAGCTGTTTGTCTTTTTTGGTTAAACTCATCTAAAGATAAACAAGTGCTTTCTAGAAACTGTATATAAGAAACCATACCACAGCAGCATTATCTCCAGCTGAACTGAATTTAAGTAATAAACTTCTAGCCTTTTGTTAATGCTGTAGTAGGATTAGATTGCTGCAGCCCTTTGGAGAAAGTAAGAATATTTTGACTTTAGGAGGGATGTAAGATACCAGAATCAGAAAACAAAGTGATACAGGGAAACAGTATATACCTAACGAATATAACTTAAAATTTAGGTCTTGGTGTTTACCAACTAGAGTACTCTAAAAAATTCTAACCTATCTGAGAGCAATTGTTCTTAGTATTGTATTTATTCTATGTGACTCTCAATAATTGCCTTCTGGTAGTAATGCTTTAACAATACTCCTTAGGAGTAAATTGTATTCTGTGACTTCACGTTTCTCTTTTCACTTCATCATAATTTTTGTTTATTTCTATTAGAAGCCCTGAATCACATCCAATAAATCTTTTCAGTAATTGATAAAGTGTGTCATTTTTCTCTCTACCAGGAGGCCTAGTGAGTGAATGATACAGGAATATTAGAGCCACACATTCTCTCTCAGAAATAATATAAACATAAATATGATGCTATCTCCATGTATTTTTGTAAAGACAGCCTATAACAGTAAGTTATGCTGCGGTAAGCATTATGACAACAGAATTGGTAAGAATGCCATGCTTTTCAGTTGAACCAACCTTCCCAGCATATTTTATTGTACTTCTATAAGGTTTCAAATAAAGTTTCAAAAATCTAAGGATTAGTGAAAACAGGTTTTTTTAAAAAAGATTTTCAGAGTTGTTTTCTTCCCAAAGTCTCAAGTTTTATTCTTGGTTGTACCAAACCTCTTAAAGAAAAGAATATGTGTACGTGTACATGTATTGCATATGTTACATGCATATGTACATGCATATACTTAACTAAAATCAAAATTTTTAAGTAGAAGTTTCTTTTTATTGCCATTTTCTAAATCTAAGCAATATTTTCTCTCAAATACAAATATGTGTTTTCTGTCTTATCTAACAAAACAATTCCAGAATCCTGAATCAATGAATAATTTTATGGGAAAATTTTCTCTTTTCCTCATCGAACTTCCTCAGAAAATACACATATTTTAATACAAATAAAACCTCATTGTGCGTTATTTGTGGCACCATTTTCACTTTCTCAAGCTAAGTGATTGCAACCTAATATAATTATTTACTTTCCATATTGCCTGTGTAGTTCCAGAACAATCTCACATTTATTTTTGTGGATTATTTGCCTGTGTAGCTCAATTTCTTATAGTTTTCTTCTGGACATGATTGCAAATTTATCAGAACAAGTGAGTATTGAGACATAATTCAGTTCCTGATGAAGCCTTATATAATAAAATATAAGTATTACCTCAGGAGGACACCAGGCCTTTCAGAAACTATTACTATAAATGCCTGTGAGCTGCTTGCTTTGAAGTTTAACATTGACTTTTTCCACTGTTTTTAGAGAAAATCAATATTATTAACGTAACACTGATAAGACTTCTGAATATTTTGTTTTTCTCATCACTTCATGAGAAACCTTCAATATTATTCCATTTTATTTTTGTCACTAGACTCTTCTCAGATATTTAGCAATTTTTTAGTGATGCATACTATGTGAGGAATAGCTTTGTTTGCTAGGGCTAAAGTGGCAAGTGAAATATACACAAAGGAATCAATTTTTTTTTACCTGCATGTTAATCCTTATTGCAAAGAAAAAATAAAATTAAACCGAAACATAGTGTTGTTGTGATGAATATTGTTGTAGTATAACCACATAGGTATGCATATCAACTTCACATACATATGTATATACAATATATTTTGTATCTAATGGCTAAATTTGTTTATTCTACCTTTTATTGACTAAGCACATGGAATCCCCTTTTCAGGCATGTGAACTTTTTGCTACTTGTAGGTAACAGAGATTCTCATTTTGACATCGGTTCAGTGTTTCCACTGTAATTGAATTATTGAAAAGCAAATTCATTCATAGTTCAGGGTACATCTTTGGAAGATGGACAGAATTGTGTTGAATGAGGCCACAAACTAGCCATGCTATGTGAATATTGTTATTATCTGTAACAATTTTTTGGATCTACACAACTTTTATTGGCCTTTATGTCTCTTCCTCCTTCCTGTTATGAAAAGCACAGTGCTCAGTCTATGCCCTATACTTTCTTAGAACCTACTTTCGAAATGAGCGTAGAAATATTTTAGACATAGCGACATTAAAATAAGAGCTTTCTAAGATTTTGTCAAACAAGCCCCAGGAAATGTAGGAGCAACTGTAAGAAAGACATAAACCACACCAGGACTTCTCTTTTCTTTACATTGCACTGTCTGTCAGTTCCACTTTCTTTGTAAGACAGAATAGGCAGTGTTTTTTAAACACTGAAATCATGTAACTGAAAATATCTGCCAACTTTTCTACATTGCAAGTTTAGTTCTAAAATGAGATTGAGTGACTTTGTTAGGTCTAGTTGATACAATAAAATGCCAAGGGCTGTAGTCTGACTCCTGCGGCAGAGGCCTCACATATTCTAGGACTGGTCATTACTTGTGACACATGGACACATCACAGGCAAAGACAAGAAGATGCCTTATTACTCATGTTCTCATAAAAAAGAGCTGGTTATGAAATGAAGACCCTTGTATATATATGTAGGGGATGGAGATCAGGTGAAATTGTTTTTCTTGTAAGAAACTGAGAATACAGAGGATTTTTTTTTTAATAGAACCAAAGGAGTGTAACAGTTGGGATTAGGTGTTGGGGAGGGTGCAGAAGAACCAAAAATGGGGAGGGGAAAAGATTTCAATGTTGATACTATAAATATGTACAAAGTAACCAAGCTCATCTCATTATACCCATTATGTTTTGCATGTGTGTGTGTGTGTGTGCGTGTGTGTATGTTTATGAAATTCAATAGCTATTGCTGCGATACCTCTTAATCTGTACTTTCACATTCAAATAAAATATCCTCCATTATGATTAGGCAAACCGTTTGTTCTTGTTTTCATTTTATTAACAAGTCGTCTTGGTTTTGTTTCATTTCACTACAGGTAGTACATGTAATTCATGAATTGAAATTCACTCTGTTTTTATGATTAAATGCATGATTGACTGATAAAGGCAGATGCTTGTCTTTAGCGAGCATTTCTCTGAATCTATCTTTACCTTTTCTCATCAGAGCTTGAAAAAAATTATTCACACACAGCTATATAATGGAGTAAAAAATAATATATGCTTTGATTTTTTTGAGGATTAAATGAGACAAGCAAATACAGCAAATAATGTTTAAGTGAAATTAGTTCAATTGCCTCATGAGTTTTTACCTTTATAAGATGGTCAAAAAAAGTTAATTTGCTTTTTGAAGACCTATACTCAATTTTTAATATTAAGTTAGTTCTTTGTGTCATTTGCAAAATAAGCCAGATACTCTAGTAACTTTAATTGGATAATTTGCTATTACATATCTGGAAAAAAAAAAAGCCTGTAATTCCAAGCCCAATTTTAAACTTTTAAGCCTCCAATTGAAAATTAGTCTAATCAAACTTTGAACATAAAATTCTTTCATCTTTCTACATGGTGTTAAATAACAGTAAAATAATTTATTTATTCAACAAGAATCTGGAATTTAATCTAGAAATAATTATTGATGTATTTATTCTGATTCTATGATGCTAATATTATTGACTTGAATATGTATTTTCAAAGATCCTGTTACCTTTATTTTTCCACAAAAATAAATAGTTTTATACCTTGTTGAATGTGACTGTATCTTCCAGAGGCAATGGTTTTCTGGCTTTATGTAAATTGTATACATTTTTGTGTTTCTGCTTTCAATATATTACCTAATGAAAATTCACTGTGTATCTTGCTAGTTTGACAAATTAATAAAATTCATCCTCCCCTAGAAACATATTATTTTTTCACCCTCCCACTGTGTGTAGTCTTGTATAATTCCAATAATTGATTCTTTTGATTTGATATAGAAGATAATTGATTTCTTGCTCCCAATTCCAAAGTATAGTGATTTAAAAATAACCAGCTATGAGTCCATGGTTAGCTAGGATTTCTCTGTTCTGTTTGAGTCTACTGCATAGAGTTTACCTTTCTAGGACGTGAGCCAGAGAAACAAACATTTATGGAGACATATTATTCACATTTCAAAATACAAGAAAATAATAAAACAAGTCAAAGCACACACTTGCTTTTGACCAACATGACCAAATTCAAATTTAGTCATGTTTCATTGGCCTAAGTATGTCACATGTTGAACCTAATAATGACCATGAAAGCAAAATTTTCCCAAAGATACATCACTCTGTGCATGGAAAAAAAAATGTATGTATAGTTCTTCTACAGGAAAGGGAGTACATATTTGGGAATAATAATTCTCTGTTTTGGTGTTCTTCCTAGCTTTCTAATGTCTCCTTCTTTGAGTCTCTCTCTGTCTGTCTCTCTGTCTCTCCTCTCAAACCCACAGCGTCTCTGTTACACTTTAGATTCTGCTTTGTCCTTCCCTGGTTTACAGATGAAGCCGAGATTGCTAAGTAAGCAGACACTGAAGCTCTCTTAACATTTCCATAGTCTTAGCTGGCAATTCTACCATGTTTGTCATAGACCGTAATTTCCTGGAATTTGAATGATGAAGAGATTTTAAGACAGCAACGAAGCCAAATGCTACTCAGAGACCAAGTCTGATGAGATTTGGTGATCTCTCTTGATTAAAGAACAGAAATAATTTGGCACATTTAAGAAAATTGTTCATGGGAGTAAGGATGAAAACTTGAGTGCAGCATATTTCCGAGATAACTAGAGAGCTATATTACGTCTAAGAGTGAGAGAAAGAAACCCTAGGAAAGCAAATAACTGGTGCAAAAGCTAGAAGCAGGTGTGTTTGTTTGGCATGCGATAACGTCAAGTCATGAATGCATGCTCGTTTGATTTACCCAGTGAAGAAAGAAAAACAATGTTGCATAAAGTACACAAGGGGCTTGCGGCCATATTCCCGAGTAAGCAAAGAGGAGAAAGAGCTAAGAAACAATAACAGTCTGACCTCAGTAGAGCCAAAACAATGGGGTGAAGCTGCCGTGCATGGGAATCGAAGCAAAGGTGAAGGGATGTGATTACAAGAAGTCAGGAAGGTTTCTTTCAACTTGCTTTAATATCATGAGTGCATAAGTAAATTTATTAATTTAGAATGGAGATCATGAAAAAAGTGTTATGTGTTTGAAGATAGAAGACAAAAATATCAAAACTGGATGGAATATGTTAGAATGAGAGACTAATAAAACATTCGACAGTTTGTCACATTCTTCGTCAGGGGTCACCAATATTTAGAGCTGCTTGCAGGTGAATGACTAGTGCACCACATCAAGGATATGGTGATCAATGAGGAGAGAACTACACTCAAAAGTGTCTATTCAAATGGAGTTAAATATGAATCACATAGCGTTGTTAACAGTTTTTTTTTTTAAAACCACAGTGCCAGTAAGCTAAACAATCTTCAAATATATCTGAGATTTTATCTCAAGGAACTATAATATATAATGTTAAATTATTCCCAAGTTGAAGAACACTCATCAAAATGTGCAAACATATACCTATATTTTATAAAATATATGCACACATATTTTAATATTGGTATTGTGGTTTGGATAGGAACATCCCACAGACGCTTCATGCATTTGAATTCTGTGGATTATCCACGAAGCTCAGGCACCGCTAAGGGATAGGGCAAGTCAGGAGGGGTAGAATTTAGCTGTGGGATGGACGACAGGCGTGTGGTAGACTAGATTACAGGTGTGTGGCCTGGAAGGGTGCAAACTCCTACCACTGCTTCTTCTGAGGACCCCTGATTCTTTCCAGTGTGATTCCCTGAGCAAGTGTTGTCTCCCAGACCCCTTCCTGCCGTTGCCTGCTGCCCTTAAAAAAACCGAGACCCTCTGAACCTGTGAGCTACCATAAATCTTCCCGTCTAAATTGTGTGTGTCGGGTAAGTGTCCCAGCAATGAACAGGTAACTAAGATAATCGGCATTTCATATAGGTTGCGCTTTCACATTATTATAATAAATACTTGTGGGATAATTTTATGACAACTAAACAAACTCAAAGAAAAAGTTTATATCTGTAATTACACACATAGCATGCTTGCCTTCAGATCATTTATATTTACTAGTAGATTGGCACACTGGAAAGTGATTGATGATGCTGCCAAATTCTCGGCAAGTCTACAGAATACAGATGATTCCTTTAAATTGGTGAAAACCTAATTAATCTTGCGGGAGCTGGAAAAATTTTTCCATTAACTTGATAACACCAAGGAACAGTAGGAAACCCACAATTTTCATGATAAGAGACTCCAAGCCTGAAGGATGTATACAAAAATATTCAAAAAACAATAAAGTTTCTTTTCTTTTCCTCCACCATAAAAAAGAGTGAAAATCTTATCGTGTCACTCTCCGAGGTATTTCTGAATCACTACATGGAAGGTTCTTTAAGTACCACAGTTGATCATAAAAATCACAGATCAAGTTAAGAAGCATTGTATGTGTTTGTCTTTTTAAGTCGTTTCCTTTATCAACTTGACACATAAAAGCCTATGGTGCTCAAATTGATGTTTACTCAAACTGCTGCTGAGCAATCCTTCTTCGCCCTCTAGGGAATCTGCAACATCTTTTAAAGCTTCTTGAGAAACTAATGTGCCTTCTCCAGTTTAAATCATGACCCTTGGCTTCTGCCGTGCACTCGGCTTAAAAAAAAAATTAAATGCTAACATCATGATACTTACACAAATATGCAACAGACATGTGTTAAAGATTTTGTTGAGCAAAACAGTAAGGCATTACAATTGATTTTGAGGAAAATTCATAAAACTACACATGTATTAGAAACTAAGAATGCTGGTCTGAATTTGCGTATACTGTTAAAGTAAAACAGGTCAATGACCAGAGGAAATAACCAATTGGTTTACTCTGGATAGAGCTTGTTTGCACGTTCATGTAAAAATGGTTTAAATTTTATTGTTCTTACAACTTAATATCTTAGGGAACTGACAGGCAAATAGAGCTAGAATATAGCTATCTTGTAATACATTTTGTTCTTTTCAAAATTGTTCCTATATTTCCTGACTTTATGAAATATGCAAACAAAACACAAAGGAGCACTTTGTGTTGCCATAAATAACAAAAAATAAGTAAAATTTATATTTTCAAGCAGAAGACTTGAATCTAATTACTGAGTGAATTTTTGCAGAGCAAACACAAGAAATAAAACACTAATTTTACCAACTTCTAGCATGATTTTAATTTGCTATGATCTAAATGATCAATTTTTTAACAATGCATTTTCCAGAAAACTTAATACCTTTATTGGAATTTTTTCATAAGCTCACTAAAAAGTTTCCCCATTACATAATTTACAATGATTCTGCAAGAATGTGGATGAAGGGTTAATGTCTTTTCTGTTCTCTGAAATTATTTGGTAAATTATTAAAATAATTAGAGAACTCGAATCAACTCATGTTAACTGTTTAAGGAAAAATACATTTAATTCCATTAATAGTGTTTCTCTATTTTCCCTGTGTGTGTGTGTGCACACACACACGTGTCTATGTGCAGAGAACAAGAAAGGAGGCAGAAATGACTGAGGTCACCAAGAGTCTGTGCTAATACACGCACACATCCCTCTGCAGTCCGGATGAAAGTCACCAATTGCTCTACTTTCCTAATGGCTGATTGCAGGGCCGCTTATTGGAAAAAAAAAAAAAGTCAGTCGAGTTATTACGGTCCTGCTTTCTGTCATTCGTTCTCTTCTGGGTACATTTTCTGCCCTCATCTGCCTGCCCTCTGCACTAACAGCCTGACCTAGTTTACATCCCGAAGACCTACTTTCTTTGGCTTCTGCCTCAATTCCCACTAGGATACCAGAGAGATTGGAGAGAGGGAAAAAATGGGGTCAGGAAATTATGGCTCCGGCTCTCTCCCTCTGAAGCAGCTGAGTCTTCCTGAGTCTTTGGAAGAAAGTTATTGCGCTTCTCAAGGAAATCTTCTCGAAGCCTCTCCTTGTGCTCTGATACTAACTATTCCTCTGATTGCTTCTGGGTCTTGGAGTGATCCTGAGCTCCTCTGCTGTTACTACAGCATTATTATTATTATTCCTTATACTTTCCTTATCTAATTAACACCGTTGAGAATATCTGTTTACAAACAAAACCTTTAGAAAAATCTGAATCCTATATCTGGTGTTTCTTGGTAAGATCCATACTTATGTGATTTTTTCAAATGTGTTTTTATCTTTTGAATTGTGTGGTTTCTCAAATGGGATGGAGATTTTCAAGACTGCAATCCGGGCTTACAAGAAAACAGAGGTTCTACCTAATATTTACACATAAGGAGAAATCAACACACTAAATGATCATAGGATAAATATTTTAGGGTGTGTGAAACATGCTAATGCCAGCCTTGAGTATAAAAAATAAGACATCATAAGCATGAATATATTAAAATAAAAATAATATATTTTAATTGAGGGAACGTAACCTGATTACAAAAGTATACTGTTCCAGCCCCAAGCAAGACAACAAACTGTGAATTAGGTTTACAAGAGCTCCACCTTTGTGAGTATCTTTGGCAGATGTGATTCATAACAAAGCAATATTTTGCCTCAGTTTACACATTAGCACGTTTTTAAGAATGTTCTTATTAACATTTTAGCTATTAGTCTTACAGTAACAAACTCTTAAAGATTCACATGATAGTTTTTTTTTCCAATTGTGTGTCTTATAATGCAATTCCAACAGAGAATGCCATTGGTGAGAATATTAATATAAAAAGTAAACATACAAGACACTTCAGATTTCATATTGAAGGTTATATTACATCAATGCTCCATGAAGATAGCACCCTTTCCAACAAAGCGATCAATTCCTAAAGACAATTACACAAAAGTCAGTACTTCTATCAAATATAGTAACTGCCTGTTCTGATACATTATGCTTTTTCCAATTTCCTGAAAGTCAGCGGTCTTTTTATTGTATAATTCCATTTATAGGTAAGGTTTCATGTTCAAATTTTTCCAATTTGCAGTTATTTTCCGCTCACTTTTCACAAATGTCATTTTCTTTCCCCTGCAGATAAAGGGTCTTGGGTGCTGTTTCTCAGGTTGGTAGTTTCATTAATTTAAAATTTCAGGTTCAGTAAATATAAAGAATTTTCATAAAATCATAGAGTAGAATAGTTTAGGACATTTGGCTTCTAGAACTGTCATTGTCTCATTTGATTCCGAGGGGTCAGATGAGGTGATAAAATAGAGGCAGTGCCAGGACTCAGTGGTGAGGTTGACCCAGCTTGTCCGTGCAAAGTGGGGAACACGCTAGCAGCGTGCTAGCAGCTAGCAGCTGCTTAATCAAATGAGTATGGTTGAGAAGACAAAAAATACAGAAAGGAAAAAAAGAGAAAGAAAGAAAAAATATTGCTTAAGGCAGAGAAAAGATAAAGAAACGCAATAAAAGAAGAAAAAGACAAGAAAACTTAGCTAGGGATGGGGAGAAAATAGTAAGGAAAACGGGTATGTGCAGAACATTAAACACTTCATTATAGTTTAGTTCGATTTTAAATTGAGGTTTCCACTCAAGTAAAAGGCTTTCTCTATTTACCAACTGAGTACCAACAGAAAGACAATAAAATGTGTTTTTAAATATTTGAAAACCTCATTAAGGAAAAAAAATATAAGAATGTCAAGTTAGCTAAAATCTTAATTTTGGAGAGCAACAAAATCACAACCTTCGGGTGTGTCATTTCCATGACTATTAATAAATTTACCCTATCAGACTTCAGTTTGTTAATTTCTAAAGCGAGAAAATATCCGGCTAAAGCTGGAAATTATCAGGCAAACAAGTATTTATGTTTTAGAGGACAAACTAAACAGTGTGACAGGCTTATAAAGTAATGGAGAATCAATAAATTGCTATTTTTATCTTCATATTTAAGTGAATCTTGTTTTGTGAGTAAAAATAAAGAAATGGGAAGGAGAGAAAAAAAGAATAAGAAAGGATAAAGAAATGAAGAAAATAAAAGAAAGAAAACTGGGTTTTTGGAAACTTTGGAGTAATATTCAGACACCCAAAATTTTAATGTTGTCATATAAGATATATTAGCAGAATAAGCACCTTCTAAACAAGAATTGACAACCCTAATAATTTGAAATTCAACGAAATAAGAGAACATAAAATGCATCATGCATTTATGGGGATATTTTTTGTGAGAGAATTTCTGCTTTCTTTTGACATATTTTATGAAATGGCATGAAGATTTTTGTTAGTAATTTCTTAGTTTAATATAGGCATGTCTTAAAAGTTTGATATAACTTAATATAAAATATTAATATGAAAGAATTAATATACAATAAATATAAAAATGAAGTTTCACAATTGACAGAGTGAAGAGAGTACCCACGGAATGGGAAAAAATGTTCACCGGCTACTCCCCAGGCAAGGGACTATTACCAAGGATATACAAAGAACTGAAAAGAAGTAGATCCTCCCAAATAAAGGACTCAATCAAAAATGGAAATCTGAAATGAAGAAACAGGTCTCAGAAGAAAAAGTTCAAATGGTCAATATACACATGAAAAATGTCCAACATATTTAGCCATCAGAGAAATGCAAATTAAAACAATGCTGAAGTTTCATCTAATGCCGTAAGTAAGAATGGCTGCTGTTAAGATCTCAAAACAAATGCTGGCAAGGCTGTGAGGAAAATGGAACCCTCCTACATTGCTGATGGGACTGCAAACTGGTATAACCACTATGGAAAGCAATGTGGAGACTCCTCAGAAAACTAAACATTGACATTCTATTTGACCCAGCTATCCCTCTTCTGGATATCTTCTCAAAAGAGTTAAAGTCAGGCTGAAGGAATGGCTCAGAGGTCAAAGTGCTTGAGCAAGCGCTAAGCCAAGCGCTAAGTACCCGAGTTTGATTCCCCAGCAACACACAAACTGGGTTTGGTGGCGCACGCCTGCCTGTAATCCCAGCACTTGGGAGGCTGAGACAGGAGGATTGCCTTGAGTCCAAGGCCAGCCTGGGCTCTGAAGTGAATTCAGGACTAGCCTGGACCACAGAGCGAGACCCTATCTCAAAAAAAGGGTTAAAGTCATCATGCTATAGTAATACACGCATAGCAATGTCTATAGTAGCACAATTTATGATATTCAAATCTTGAAATAAGGCAATATGTCTGAGTATAGATGAGTGGATAACAAAGATGTGGTATATATATACAATGGTGTCTTACTCTGCCATTAAGAATGCTGGATTGGGGTCATTTGTAGGTAACGGATGCACTTTGAGAACATTATGCTCAGTGAAATGAATCAGATCTGGGAAGTGGTTTCTCTACTATGGGAAGACCAAAGCATAAAAACTTCAAATGATACAGAATTAAGAAGATGGACATGGTGGAAAAGAAGGGAAATTGGGGAGGGAGAGAGAGTGGGAAGAAGAAAGGGAGGCAATTAAAAAATGTATTTAGGAAACACAAAAAATGAAGTTTTAGAAACTTGAAATGATTGGGCAATTCTTGACACTGACTCTATAAAGTTTATTGCATTGTTTCTTAAGTAGGAGTCTGTGATAATTTTCATTCTTAAATATTCCTAATTGCTTTCTTTTATGTCTTATCATTATACTGCATTTCAGCTCTACATTATAATACATAAAGATAAATGCAAACATAACAAAATGTGTTATTATTCTAAACAAACCTTTATCTGTTAGATTAAAGACTTTAAAAAATATTTTCACTTCCTCCTCTGCATTCATTTTTTATGTGAACTAAATTGCTGGCACATGTCATTTTCATTCTTTACAAATAATTCCTTTTAACATTTCTTTCAAGGCAGGTCTATCACTAGCAAACTCCTTAAATTTTGTTAGAGAAAGTCCGTATTTCTCTTTCACATTTTTTTGAGACAGTCTTACTCTGCAGTCCAAGCTGGTTCTGAACTCACTATGTCACCCAGGACAACGTCAAACTTATTGTGATCCTTCTGTCTCAGCCTCTGACGTGCTGGGGCTACAGGTGTGCTTCACTGTGCCCAGTTTATATAGGGCGGTAGATTGAATTGTTGGATGAACTGGGCAAGTTGCAGTCTTGTCCCTAGCGCGTTGCTTTCATTTTTCCCCACTATTTTTATTAATATACAAATACAATGCCATGATTTGCTTTCATTTTTAAAGAATATTTTGAAAAGCTACAGAATTCTAGGATGTGTTTTATCTTTCTTTTTCTAGCTCATTAGGAAGGACTCTGTTTTCCCTTGGTTTATCTCATGAAATCAAGTTTTTTTTTTTTTTTTTTTTTTTGAGTGTTTGAAATTTGGACATGACACACTCAAGATGTTGTTTTCGGGATTTGCTCTTTTTTGTTTGCCCTAAGGTGCTGAATTTGTTATTTCGTGATTGATATTAATTCATAGATGTTCTCAGTTATTATTTTTTCAAATATTTATTTTTTTTCTTCTGGCACTCCGACCTCACATCCTACACTTTTGTGGCTGTCCCACAGTTATTAAACATTTTGTCCTCTCTCTCTCTCTCTTTTTTTTTGTATTGCTTTGCTTTTTTAATTTTTGTCTTGTTTCCTTTTTGTTTTGGACATTTTGAAGTTGGATTCAGTGATTCTCAAATTAGTTATTTTTTCTTGCCTTTGTTCAGTCTAATAATGAAACTATCAAAAGACTTACTCATTTTTATCAACAATGTTATGATATTTTACATTTTCTTTTATTCTTTCTTAGAATACTTGTTTTTCTACTGACATTATCTGTTTCTGTGTGTTATCTGCTTGACCCACTCTGCCCCTTATCCCCTAAGCATTGAATCTCTGATCTCATTAATTCTAACATCTCTACTACGTGAGTCTTGTTCTGATTTTTGCTATTTCTCTTCAGATATATTTTTTAGTTTTTAATATGCTTTTTATCTTTTGATAGCAAATCCTAAAGTACTTATTAAAAGTAAATTTTTCCAAATCATCCACTGACATTATGTTGGTAAGGTGTGGGGGCAAGATGTGCATTTATAGTTTATGATTAAGTTTCAGTTTTTAGTGACCCTGGTCCTGTGAACTTCAAAAGTTTGTCCTTCACACCCCGGCATGGGATAGGATGTCCATGCATTGGAGTTGCATAATTACATTTACTAATATTCCATAAACTCTGAAAAAAAATCTCCCAAAGGGTGGAGGCAGTAGTAAAATAGCTTTTCTTGAGTGCCAGCTGTGTTAAGACTAAAATTCACCAACATATTTTGGGATGGTTATTTTTCCTCTTCTTCCATTTAAGTATGAAGAAGCCTCTCCTTTATGAGAAACTGATCAAGATCTTGGAAGTATGACTAATGGAAGACCAGCAATCCTTCCATAACTGTGTTCTCCACGATTGTTTAATGTTTCAACTTGTACATTCAACGATTCAGTGATTACAGTTCAAATTTCCCTGCCCAGGCATGGGTTCCAGTGGAGGTTTGTGGTATAGGATATGTGGCCCTTTTTAAGAATCAATTTGTCTTTCCAAACTTGGCACCAGTGATTTTCTTTACATCCTAACTTCTCAGATATATCTAAGAAAAAAAATGTTGATTTTTTTTGAAATTTGCTCAACCTTTTGCACTTTTTAAAGGTGAAGGATCACTTTCCAAGATTTTTAAATGTGAGGACAATGATTATTTTTTTCTTTCCCTTAAACTCTCACTATTGTATGCATATAGATTACTTAACACCATCAAGTTAAAAAAACAATAGCAAAAAAAAAGATAGCACTGATACCAAAAAGACTTTATCTAAATATATTTTTAAACTCGGATCTCTGTAAGTCAAGTGGCTATTTGTTATATTTCAGCAACAAATAGAAGTAAGTTTTGTGAACAATTGACTTTGAAAGGATAGCCACAAGATGACTTTGGATTTTAGAAACCCAAAACCAAGGACAAACAATGTCTTTTCCTCATAATCCACTCATTTAAGGAGGCTATACTTTTCTCATGTGGCATTGACCTCAGAAAAAAACCCTCTGATCTCCTGGATTTTCAGTTGCAACTTAGCACTCAGATCTTTCATAGGAGCGTGTAGTTTTCAATTAAACATGTCCAGACTTCTTATTACCAGAAATATTTCTTACTATAAACATTAAATATTTTCAATCCTCCTCTTCTCATTATTACACACATTACCATCTGCAATATGCTCACTGGGAAACACACTCATTCACACATGTCCACATACCACACACTCACCTATGTGTGTATGAAAACAGAAGTGTTTTGTCACAATAAAGCAATTAAGTCCAAACAAGTCTCAGTCTTTTAGCGACCCTGGTCCTGTGAACTTGACAAGTTTGCCTGTATTATAATTTTGGGGTCGAGAAACTCAATCTCATGCTTAGCTCTCTAATTTAGATAATTATATCATCATCTTTGCAGTAATCAATTCCAAACCCTTTTATTTGCTCAAAATTTTATTATTTTTTTCTTGGTTTTTATTGGAGACTGAACTCAAGGCATTTTTACTGCACCATGTTTCAAGATCTATTTTTGTTTGTTTGTTTTCAGATTTGGAGGGAGGTGGTCAGTGATTCACTGAGTTGCTTGGACTGGACAAGTAACTATCAATCTTCATGCTTCAGTATTCCAGAATGCCTGTATTATAGCCATGTGCCACCATACTGGGTTTAAATATCTCCTAAGAGTTGTGATAGTGAGTTTTTCATCTGATGAACACACTACAATTGCTACCTTCTTTTTGAAGACTTTTGAAGAAGGCAAGATTAACTAGGGAATAATTTCCATCAATGCTGAGTGCCAAGTACCACTTGGCCGATTCTTTAGGAATGTTAAAGGAACACTCAGATATAAGATTTTGGATGAAAGTAGGGGGGTACTGTCCAGAAGGGGGGAATCTTGCTGATTTAGAAAGTAGAAACAGGACTTCATCATTACATCACAGTGCATATAGTAGCAGGAGTGATTTTGGAGAGAAGTAAAAGGGTCCAGGTGGTAAACATTCTTGTAAAGAGTTATGATGATCACTGAGGTAGGAAATTGTTGAGGGGTTTTAAATAATGTTCCCATCAGATGTTTAGCTTAAAGTGCTCACTCGGGTGTGAGATTAGAGATGATGCTGAGAAGAGAAGATGTTGAGTTTGTTGGGTTGTCGGGATCATATTGGATCATTGAACATGATGTTCTAAACATAGTAAGTGATGATGAAAGAAAAAGAATACTCTTTTGCCAACTTTAAATACTTTTGTTACAGGAAAAAGCCATTTATGATATGTCCTGTGCTATGTTTTTCAATTATGCACAGCGTAAGCATTTAATTCTTCAACAAAAATTAATCTATGCCTTGGACTGAAAGTCTTTTAATTCAAGCTACAGCTTGATTTTTCTGATTGATATATGATATTTGACTTTTTTAATAAGACTGAGACATGAAAAGTAATATTCAACTTTAGGAAACTTAAAAGGATTTTCCAGTTTTGCTTTTGAAGAGTAGCTTCAATTTTCCACAGCCTGATAGATTTGATTGCTGGAATCACTTGTCGTATTCCCAGTGTGCTTATCAGTTTACTAAAGCCAACGGAGAAGGTAGAGTTAATCTCCATCTTCTTCCCTTTCTGCCAACAACCCATGAAGAGCCTCAGTCAAGTGATTCCTGTATGAAGGTTTTATCCCAGCTGCCGTAACTTATAATTGAAGACATGTGGCTTCTGTGAATTTAAATATTTAAATGTGCTTGCTAAAGGTCATAGAATAAGACTATTATTATAGTATTAGACCTTAGAAAATGCAACATAATAACCCAATAAATTATTATCTAAATAATGTATCTAACATTAAGAAATGAGTTTTCTTGAACCATTCATTAACAATGCTTTATTATTTAAGTAATCAACATTTTCATCTTCTAATAGCTTTATAAATGAACCATAATACATTGAGTAAAAACAACAGAGGTTCTTGTTAATATAAATCCATTAAAGGAAAGAGTTGGTATCAAAGGAAAGAAACATTGCATTCATAAAGTCTTAGAAATTTGATTTGAAATTTTCATATCTAATAGAGATGGAAAGCTGAGGAAGAAATAAACATTGAAGAAAATACCACTTTCAGTGATCCTTGAGGTATCATAATGATTTTGCTTTATGTGGAAACTGAAAGATCTGACATCTGAGCCTCTTTATTTCATCTATCTATCTATCTATCTATCTATCTATCTATCTATCCATCTACTGCTCTGTTAGGCGTCACCTGGGATCCAGGTGATGACCCAGTCCCAGTTTCCCTGTCACCTCGCTGCTTTCTCCACTCTTTGTCCCTTAGCCACCCCACCATCCTGGGGCAGCCAATGCATATTTAAGACAATTAAATACTTCTCACGATGCCCATGCCTGTATCTGTATCTTTATCTTGCCTGGTTATAGTTACCAAAACTTGCCCAACCCAGGAACCAGAACCCCCCCCCCCAACCCCCTTGGTAAAGATAGACCCTGTACAGTACCTATCCCCAATCCATTGTTGCTGTCACAGGCCGTGGCTTCCCCATCCAACACTTTCCTTCTGCCTTTCACCTGCTCTATAAAAGAGCCATTCAATGAACTGTAATTAGATCCATTCTCAGGCTTCCTGAGGATGGATTCCACTCAGGATATCTTGCAACTATGACTGGCAATCTTTATTGATTTTGACACCAATCCCTGACATTTTTTTTTCCTTAATACAGTCTATCCATTTGACTTTCTGAGTGCTAAAGAATAGAGATGCCAGGCACATGAACAGAAGAGACTTCTGCAAACTGAAATACAAGAAATCACTCAACGATGAGTAGCATAACACCTTAGACATTTCAGACTTCCACATGGTGTTCACCTTTAAGAAAATTTGCTTTTTTGTGTTTATACTGGAACTTCACTGAGTGCTTCCTTTTTTTGCTATATGGGTCATGCCTGAGTTTAATGTAGGTTTTTTTTTTTTTTTGAGAAGGAAAACTTTTATGTGGAAAATCTCACTGCATTTTCCAGTCTATCAAAACTAATTGAATATGGTCAAAAATACCAATACATTAGAGCCATTTTACATGTTCCAGTGGATGAAGAAAATATTTTTAAAACTTCAATAACATTTGACAAGGAAACTATTTAAGTGAAAACACTGCAAGCGCAGAATGATAAAAGAAATATGTTGTGTTCTTTGATTAAGAACACCCACAGTCTTTCATAGAATACCCACCGGGAGCTGAGGGACATAATGGGAAAAGTGCAAAATCTATCGAGTGCTTTATTGGCTCAGTTATTCTCTGAATAGCACCAGATATAAATACTCTCTTTGCCCTTAGGGCTGCTTTCAGAAATGCTTGTCTATATTATCTTAGATTGGAAAAAAAGAGGAAAAAATGTCAGAGGATGTGTTAAGCTACCACAGGCAAAGACTGAAAAATGGTGCAATAATATTTTAAGTAGTTGACCAAGATCAGAGCTATTAAGAGGATGTGACAGGTGGTGCACACGTCCCCAGGCCCAGAGTCACTAAATTCTAAGAGGCACTTACTCTACCGGAAGTAATCATCATAACACTCACATTGCATCAAGCACTTTTTGCATTTCTGATGGCCTTTTCTGTTAGGGATAAATCATTTTTATAATGTTATAAAGAAATCAAAATGATTAAGTTTTACTTGGCTGTGAATTTTAAATACTGTGCTAACATATAAAACTGTTGAAGGAAGCATAATGTGTCAGTATACCTTGAGTTTGTGGGCATTAAGGTGTCATCATACAGTGCTGCAACCTTTGTGTATCTATGTCTATACTAAAGTTTCTGTTGTTTGAGCGCAGAGGAGCTGGATTTTCTTTTCTATGTCTTTAGCAACTAGCACATTATGAATGCAGTATTTATAAATGAGTACAATAAATAGCTGGACAAGTGAACAATGCTTGTAATAAAAATCGAATATCTCTTCTAGAATTTCCCATTGCTGGGAGAATATCTTGTAGCTGTACCCTTGCCAAAGGACATTTTAGGACTCAGTGAGGTTTCAAATTTAATTTCTGAAAACATAACCCTGTTTTTGACAGGCTTACCAAGACAGAAGATGCTGGGAGTGCAGTTTTTAAGTGGCTGGAATAAGGAAAACTGACAATGAGTCATCCGAGGTCAGGGTATAGATATAATCCGGCAGGAATGAGTATGATGGAGGCTCTTTGACTTTTGGATCTTTTAAGATCTGGAAAATACTTTTTGAGCTTTAAGAGAATATAGTGTGTGTGTGTGTGTGTGTGTGTGTTTTAAATTTTCACATTCATGGCATTGCCAATTGTAGCAAATAAGTTAATCAGGTTCTGTGAAGATTTAAACTATTTCTAAAAAGACTAGTGGACCAAACTGTTGGGATTTTTTTTACAGCAAAAGAGTATCTTCTCCTAGGGGGAAAAAATGCCCGTTTTCTAGGAAGTCTATGAGTAAGTCTATGAATAATAATAGTATTGTCAGTTCAGAAATAGCCCAATAGAACACGAAAGTATTTCTTCAGTCTGTGTAGTTCAAGGTAATCACAGTGATACCACATCTGAGGGGCAGAAAAGAGCTTTTAATCTTCTCCTCTTTCTTCAAATCACCCACCACACTCTGCTTCCCAAGGGGACACCCCTTCTGTTTGTGCAGGTGATTTACTCTGATATTGTGGCTAGAATTCTTCATAGGTTACTTAACGAGAAGAAGACAGAGACACTTCTTGTCAACTACTTTGCCATCCAAACGCTCAGTTGTCTTTCTTTTTCTTTTTTTTTCCCAAGTAGTTCGGTTAGATGGGTTATTTTTGTGTTGGAATAGGGTATATCATTCTGACGGTGTTGAATTTATCCTGAGTCCAGGAGTACTGGAAATCGGTCATTATTTAGAAGGTTCTTGATCGTCCACCCTTAACCATCTCATGTTTCTGAAAACAATTTCGTTGTTAATACTACCTTTCCTCTGAGTCATAGATAGGTGTAAAAGATCTTTCCACCCAGCTCCCTTTCTCCAGGAGTTCGAAGATCGTTCAAGCTCACCTTCTTTGCTCCATGACTGATTAACTGGGTTCTGCATCCATTCACCCAAGTGGACACAACACCTGTTATCATAACTGATCAAATTTAAGTAAAGATTCTTTCCTTCCCCTAGGCTCCAGACCATTGAACCACCATTGTACAGTGAAACGCAGAACATTTTGTGAGTAGCTCCTTGGAAGAGTCAGCTGACCACGCAGGTGGGAAGTTGATCAAACCATTTGCTCCTTTTCTTATCTCTTGGTATTTAGCCTTTTGAACCCTGGTTACACAAAGAGTTCTTCTCTGCCTGGTCTTTGAGGCAAGTTCATAGGTCATGATGAGAGATTCTCCCGGCTGTAATTACTTTCATTGCCTAATTGTAACATTTGTTCTCCTTACTGCAGTAATTCTTTCAAATAAAATACTCGGCTTCTTTTAGCTCAAAATTATTTCATTTGACAGCATAGAAATGTTTTATATAAAGAAAAAATGAGCTATACAGATCTATACAGTAAGTAAAAGTACTGTGTGCATTAGTACCAGAGGCACATATCAGAAAGATCGATTAGCTGGTATTACGTAAGTTGAGATGGTGTCAGCAGTTATCGGTTGGCGTGGAAAAATAACACCTAAGAGAGAACAGTCACTTCAAGTTTATATGGAGACAATTTCCCATGATACGCATTTTTTATATCATTCCCACCACTCCAGACCTTAATAAACACGCTTAAGTCACGAAATTGTTTTGTGCCATGTAGATTCTGTCTGTAGTTCCTTCTCAACTACCAGCCACTTAGAATTTGGAGGATAATAGTACAATACAAGAATGGCCTCATCTTGGAGCAATGGGCTCAAGGCCTTTGGTTTTGCTCTTAGAGAAAACTTTTGATGAGAAAGCGGACTAGTCACAAAAAAATAAAAATTAAAAAAAAACACGGAAGTATGGCTCAGGTTATTCCCAGCACATAATTGTTCATGTTTATGGGATTAGCTGGTAAAACTAATGAAACTTCTATTGTAAAACAACCTTTGTGAGAATCCAATATCTGAAAATCTCTGATTGAGATTAGAAATAAAACGTAGCGATTCTATTTTTAAAAAGTGTAATTTTCCATTAATAAGTTTTGTGACATTCTTTCTTACACATTATAGCCAGCTTCTAACTATAATGCATTAGGTCAGCATAATCTGTTGATATGAAAATGTATTCACTTATAAAAGCAGAAAATTATCTACTAAACACTGAATAATTTTGACATTTCTCACATTCAAAAATAAATTTATTTTTAATGTATTTGTAAGAAAATTGTTTTTGTCTTATTGGTAAGAAATCATTTTCAGACAGTTTTTAAGGATTTATAAATTGTTTACAACGTAATAGTGAATGGGTTTTCTTATCGACTACACACATTGAATAAAGACTACTATCAATTTTAAGCGGTGAAAGCAACAGCCGATAAGAAATTATTTTAATTGAAAACTTAGTCTGAAAGAAGTACTTTTTTAGCAAGGGAAATTGCACAATATATGAAATTAGTGTAGAGGTGCCCACAAAATTATAGGCTGCAGTTAAGGTCACTTCTTAACAACACCTGTGATAATTATGTCACCATAAATATTCTTAGATTGATTCATGATGCTAAAATATGAATCTCTGTCTGTTCACAGATTAATAAGTACTCATTTCTACATTTCCTATTATAATAATATATTTCATGTTACTGCTATGAGGAAAAATAAGAATGGTTCATAACCAGCATGGACTGCAACCCTTATGTGAAGGTCGACTGTGAAGTGGCTTATTGGGACACCTTCTGCGGGGCTCAGGAGCTTGGGTCACATGTAGCCCTTGGGCCAGGCCAGCAGAGTTCTGATTGCCGAGAACTACAGCTGGGCATGGTGTTGTAGCACAGCCTACCCAGGCTGCAGAGTCTCAAGGAATTATCTGTGCTTGGTGGCCCAGAGGTCTTTGTCCCCTTGGATTCCTGAAGATGCTGTGTCAGAAGCAGACCTGGTGGCAATAGGAAAGCCCCTCATCTATGAGTTCAATGAAAGATGTTGCTCCATACAAAAAGAATGATTTGTAAGCAGATCATTTTAGTAATAGACTGCTCTTTCTTCAAAAAAAATTAAAACTCTTTGGAAAAAAACAGGAAAATATTAATTTTCTTGAAATGCAAATGACTACATTTTTTTGAGACAAGGTGTCACTCTGATGTCCAAGATGGTCATGAACTCACTTCCTAGACAGGATGGCCTTGAACTGATAGACACCCTCTTGCCTCTGCCTCTTGAGTGCTGAGATTACAGGTATGTACCACAACACACGGCACGTGAAGTGGTAGGAAATTGAACCCAGGGCTTTGCATTTGCTAAAGAAGCACTTTAGATATCTCCCTAAATTACAAATCACTGCATTTTAAAAATATATTTTCTAATTATTAATCGATTCTACTCCTAAATTTTTGTCTGCTATTCTAGCCTGTGATAAATTGAATATGTTCACACATCATTCATTTTTCTACAAATTAAAAAAATCCTTCTCTATTGAAAATACTTAATGTCAGATGTCATAAATTGGCTTAATTATTAGAAGAATATATGCAATGCTCATGGCTGAGATATTTAGAGATAATTTTTTAAGAAAGGCTACACCAGGGGCTTTGAAACAATAGCACTGAAGAGGTGTATTCTCTCCTTATTTGCATCCAACTACTGCAGTGTTCGTTTTAAATGGGATCTTCTTAGAAAACCCACAAACCTTCTTTAAGGCTGTCTTGCTCATAACATTCCTGTAGAAGAAATACAAGTTTAATAGTCATAGTAGGGCAGAAATGAGGCTTCTCATTGTTTCAAAGACAGTATAAAATTTAATGTTAGTGCATCACTCAGGAATGAAAGTAGAAACAAACATTGCAACGGAGAGGGCTATAATCTGTAGGCATCTCTATTTGTTTGGGAAAAAAAAGCAATCCCAGCTGATTCTCAGCCTAATGACGAGGTAAGAGGGAAATTTCTTTAAAAAAAAATAAGTACCACTAAACAGGGGAAATTGCTAGAACCTATTAATGCCCTAAAGCACTCTTTGTGAATGGTCTTATCTTGTTCTAGAAGCACTCACATGTTTTTTTCCCACAGCAACCTGTCTTCAAACAACTTCTATTTTTACTTTTCTTAATGTCACATGGTCTAACTGCTCTGCCCAATGATCAGTTAACCCTACTAGAGCCCACAAGCCCTTGATCTTGCCGCCATTTTGTTCTGGGATTTTCCTTTCCTGATTTTCTAATTGGATTTTTTAAAGACAATTACTGTTAACGACTCCATTGTAACTTTGCTACCTCTTGCTGCTCATACTGATCTGGTGAAACCTTATTCTTCGCTAAATCAGCTTCTACTAGTATGTACTCCTAAACCTTATCATCCCAACAGAGCTGAAAAAAACAGAAAAGAGCGCTGACGTATCTTTCATATACACAGCTTAATTTAAAATAAAACAGAGTGCTGTTCAGCAATCATATAATTCCCTTGCTCATATAACCAATAGTACCACTCACTATACTTCAACCTCTATATCCGCCTAACCCACTAGACAGTCTAATTTTAATTTAAAATGATATGAGCTCTCAAGAGTGGTGATTGACTTTTTCCATCTTCCAAATTCTGCTTCTTCTACCATCTTATTGGGTTTTGTAGGCTTGGTTCTTCAGTAACTCTGTTGCAAACTGTGATGTCATCTTTGCTTTTGCTTTTCTTTTTTATTGATACTTACATAATATCCTTTAATAAACAATGTTGATTTTAGTTCACAAACACAAAGCATCAAACCGGAAACTCTATTGCAACTACAGTGTCCCTGGTCACTAGTTCGATTCACATGTATTTTTCCAATGCCATAGTTTACTTTCGATACAAAGATACAATTGTCCTACTCAGATTTACCAAGCCAGGCTGGAAAAGTTCAATACACCCCTCAAAGAGCATTCTTCGTGTCTGTAATCTCAGCTTTTTTGGGGGAGACTGAGAAAGGAAGATTGCAAGTTTAATACCAATAGGAGCAATTTAGAAACTTAGGGGAAATATATTATGGAATATTTTTAAAGAATAAAAAGGATGTTGATGGAGAGAGTGCAAAGTTCCTGGGTTTGGTCCCAATACTCTCATATATCAATAGAAAAGAAAGAGAAAAATAACAAGAGTAAACAACCACAACAAAAACAATTTTCTTCCTTTTACTTAAGATAAAGACTGAATTCTTTGCAATGGTCTAAATTTCCTCTTTAAAAAAATTCTACTCCTCTGCTAATTTATGGTATGGATGGTATCATTAAACTGATTAGTAACTCTCGTGAAATACCCAGTGCTTCCTTCTTTCTTTGAAATTGTCATTTTCTATAGTTGGATGGACCTTTCCCTGGTCATTCTTTCAGGTCACTTCATGGTTGACTTAAGATGTTGCTTGTTCGGTGAGATAAGTTTTGACACCTATTTGAAAATGGAAACCAGCCCAAATTTTTCACATATCTACGATTTCTAGCTCTGTGCAGGACTGACTTTTTAAGCACTACTTACACATACAGATACAAATAGTGTAATTATAAATTGTGCTATCTTCTAGTTAAAAAGCAGCAGTATACATTGTGTGTGTGTGTGTGTGTGTGTGTGTGTTTATCTTATTTTGTGTCTGTCAGCCCATCTACTGACATCACACACACACACATACACACATAGGCACACATACACAATTAAGCACCCTTGAGACAGAAACATTCAAGGTCCTTAGTATAAAACAATATTCAGCAATGGGCTACAATGAATATTTGTTGAGAGAAAAGTCATGTCTGGTAGTCAGTGTCACTGCATTAGATCACAATAACATTTCTTAGAAGTTCTAGTGGTAAATCAGCATTTCCAAAGCTAGTTGTCTTCTAGTAGTTCTATTGTTATTGTAAAATATGTGCATTCCTCATTAACAAGAGAAGAACCTACTTTTTATTTATTATAAGATTTACTTTGTGTAGTACTGCAGATCTAGTAGTGCTTTCGTACTGAGTTACATTCCCAGTCTATGATGTTTTTTGGTTTGCTTGTTTGCTTGTTTTTAAGACAGGATCTTAACTTGCTAAATAGCTAAATTCCCCAATTGTCCTTAAACTTATGATCATCCTGCCACAACCTTATAGACCAGTGGGATCATAGATATTTGCCATACACCAAGACATTTTTCAAAATGGCTACGCAAAGTGAAAAAAAGGGGGGGGTGTACTTTTATGGATAGTGCAAAGAAATCTGCTGGAAGAAAAGTAGAATGTAATGAAAATAAACTGGGAGAAACTGAGAAAGTTTTTTTTGTTTGTTTGGTTGGTTTGTTGGTTGGTTGGTTGGTTGGTTGGTTGGTTGGTTGGTTTTGCTCCAAGTCTTCTTGAAATCCTTGTGTTTTTCCCTCTCTGGAGAAGTGCTGTGCAACATAATTTAGGAAGGCTCAGGGGATTATTTAACCATTTAGTTCAGGGGAAAAGGGTGGGAGAAGGTCAAAGCTGTTCATGATTTTACTGGGTTCTCAAATCCCAATACGGCGTGATTTTGAGCAGCATGTCGGGGCACTCATCTGTACAGAACTCACCGAGGTGGATCATGATGATGTGAGCTTTTAATGATACTATTTTTCTCCTTTCATACATTTCTGTTAATCCTGAAATGAATTTACTCTTGAGATGAACATCTACTACAGATTAATTTCTCATACTCATTCTTTACTTCTTTCCATTTTCACGTCCCTGAGGAGGTGGACAGGATGAGAAGATGAGAAAGGCAAGGTGTCGATAGGGTAGAGGATGTGACGCTGGTCACAGCCATTGGCACCCTCTACAGTGTTAAGTTTTACTCAGGGTGAGACATCTAACTGGGGAAATGACTCTGTTAGCATCAGCAGATTAAGACTGCAAGGATGTGGCTTTCCCATCACCAGTCTGCTGGTGTCAACCCCACTCGTTCATATGCAATCTCTCTACAGTTTAGAGGAAGAATATGCTAAATTGATTCAGAGAAACCTCACTATGAATCCAGCGCTATTGTCAAATGTTTCTCTAAAGCATCTTTGTCCCCCACTCTGGCAGCAGATAGTGCTTTTGAAAACTTAGTGGATTTAACACAGGCTCCTCCTCTACCATATATTAGCACGGTTCACATTTTGAGCAATTAAGTTTCTTGAGATGCCTTAACTCACAGATGAGCTGTGAAGTGAGGTTATGAAGTGATCAGTTCTAGAAATGTTTCGGAGTTATAAATGCTGAGAGTAAAAAACGTTTATCTCTGGAAATATATCTCACCTACTGTTTTCTATCATTTTTCTTAACAGACTGGAAAAATAATGTTTCCTAACAAAACAAGGAGAGAATAATATTGTGACATGTGAGAACAGTAAAATTACAACTTTGTTATAATGTTCCATTCATTTTTCCTTTTTAAATAATATAGTAAAGTTGGAGAATATTCAGTTTAAGAAAGTAGACATTGGCAAATAAATTTATAGATAAGCTTGCCTGATAATAAAAAACAATGTTTTGCTGGTGAGCAAAAATGACACCAATGCTCAAAATTTTGTGAAACAAATTGATGAACTGAATATTAAAATACATCTACTTTATTTGAGTGGAGAAAGATGTAGGGGTGCTTTGCAATGGAAAAGGAAATAATATTGCAGTTCAGTAAAATTCACAAAATTCTCACCATTTACAAAATACAATCTGTTAGTCTTAATAAATATCTGACAAACCTATATGAAATCAATTAGAAAAACAGAAAATAATAGGTTTATATAGCATATATGTAAAAACTCAAATATTATTATTTTAATTTAAATTTATGGTACATTATACAGCTAATATTAATATTAAGTAATACCATCTTACATATATATGACATATATATGATTATATATGTTTTATATATATGTTTTTCTCATCCACGCTTGTCTGTGTAGAACTTAAGATTTATGGAATTTTCATTTATATCTAAGATCCAACCTATATACAACATCAAAATATTAGAATTACCAACAAAGAAGACAAAACTAGAGGCAAATTGAAGTCTTTTTAGAAAGACCTTGAAGAAAAATTCCAAGAACTTGATCCTTTAAACATGTTTAAGGAGTTCTACAGGAAGTAAAAAGTGGCACAGAGAGCGAACATATGAAGATATTCTGGGTGGAAACCAGAAGAGGATATATCAATGAGACGCAAAGTTAGGTATTTGTAAGAAGACCATGTGACAGAACAGGAACATGAACAAAAGTAAAGTTTATGATATTAGAAACTGTGGTGTAAGGAAATTTAGAGAGTCTTCAGGACAGTAATTTTAATGCTCTGTGTTCCCAGGGTCCTTTGAAGTTGACCACCTGAAGTGAGTCATTCCCGACACACAGGACCTCCCAATCCAAGTGAACCAAAGGAGAATGTAATTCAATTTAAAATGGAATGTCACCAACGGGGACAAATAGCATAACCATTTTGAATAATTTATAGAGTGTCTGAGATAAATTTATAAAATTACCAAAACAATTTTAGATAGGTAGAATGATGTTAACATGAAAATTTAAAGGAGAAATTTTACATATAGAAAATGATTGATTAAAATAATGTGTTTTACACCGATAGCCATTTTTACCTATGAGAAAGAAGGTGACAAAGGATATGTTAAAAACATTAGACACCATCTAACCCTAAAGAGAATGGCATATATCAAGAACTCAAAGAGCAATTAATGTTTTACGGCTGAAAAAGGAACCTCCTTATACTGCTGGTGGGAATGTAAGCTGGTAAAATCACTATAGAAACCAGTACAGGAATTTCTCAAAAGGCTGAAAATAAATATCCCCTTTGATCCAGTGATACCTCTTATGGGAATCTTTCCAGAAGAGTTAAAAGCATCTTATAAAAGAGATACCTGTATATCCCTGTTCATAGCCACACAACTAATAGCTAAAACATGGAAAACAACAAAATACCCATCCACAGACCGATGGACACATAAATTGTGGTATATTTACATAAGGGAGTACTACTTGTCTATGAAAACAGATAGGTTTGAGGCTTTTGTAGGTAAGTGGAGGTAACTTGAGACCATCATGCTCAGTAAAGTGAGTCAGATGCAGAAGGTTAAATATTGCATGGTTTCCATAATATGAGAAATCCAGATACAGTCATGCCATAGAACCAAATGAAGAAGGGATAGTGGGAACTAGTGGGGAGAGTGGGGTTGTAGGAGGGTCAAAAAGGGAGCGGGGAAGGATGTGTAATTTTTACACTATATATATATATATATATATATATATATATATATATATATATGTGCACAAAAATATCTAGTTCAATGTAAACATTACGTATCACCTATATACATATCGATAGAATAGGAAAAGAACTTTAAACAAAATAGTTTAACATTTAAGGATTGTCATTTGGGTTGTACTGGGAACTAGATGAGATTTGGAGAACTTGTCTCTGAAACACCAATAGTGAGCTTTTTTAGACTTAACAGGAAAGAGCATCCAAATGCCTTTCTTGGTTTACAGTGGGCATTTTTCTTATTTGGATTTGAGAAGATCAGTTCTCTGCCTGTGATTGATGGAGGCATGGCTGCTGTGGGCTTGCTGAGATCGAAACAACGCACAACAACAACAACAACGGAAACAAAAACATACTCCTAAATTAGCAATTCGTTGTGTAGAAATTCAAAGTAGAGAGACAAGCTCAGGCCATTGACTTCTGGGTTATTTAAGTCACCACTTTTCTGTTTTTACTGGCCAATTTTAAATGGTGATTATATAGTTTCAAGCCATTTGCCAGTATTTTGTGTTTCTACAAAGATTCTACTGTAAATGGATGTTTACTTAGCAGAGCCATTAATAAATTATTGCATATGACATTACTCTTTCTAGATCTGAGTGTGATAAAGATAAGAAAATCTTATACTGTGCAGCATATAAAAGCATGAGCAAATGTGCAGTTTAAAAAAGCAAAAGAGGGAAGAATGTGAAGAAGTTAAGAAATGAATCCCTAAATTTTATATTTTTAAGCCCTGAATAGTGAAGGCTTAAAAGAAGGCTGAGGATGAAGATTGTTGTGAATTCAGAACCAGCCTGGACTACAGAGTGAACCACTGTCTCAAAAAATTAATATTTATTGTTGTTAATAAATTATGTGTTTCTTTATGCTGGAATTCTTCATAATATCCATGACACATGTTTTCTAGAAGCTAATCATTAGAATAAGAGCTCACGAGACATCCAAGCAATATTTCAGTGTGACATAATATGGCATTTTTCTTTTTTGAAATTCAGATATTAAGTTAAAATTCCTATGCTCTGCAAGTCAACATCATCTCCTTACAAGAGAAAAGGAGAGAAAGAATGACTATATATCAATATTTTTCTAACTTATTACATAGAAAATCAATGATAATTCATTTTGTCATTACCACTATATGACATGGTAACTTAAAAAACCCAGGTTTAGGAAGGAAAGGCATTTTTGGAAAAGATTATTGCAATGCAGCGTGAGTGGGAAGAGATTACCGCAACAGGAGTAGAGCAATTTCAATAGGAAATACTGTAAACATAAGATCTGCACAGCTGTGAAAAATCAGTCAAATTATTTTCAAGAGTGAAGTGAACACGTCCAGAGAAAGGAGATAAGGAGTTCACAAAGTTGAGATTATGTGCTGGGAAGATGCTTTAAACAGTTAATGAGCTGCTGTCTGCTGGAGAAGTGAGCCCAAGTTTGGGGTCTTGTGGGGAGAAAAGGATAGGAAAAAAACAGTGTTGTTAGCATGTCTCGTGTTCTCACATATCTCATAAAAGTTCTCATAAAGATTCTTTCACCACATTACTCAACAGGGCTTGTCTTGAGACTTCTGCGTTTATCTCAATATTGCCCAGTTATTTAAAAAATCATGCTGAATCAATTTCTCAAAACTTGCTGTTCTTGGTATCTGGTCTCTCGGTATCTACTAAGATTCCCCAAGATCTAATAATTCCTTGGTGATATATGATCATCCCGGCTTACCTTTACCAAGAATCCCGTTAGATAATCTATCCTCAATTCTCCCTAACCCTTGATATTTCCCCTTAGCTTATTTTGTTTTTGTTTTTGATTTTGACTTTGATTTTGATTTACTGACTCCTGCTTTGCTTCTTACCCATAAGTTCCCACGTGCTGATATTGTTTTAAAATTGGGATCGATCTCTGTAAACTCAAAACTCTACTGCAGTGTGATTCCTATGCTTTCTTACCACATTTAATAATTACCATGAAAGTCATGTGTTCTTTTGCAGTATGAAAGAGCTCAGCTAATCATCTGTGTCTCTAAGGATAAGGACTTGAATGGTGTATACCTGGCCTCCTGGTAATCGATAACCAAGGAAAATGCATAAGTTATGTGTTGTGTAGGGATTCTTTTTAAAAGATGTTCCTAGAATAAAGAAAAAGGATAGGTTAGGAAAGAATTATTTTAGCCATCAGTTTTAGTTACTTATTTGTTGCTGGGACAGAATATCTAGCATTCATAATTAACGGAGAAAAGATTTATTTTAGCTCATAATTTCAGAAGGTCACAATCTGTATCCGCGTGGCTGACAGTGAAAGGCGTGGATTGTGGAGTGCTAGCCGGGAGCTCTTCATGGAATGGCAGAGGGAAGCCGAGTCAGTGAGAAAGAGTGGAATCAGCATAATCCCTCTGGTAGAGTCCCAGTCTTCTGCCCCTTCCATGCAGGTCCCAACCCCCAACAGCATACAGTTCTGTAGGTATTTCAGTACATCCAAACCCATGAGACTTTGGGGTGCACTCCAGATTCAAAGAGTGACATACCATCCTTGACCTTCAAAAACTTTTCATGTCCACCTACTTATGTAAAATGCATTCAATCTTTCTCCAAGAATTGCCAAATTCATAAAAGTTTGAGCAGTGTTAAGAAGTCCAACTCCAGTCCCCTCTAAGATGAAAGTCAAAGACTCAGCTGTAAGCTCTAGTGAAAATTAAAGTTAAACATCACCAACATGCAGTGGCACATAGTAAACAGTTATACACATACACATATATGTAGTTTTTACTACATTAACAAGCAATTTTCATGGTTAAGATTTAAATCCACAAGTTTTTCTTCATAAATATAATAAAAATATTAGTGTAGTTGCTAATATAAACTAAATTTCAGTTTGTAGTTACCATTTTTCAGACACCGTGTTAACATCATTGAACATTTTTCCTACCTATTACAATAAATATGAGAAATTTGATATTAAACGATCCATTTTTAAAAAATAGCTGGGCTATGAGACCCTGTTTCAAAAAAAAAAAAAAAAAAAAAAACTCAGAACTCAGAAACAAACCAGAGAGCTTGAGACAATTGTATATGGCTACAGTGTAGTTAAATAGCAGGACAATTTCTTATCACTGACATATTTCTCCTTTTTTCTGACTCTCAATTACAAGAAAACTCAAAGTGTTCTTCCAGCACTCATAACTAAATACTGTATGTGGGAGCATTTTCTTATACTAAGCAGTTCTTCAATAGACAACTCAATGCCCTGAGAGTTTATTCAATTTTTACTCCATCTACATGGAACACCAGGTCCCAGAGGTTGATGGGTCAGAATCATAAAACTTGCATCCCTCCTGTTCCATAATCAACCACAAGTGCTAGGTTGTCATCTATACTTCTAACCATCAGCTGTCAATCAGGACTCCTACTGAAACCCTGCTTGGGTTTGAGTAATTTGATCATAAGCCACAAAACAGAAGGAACCCCTTGCAAACATCAGTTATTTGAAGAAGGATAGTAATTAATACAGATGAACAACCAGATTAAGAAACGCAAGGCACGATGTGTGGAAGAGCGCTGAGCACAAGATCCTCTGTCTCTGTGAAGTTGGAGAATGCCAACCCTTAAACTTACTTAAGTGTTTTCACCAAGCCACAACATCTCTAAGCTCCATCACCTAGGCATATTCATGTAGGCTCAATCACAATAGCACAGTCAATGGTTAACTCCACTTCAAATCCTTCTCTCCTCTATACAGGCTGTGAACAAGGCTGTAAGCTCCAAGTTTATAATCATAGCTAGTCTTTCTGGTCCTCTGAATCCATTTAAAAGCTTTATTAGAACTAAAGTTTCTATTCTATCCTCTAGCAAATTCCCAGGGTCTTAGGAGCTTTGTGTCTATAAACGGTCTAAAACCAAACTTAGACCAATTATTAGAACCCCAACTTACAAAGATATTAGGAACAATGTGCTAGTGTCTGGCTACAGAGACAAATATATGCATTATTATTTCTCACTAGTCATAACAATTTTCAAATATTCCTTGAGCTTTTTTTCATGGTCAAGCCTGAGTCACACAGCAGGTTAAAAATGCTTAGAATATTAAAGAAAATTAGTGAGAAACAAATCCTAAATACTTTTTTCCAGAGGTGGTTAAGAATCCTATTTCTTCGACTCTTTTTGAATCAGTAGCTAGGGACCACACATTAAACTTTTAAGAACACGATGAACAAGAGAATGGCAGTTTAGTAATAAAGATTGTATGAAAGGCGCTCACAGGGTGTGAGGATGGAGGCTTACATAACGCCATAGACCAAACAAAGGAAACAGATTTTGAGCCTTTTGGATGGGAGAGAAACGTTAAGAAAAAGTGATGGGAGGAAATGTGTGATAATAAATGCTGTTTTATTATTCAGGTGAGAATATCTCTTGTGACAAATGTTGTCTCTTGAAGCACCTGTCCTCTAGGTCTAGAGTCATGTTCATTATAAAGTGCAAGATTTATACTGTTTAAGCTGTTAGGCAGCTAGAAAGGGCTTTTCCTGAGTCTTCTGGTTTCTAGTGGCGTTTTGCACACATATCCCACGTACAAAAGAAACATTTTGGAGTGGTATTCTCCACTATTCTTTCTTGATATGTTAAGATCAATACGAGGATAAAAGCAACCTGTACCAAATTCTGTTTCTATAGATGTGGCCATTCATAATCATAAATAATTAGCTGTTAAGCAAGGCTTGCGCTTCTTCTAAAGAAGTCAGCTATGAAACAAACAGCAGTAGCAATATCAACTAATAATAATAATAATACTAATAATGTATTTTTGATAGTAACTGCTTATTTCTTCAGTACATGAAAAAGGCCATTCCATAACAAATGAAATGTGAGTCATGAACTGAAGTTACTGTCTCAAAACTACACTATATGCAAATGATTGATTTACTTTTTTACTTTATGAATAATTTGCTTTGTAACAAAATAATAGACTGCATATTAATAACTCTGAGATACAAGGAGAAAATTCATATAGAATAATTGGAGAAATATTAAAACTGAGTAAACTTTTTCTTCTAGAAATTTGGGCTATCTTTATACGCAGTTTTGTTTTATGAACTATGTGCGAAATTCAGAGAAGTTCTCCAACTCTTTACACTAATGTGTTGCTTGGATATGATAATAAGCTTATTTTTGGAGAATGAGTTAAGGAGTATTTTTATATTTGGAAAGTTATTCTGAGATTTTACTATAAAATGTGTCTATTGTAATTAAGTTGGGGTTTTTATTCTTTTTATGTAAAACAAATAAAAGAAAAATCATTTTGTTGAAATAAATAAGGTCAAATACAGGAGCCTGCAAAGTGTTTAGTGAACATTCATAGTAAAATAACTTGTTATCACGGAATATTAAAAATCATCCTATTTTTGATGTTTGTTAAGAAGGTATTAGAAATCAGAACAGATTTTTACCATAATTTAATTTATACACTTATATCTGTGTGTGCTACATTATATAAAGTGAATTAGGAAACTGCCAAGTAAACATTAGATATGGGCAGAAGCTATCGTAATTTGCATATCAATTAAGATTTGATGAAAAAGGAACAGATGATGAGTGTTTTTTTCTGTTTTGATTTTAAATATTTGCAAATGTGAGATTTTATGTGGCTCCCTTTTGAGGTGTTTTCCATGGATTTAAGTTCAAAAACAAATCATCAAATGAAGACATGTAACGACGGGAAAAGTAAGTCTAATTTCTAAATATGCCAACCTGCATTTAACAGCATAAACATTCAGTGCGAGTTGTTTGAGCTAAAACATACACATCTAAGAAGATACATCCTTGCAATCCTGCTTACCAGCTCTTAAATTTATTCCTATTATTTACCTCTATGGCTTTTTCAGACTGCAGTCACCGTCCGCTCACATATTTATTAGTTTCTAAGAGATATAAGATACTGTTTTTATGCTAGAGAATGTAATGGAAGAGATCTAAGTGGAACATTATCTCACTGTCGGCTAGCTATGCAATATATTGCTGTATGTAGGATGATTGGCAGGATAAACTGAAAGTCTCAAACACATGATCTAGGATTTCCAAATAGTATCAGTAAAGTCTGTTTTTTGCTTATAGGATTTTTTTTTTTTTTTGGACAAGGTCTTCCTCTGTAGCTCAGGCTAGTCCTGAACTCACTATGGAGCCCAGGCTGGCCTTAGACTCGTAGCAATCCTCCTGTCTCAGCTTCCCAAGTGCTGAGATTACAGGCAAGCACCACCAAGATTATCTCTAGCCCTTTAATCTATGTGCCATTCCTCCAGTCCCTGATTTTTGCTTACAGTGATAGCATTGTCACTGACAAATATCTGCGTTTCTTTTATAGATCTCATCTTTTATGTACAGTGGTTGGGGCTTCTATGAAATACATTCCGTCACTAATAACTTCAGATAATTACTTTTTAATTCATGTAATTCTTATCTTTTAAATGTTTGTGAACTACAAGTCTTGTTCCAGAAACTTTATGGGCCTTATAATTCATTCAATTATGGGTCATAGAGTTCAGGAAAAAATGGACTTGGCACCAAAAAACTTGAAGTGTGAAAAGTATTAATAAGAAGTTGAGTGAACTCTAAAAGCACAAGCACTGTTGAAAAACAAGCGCAATGGGGTGTTGACAGTAGCTAGACACACCCAAAGTGAATGTCACACAGGCCGACATGACGAACACAGTGATCTAAACAGACAGATATTTTCTTTTCCAAAGGACAGCAAATCTAAAAGCTCAGAACATAAGAATATAAAAAATAATGCATGTGTATATTGAGAAGGGTGGCCAAGTGTTTAAGGAGAAGGTAGAAAGGCAGGGCAAGGTCAGGACACCAAATACAACTCCACTGTCTCTTCCAACATGGCCGACCTCTGTAAGTTCCATGAAGAAAAGAGCATCCCTGGGTAATTCATTTCATACTGGTTTTCTATTTCCACATGTAACATCTGCCAAATCGTAAGTACTCCATGAATATCTATCACATGAGAAATAGGGAAATTTGTAATATTCTTTGTACTGCCCAAATATTGTGGAATAAAATAGTTGGTGTGGTGGACTTGAAGGCATATGTCCGCATGTCCTCAGAGACCGGTAAGGGCATCTCATCACTCCTTTGGCTCCATCATGTGTTTCTTTCACTTGTAAATTTGTCGACTTTGCTGAAAATCTTTTAAATTCGATTCAGAAGTTTCACCTATTGTCTGATATGTAAATATGTTAGAACCTAATGTTCATGTATTTCTGGAGGCTATTAGCAAATATTTATACGTATTTTTATTATAGTTACAAATTATATAGCCACCTCAATGCTCCTATTCACACTTCTCTGCAGCGTGGGAGTATTCTGAAAATAGTAAGATTTTCCTATTTTAAAGCTTTGAGTACAGTGTCTTCATCAGAATTATCAAACTTACAGGGCTTACAGGTATCTTAGCTTTTCGAGCTAAATCTTTCTTTTTTTCTTTTCTTTTCTTTTCTTTCTTTTTTTACTGTTTATTTCTTTCTTTCTTTCTTTATTTATTTATTTTGAGACAACATCTCACCGTGTAGCCTAGGCTGGTCCTGAACTCACTGTAAAGACCAGGCTAGCCTTGGACTCAGCAGCAATCCTCCTGCCTCATCCTCCCAAATGCTGGGATTACAGGAGTGTACCACCACGCCCAGCTTTATGTGGTCCTGGGGAATCGAACCCAGGAGTATTATGCATGCTAGGCAAATGCTTAACCACTGTGCCATCCCTCCAACCATAAATCTATGTGTTTTGTGTCCAAAAGTTTTCTGCAAATTTTCGAGACAATATGCAACGTTACATTTATTTCCACAATATTTTTGAAGATTGTAGAAACATTTATGCCATTTATGGTTATAAAACAAAATAATACTGGGAACAGTTCTCAAATCCTAAATTTTTTAAAAAATCTGATTATCTAATCTGATATTATTTGTTAAGCTTCAAGTATTCAAGACACCAAAAAGTTGTTAGTTTGATTCTGAAGGTGCAAAGGTACATACGTTCCAGAAACAACAGGGAAAGTCACCCTATCTGTTGTTATCACATCCTCTTGTGAACCTGTCCTTTGTCACGGAAAGGGTACGAATACTGTTGCAAATGAAGATAGGTTTCCCTCCACGGTTTCATAAATGCGTGAACTTTTGCGGTATGACATGGACTTGTCTTCCCTTCTGTCCTTTTGAAGCTAATTTCTCACTAAGATCAAGGTACAGCAAGATGAAATTGAATCCGTGAAGCAAATTCCACATTTGGAAGTTCTGGCTTATTGTGAAGCTTCAGTATTTCAGAGAAACAGTCACCCTTTGGCTTTTAATTAATAGTATGTTTCAACTGGTCAGAGAACAACGATTTTTAACCAGATGTTTTTAGACAAATGACTTGCGTCAGCTTATTCACAGTCCCTATGGAGCAATAACCACAAGAATGTCGTTAGTAATTACCTGTCAAGTCCATTTAGAGCAGTCTTAAATAATTAACACATTACCATTTTTTTCAGGGTCTCTTCAGTGATTGGTTAATCACTTCTTTGTGCTTTTATCGCGTTCCTTTTCTAGATGATTACATAAAAAGGTAAAATCGCTACCATGGACAGTTCACTAACAGTGGGGCTGCTTTTTTGCTATTCCTACCTAGGAAGAAAGTACACTTGAGTAATAAATACATGCGTGGCGTACTTGTGCTTTATTTATAATTTCAAGGTGGTAAAGCCTGATCTCTGTGTATAAAGCAATAGAAAATCAGTAGATTATATTTAGTGTAGTGCAAACCCATGGTAATCATGTTTATAAATCACTGGATAAGCAGGCTTTTAGCTGCTTGAAATACGTTCATAAACATAAATTACCAGTTAACATTTCTTATCTGCAATACCGAAATCATGTTTGCCAGGTTTGAGGAAATTTGTTTTAAATTAAATGTTTTCTTATTAAATTCTACAAAGCATCAAAGCTGTTGCTCTTCTCCGTTTGACAAGGTGTTAAAAACAACTACTTATAATGCTCTATACAGAGTTGTTTGACTTCCTTTCCAGAATTAAAATATATGAATGTGAAGGGGGAAAAAAGGTGTACCAAAATCAAGTCAGATATCCTGTGTTGATCAATGTTGAACCATCTACCTTTATCTATTCATGGATTATTTGACACAACTTACTTTTTTTCAAATATATACTTAATTCATTTTAATCTTAAAACAAAAATAATATAAAATATATCATGTACTTGACAACAGTATGCCCATCAATTTAGTACTTTTTAGATGTTTTTGTCCTTTGATGATCAGTGTGTTGTTATTCAATTACCTCTGACTCTTTATTTGTTCTTTTAGTTAAACATTTAGATTTAGAACAACTTCAAATTTCCAGAAAAAAATCTAATTATAGCACAGAGCAGATTCATAAACTCAGCACTATCCTACTAGCTAGTGTCTTGCATTTGCATTGTACATTTACTATAATTATTGAATTGATTTTCATACATCATTTTATTTAGTGAAGCTTACATTTTATTCAGATTTCTTTAGTTTTGCCTAATGTCTTGTTTCTCTTTCTAGGAACTTGGTCAGGACTCCACCCTTAGCTCTTGTGTATCCTTAGCTTTCTTTGGCTATGGCAATTTGTTAGACTTTCTTCATTTCTGACCTGGACAGTTGTTTTAGTTACTGTTCTGTTGTTGTGAGAAATAGCTGACATGTACAAATTAGGGCAAGAAAAGTTTATTTGAGCTCACAGGTTTAGAAAGTTACACTCTATTCATGGTCAGCCGGCAACAGCGGAAGCATATGGCGGAGACAAAGACAGAGGCAGCTCTTCATGTCATTACAAAAGGATGCTGAGCCCCACAAAAAAGGAGGAAGTAGTGTATATTTTACAAGGTCCTTTCTCAGAGATTTTCCCCTCTGGATCAAGCCTCAGCATTCTGCTACTTCCAAGTTTAAGCCCCAAATCCACCACACACCTGTAACCTATAATCTATCACATGCCTGTATTCTATCACACACTTATAAACTACTATACACCCATAGTCCACCCCTCTGACTCAGTTCCTAATTTCCTACCAGCACAGGTAATCTATAACTCCCCCAAACATGACACTTTTTAAATGCATATCAATATTTATTTTTATAGTTCCATCATGATTAGATGTTATTTTGCTACCTATATTTTGTTGCATTCTTGAAATTATAATTTTTCCCATTTTATTGATACATATAAGTGCAAAACTTAAAGTTTACATTGGTCTTGAGTATTTTGCGCCCATACATATCACGGCAAAGTTGCAAATCCTTCTCTTCTGTCCTTTTCACCCTCCCTGCAAACCCCTCCAGTTTTCATTATTTTGCACATTAAATTCCATGAAATAATTGTGATCTTGTTTCCATCTTTGCCTGCAGTTCTGTGGATATAAAATTCCCATCTCTGTTTATTTGTTTGCTGCTATTCTGCTCTGCTACACAGGTGTATTTTTCTATTGTTCGGATACAATAATTTTAATTATTTTAGTTTTATAATAAGTCTTGATAACCAGCAGATTGTTTATTTCCAATTATCTCACTTTTCATAGCTTTTTATTCTACTTTTTAGCAATTTTGTAAAGAACTATTAAATTACATGCTTGCATTTTGATTGGAACTGCAACCAGTCATTAAATTCGAGTAGAAATACTATTCTTGCAATCTGATATTGCCTTGTTTTTTCTATTGCTTTGTGGCAAATTGTCACCAATTTTACAGCCTAAGACATTACCCATTTATTAACTCATGGTTTCTGTGACGATGTGATTAGAATTTCCACTTGGGAGTTTTTAAGGCCAAAATCAATATGTTGCCTGAGCTAATTTCTTACCTGGAATTTTTGAAGAAATTTTTTTCTTTCACATTTATTCTTCCTGTTAGAAGAACTAATTTCTTTGAGACAGTAAGAACGAAGTTTCATATTTTTCCCTTGGTATCAAAGGGGCTGCTCTCTTTTTGAGAGGCTTCCTACATTCCTGGAGACATAGCTCTTCCCCCCCCCCCCATGCAAGTTAATAATTGCAAACCAAATCCTTGTGAGGATTCAAGTCCTTCTTAGATTCCAAGTCTTCACTTTTTTTTTAATCTTTAGGCCCAAGTTTAGAGGTTCAAGTGATCAGTCCATTGAGATGATAAGCCTGCTTTTAATTTAGTTGATTTATATTTACATTTTATATTTATATATTAATAAATTTGTGAAATTGCTTTAGTTGAACAATGAATGTAGTATTATTGAAATTACCCAAAAAGCATGTTTCCATATGGTGATCTCCAAAATTTTTCAAGTCACTACCCCAGGACTTTAGTAGACAATAGTAATCAAATGACTTTTGTTGAGGCAGAGACAGAATTCTAGAAGCAAAAATAATACACACACATAAAACACACACACACACACACACACACACGAATGCACACACTGCTGACCATTAAACTCTTAGTGAGACGGTTCTGCTCACTCTTCAGGTACACAGATATCATGCAAACAGATTAGATGAAGTGGATGGCCTATTCACATCCCTAACAAGGTCAACGAATCTGTCAATAGTGACCTGAAAATGTTTTCATAGCATTTTAGTTACTTTCTGGGACAGAATGCCTGACATCTAACACTTAAGGGAGGAAGGATTTATTTTAGATCACAGTTTCTGAATGTCTCCATCCATTCATTGGACAGGTCTGACAGAAAACAGATGCTCACAGCTCTCCTGAAGCAGGTAGAGGAGGAGTTTATATCCTTGTAGACCACAGTCACCAGCCTGTCATGTAATCTACCACACCACTGTCCTCTACTGCACGCTTGGTATCCAGTCTTCCCGAACAGGCCCCACCCCTGAACAGCACATGGAGTCCACAGAATCCACAATGTCTGAATATAGGAAGCTTTTCCAGATGCAATTCATGACACACATTAATTCTTCATTTACTGTCCACTGTGGAACTCAAAGAGCTAATTCTCTGCCAAAATTGCTCAGAGCAGTGTGTGGCATCATCTATGACCTCTTAAGACTATGAATCAGGTGTCTCCTCACCACCACTATATGCCTGTAGTAAGATAACCAGTATGAAAGCACACTGCATAGTGGTTTTGTTTGCTGACTTCATATCTATGCTATGTTAGGTTATTCTAAGCTGCCATTGTGTAAATTCCTATCTGTTTTTCAAATCATTTTTGTTCTTAATAAATGAACTGCAGACCCAATTGCACATTGGAAACATGTCTTGGGGAGACAGCAACCATCTACACAGCCTTTGGCCTCCTTCGTCTCCCTTTTACTCTTGTCCTATGCCATTCTCTCCCTCCTCTTCCGATAGTTTGTCCCTTTCCTAGAAGTCTTCTGCTCCTCTTTGTCCATCGTCTGAAACTTTGGGAATTTTTTCTGCAATCATATTTGTGCATTATGTAAGAAGGACACCCATTAATAGGCAGTCATGTGTTCGGTGCATTTCACTGAGCATTATTGACTCAAGGTGGCCCCATTTTCTTGCAAATGCTTCATATATGTCTTCCTTTACACCAACATAAGATCCCGCTGTGTACACAGACCACACCCTCTTTATCCATGCCTCTACTAATAGGCAAGTAGGTTGTTTGCATGATTTATCTATTATAAATTGTGCTGCTAAAGCATGGTTACCCATGTATCTTTAGTATGCTGACTTTATTCCCTTTGGAAACATGCCCAGTATCCCTGTAGCTGGATCAAATGGTTGATTCTCTCTCCTAGTTTTATTTGTCCCCCAGTAAATATGGGAAGAGATTGCTATTTGGGGATACACGAACATGTTTGCCAACTCCTTCTGGGGTTGAACCCATGTGGTCACCTGAAGTTTCCATAGTTCATGTCTCTGTCCTTTGTCCCTGAATGTGACAATCCATGGAGACGGCTAGCTTTTTCAAAGAACTAATATATAAATTCTGTGAATAAAGTTATTCTTTGCAAGAGTTCCTTGCACTTCCTCATCCTTAGAGCCCAGGCACAGGGAAATACAGAATGGTTTTGAGTGGTAGAGGGGTTTGAAGAGTTTCACCTTTCTTTCCCCACCCCCAATCTTATTCTCTTGTGCACTTGAGAATATTTGACACTGTATATGCTAAGGAGCAGCTGACACCAGCTGCTAGACACTGCTTCCTTATGGCTTCCTATTGTGATTTTTTGTCTGAGACTACACTTTACCCGGTACAAATCCACGAATTCTGACCTTTGGGCACTGTTCTTGTCATCTCTCTGTTGTAGATATGCTCTAAATGAACTCCATGGACCCCAAGACCAAATGGGTGAAGAGAATGACTATAATTTCTCGATGGGTAGTTAAAGTGGTAATCCAGGTCCTGGCCAGAATCTTTGACACTTTTAGAAATATTTTCCAAAAAAAAAAACATAAGGGAAAAATTAGTGTTGTCTATATTAATTATTTTGTAATTGGATAGTTCCAAAGAAATTTTCATGGAGATTATCTTGGATTTATTGGTGCCATCTCATAGTTTTCTTTCTCAATGAATATTTAATGATGTTTTATTTTTGTTAAGTACAAAGGCAAGAATCAGACTCATCATGATACCATTTTAAATGAGAGGTGACAGGTTGAAAGATAATATGCAATTATTAATCATCAATCAATACACAAGCTCATTCGAGAGCTGGCCTCTCTCAAAGAAGTATGGCTCTTGATCATGAGAGAGTGTGTGAAGTCAGACAAAGCCAAGGGAAGGGTACAATCCATTTCATTAGAATGCTCATGCGGCAGAACAAGACTAGAAGCGATTTGTCCACATGCAGTTGTAAATTTATATATCATATATTTGTATTGTATAGTTGTAAATTTGCTGCAGCTCCTTAAAAATATTGCTACTGATGTTTTCGCTCCTGAATAGCCCAGGAAGGAAGCAAGTGTTACTTTTAACCGATTGCTAAAATGGACAACAGACGTGGAAGCCAAGCTTCCTTCTTCTCCTGTAGTTTTCTGTGTAAAGATCATAGCTAATACTAAGATTGGCCAGATTTATAAAATACAATAGCTGAAGGGACAGTGTTCTTCTAAATTCTGAACATAATCCTCAAAAATCTTGATGTATTCTAATTAAAGGACATAAATTTGCCATGACCTGTTTATGTTTGTGTGGTAGTGCACAAAATCATGAAAGGCATGTTATGTGCATATAGACATACATGAAAATGAAGGGACAGGAAAAGGAAGAAGGAGAAATAGACAAAATAGGCACCTATATTTTTATTTAGATTTTAAAAGATGATGATAAAATAGCTAAGTTAGGTTTACTTTTCCCTGAGACAAAATTTACCAATTTTTGTCATTAGCCAAAATATAGCAACAACTGACAAATTTTCATTTTGAAAAGTTTGATATGATATGCTTTCATAAATTTTATATGATTGGATCCCAAATGAGCTTTGTGACTTTGAGTTTTCATCTTTCAAAATGTGGCTTAATGAGTAGTTAAAAATGCTACTCTACTCACTCATTACATTTTATATTGTTGAATTAAAGGCTGAAATTTAATATTAATTAGATTTAGTATTTTGAGATCTTAATTAGTATTATTCTTTTTTACTTTATAAGTTAAGTTTATCTTAGTGGTATATAAAATCTCTTCATGCATTAATGTTATTGATATTATTTGGTGACCGTTCGTGTTTCAGACTCCTTACCAGTTTTCTGTTAAAATTTTTTCCTAGCTGGTAGATTGTTTTATTTATAAAATTTATCTCTTTTCATTCTCAATTTTATTGTTATAATAAATATCCTTAGTTTAAGATTAAATTTATTTTAATATTCTTTTATTCTTCCAAAATTCTTTTTGTGTACTTTTTAAACATCTTATTTGATAGCTGTTAAAAGACACAAGCAGGGGCTGGAGGAATGGCACTAGGCTTGCCGAGCAAGTGCAAGACCCTGGGTTGAATTCCCCAGCATCATAAAGCAGACCATGGTGGTGCACCTCTGTAATTGCCAACACTCGAGTGGCTGAGGCCGGGAGGATTACCACGAGTCCAAGGCTAACCTGGGCTCCATAGTGAGTTCAGGACCGGACTGGATGACAGAACAAGACCCTATCTCAAAAAATGGAAAGAAAAGAAAAGAAATAAGCAATTCAACTGAATCTAAAATTGTTTCGAATGTTTGTTGGATCAGAGAGTGAAGAGTCACTCTTTTCATCCAAAATATTTTGCACAAATGAGATCTGAGCTCAGTTCATACTGCTGAATGAAATCAGAGAAAAATAGTGCAATATTTATGATATCACCAGCTTGAAGTTTCTACTTAAAGTTTATCACTCTACGCAGAGGAATTCAGTAGATATGAGGTGGATTTATTACATCTCTAACTTTGAGCAACCACCTGCATTCTTCTTCGGCTTATCTCATTACTAAAACACATTTTCAACTTATCACTTGCTTTTAAGTGGTCGGGAGGCGACCAGTGGACAACAGGAAGTACAGTCAGTTGTTGGTGAGTGCAGAGCGAAGATCCACAGCTATTTTTGAAATATGGTAAGACGCTTTAAAATTCAGTTGCAAAAATGAATGGTTCGGAAATCTTTCAGATGCCTTTCAATTCAGTTTGAACTTTTTTCTTGAGGAATGGGGAGTTTAAGCATGGAATAGATAATTTCTAAAAATGTGTATAGAGTAGACAGCGGTCATTTTATTTGGACTTTATATAGAAGAGTAAAATTTCATACTCACATCTCTTATGACCTTCTTTTTTGCCAATTTTTCACAAGGCTAGGAAGGATTGTGGCTGCTTTATTCAAAATAATAAATTCCGTTTATCTGGGAAAAGCAGATGCTAAAGCTAGATTCAGTAATTATCACATAAAATGGAGCTATACATATGTATGACTTTATCAGGTAATACCAGGTACTGAATATTTATCCCTGAAGCCACAATGACTTCATATTATAAATTTATGACTTCTTGGTATCCACTATAGGGTATGCAGCTGGCATTCACAATCGTGCAAACACCGCCTGTCTTTTCCGAGGTTATGATGGCTATTTAAATATAGCTATGACTTAAATACTTATACATACCTTTATATCACTTTAAGAATATAAGTCGCAACACTTATAGGATAGTGATTCTGCTTTATAATTAAAAAAAGAAGTAGAAAAAGAAGCTCCAAAAATTGCCTAAAATAGAAGGATCATTTGTGTCTAAATGTTAACAAATAGGCAAATTAAAAATGTCAAATTAAAGCACATAGCGACTCTACTTAAAACAGGCATGTGTGGCCAATGACCTTGAGACATGGCATTTTAAATATTTCATGCATTATTTCTCACAAGGATACATGTAGGTAAAATTGTTAAATCTTGCATAAAATTTGTTAGGGATTCTTCATATTTGAAAAGAGAAAAGTAGCTTTTCTCCTGAAATGCAAGTTTTTCTTTTAGAACAAACATAGGAATTTTTACCTTAAAATGCTTGACTTTCGAATGTACTATACAAGGAATGGCTATTCTCAGAATATTGCATGAAGCTTAGAAACATTTGGGTCAAGCCATTTTCAGTGTCAAATCATTGCATGCACTGGCTGAGTGAATTCCAAGGTACTTATTGCCTAAGCGAGAGGATTGTTGCTTTTTCTCTCTGTCCTCAAAATTCTGACCCATATCTCCATTCCTCACTTTCGGGTGATGACCTCACTTTCTACTTCACTGAGAAAGCTGAGAAAAACCAAGACAAGTCCCCACCCGCTGTCGCTTCTCATTCAACACCTATTTTTTTTTTCTCTGAGCCTTTTACTGTGCCTTTTCTACTGTTGCCATGGAATTCACACTCTATTTCCTTCTATCCACTACTGCAACTTTCTCTCCTGCTGCAAAGTCCTTCATTCTAATAAGCCTTATTCAGATATTTTTGCACCTTCCATCTTAAATTTCCATTTTCATCACCAGCATCCCCATGTTATCCTCCTTATTCTAGAGGAAACTCTGAGGTCTCCTTTCCTACTGTTTCTCAAGGCTTTCCTTCCATATTCTCCTGAAGCTACTCTTTCAAGCTTTTCGCCTGCACCCTATGATACAAAATTCGACTTAAACCTTCATGTTTGCTGATAGCTTTCAAGCTTTGTCACTTTTTTCCTCCACATTTGAGCAAGCGAAGCAGTAAAGCCCTTCTGATTCTCTTTTTGGAACTCAGGGGAGTCATGGGACTTTCTTATACTAGAAGCTAAGAACCCTTCTCTCTATCCTTACACTTACCAAACCATTTCCCTTCCTCTGCTGTTTCAATCATTTAATCTGGAGGTATGGCATGTTCAAAAAGTTATAAAGAATACTTTATTATTTTCAAACAGTTTTTTTTCTTTTTTTTTTTTTTTGCTCTGAGATGTCACCAGGACCCCACAATCTCTCCTTTTTTTTTTTTTTTGCTCATCTTTGGTTGTTTCTCTTTTATTATCTTCATCTTTAAAAAGTGAGTGGCCCAGGGCCTAATTTTTGAACCATTTCTCTTTTTTATTTATCTTTTCTTCATAGTCTCATTCAAATGTATAAAAGTATGTAGGCTGGTAACTCGCATACTTATGCCTCCTGTGAAAAATAGACTGACTCGTGGGCCAGCCATGTGCATCCTGTCTGTTGCACAGCCCCGGCTGTGTTCCCTTGAGGGTCTACATCATCTCATGACCACTCCAAAGACTCAACTATTCCAAACAAAACATTTTCAGATGTTGCTCTGGTAATTTTCTTACTTCATACTACAAATGAATCTTAACGGCTCTGCCTTTAAATAATAGTAGCACGTGTAGCTTTATATATCAGAAATTCTGTCAATTTATAATAGACAGCCCAATTGAAGAAATAAAAAGCAAGGTATTATTGTGGTTTGGATGCAGAATGTTTCCCTAAAGTCTCATGTATTGGAATGTTATAGATTGTCTATGAAACCATGTGCTGTTGGGATATTGAGGCTAAGTCTAGAGGGGTGGATTACAGGCATGTAAATTGGATTAAAGACAAATAAATTGGATTATAGGCATGTAGTGGGGGCTTATACACCTTCCACATTGGATCCAGGAGGGGCTGATCACTAGGATGAGACCTGGAAGGATGTAGAAGCTGCTTCCTGCCTTCCTAGTCTCAACTTGCCATGACTTGGCTTCCTGTTTGTGATGTCGTGAGAAGCCGCCTCCACCTCTGCCTCTGTCGTGTACTTCCATTGCTGCTGGCCCCGTCCCTGAATGAACTGTGACCTTCTGAAACCGTGAGCTAAAATAAACCTTTCTTTCCCTAAGTTTGTGGATATCAGGTACTGAGTCACAGCAACAAAAATAAGACATATATTGAAAACAAAATCAGATATAAATGGTCATATTTATTAGCAATAGAAGAACACTGCAATATAATGTTAGGATAACTGACAAAAGTATTTTAAAATGAAAGAAAAAATATTTCTTTATTTTTTGATTACAAATTGAGCCCAGAGCCATCACATTGAGTTTTAGCTCCAGCTCATTTTTAATTCAGTTTTAGTTTTTATTTATGTATGTTCTTTTCTTTTAAATTAAAACAGAGTCTTGCTCTATAGTCCAGGCTGGTCCTCAACTCAGCATATAGCTCAGGGTGGCCTTACCTGAGGGTGGTCCCCCGGCCTCAGTCTCAGCCACCACACCTGGCTTATGAGTTGGTGGAGAATAGCGCCCTGGGCCTTGCCTTCACCAGGCAGTCAATTTAACTGCTACGTCTGCCAGCCCATTTTTTTCTATTTGAAGTTGAAACAAGGTCTCACTAAGTCACAATTGGCCCAGCCTGGACTTTTGAACTTGCAATCTGCCTGCCTCAACTTACCAAAGTGCTAGGATTTCAGGTACTTGTTATGTAACTGATACATTTTGAAAGATTTTTTCTTTAAAAATTTTAGATTTATTGACATTGATAACTTTGTCTTATGATGATTTGCCTTTAAAAATACAATTCACTTTTACAACAATTGACTGAAAATTTAAAATTACTTTAATTTGAAAGTAAAGTATGTAGCTTTTTTAGCTCCAGTTTCTAATTTTGGTAATATTATATGAGCACTAAACTTATTAGATTGCTTAACTTTTAGAATAATCTTTAGAACTTAGAGCACTTTTTGTAAATTTTACTTCTCATTTGACATTTATATTTTATGAATCACAAATTTCTTGTGGCGATATTTTAGGTCCCTTTTGAATAGATTCATTTGTTAGCCAGTTTATCAATGAGGTATTTATTTTAGGTGCAGCAGCAATTTTATGTTTTGTTCACTGAAAAATATTTTTTGTGATGCATATAGTACGTAACTAGTAAAGTTTGACTTAATACTTATAATATTGCTATAAGTTTCTGACCTCCAAAGCAGAAATTGCAGTAAATTTTATTTTAGGTTCATGCCCTCAAAGATTTTGTTAACTAAGCTGCATTTATAATTTTGCATGCATTGTTATCATATAATTTTTTCAATATATGAGTACTGCTGCTTTGACTATAAATTAAAACAGAATTTTGCGCTTAAAAATTCAAACATACCAGTGGTGGATATTTTTCTTAGATTAACTTCTGACTCAAACTGTGTTTCTCTCTTACCCTGCATCCCTGGCTCCCCATGCAAATTTACTTTGCCTTGTGGCCAGGGGACACAAGATTTATTCATTTCATAATACAATCCTCCCTTGGAAGGTGACTTTGCAAAAAAAAGAAAAAAAGAAAAAAAAAGCTTCCTTGGCTTCCCTGTAAATTTGCATCTCTTCAATGTATAGATCCAGACTTGTCACCTTGCTACTGCCATCTGAACGCATGTCACTAGCACTCCCCAAAGAGCTGACTCTTGTCTTGGTGTTTGTATCTTTTCTCTTCCACAGTCTACTTTGGTGCATCAGAGAAAATGATCCAATTATAACTGAAGGTGGATCATATTACTCCTGGGCTCAACACCATGGTGCAGTTTACCTTCCTACTCAGCACAAAGTCGAAGTCTACACCCCTAAGGTTCAACACAGCTGATCACCACTTACCTCCATGTCCTTGTCCCCACTTCATGTCACCTTCTTCTGTTCCAGTAGCTTCGTTGCTAGTTTCTGAGCATGGCCCCACACCCCTGCTGCTGGGCCTGTACCCTGGATGCTCTGACCCTCTGGCACTCCCTCATTGTCTAACTGTGTTCATGTCTATTCTCCTATGAACTTCACAGAAGCCTCTCTCCTGAAGTAGTGAACGAACCACTCTTCCCCTCTACTTTATGTTTTGTTTTTCTCTTTAACATGTCACTACACCATACATACATATTACACTTTAACACATTGCTTTGTTTTGAGCCAACTTGGAAATTAACATATTAACTCACAGTTTTCTATTTTCTTCATAAATCAGATTCCAAGAGAACCAAGGTTTTTATGTTTATTTTAATCCTTGAATGGCAAGAAATCAAAGCAAGTCATTTAAATTCTAACTCTCTTTTTTTAAATCAGAAAATATTGGTTTTATCATACTCATAACTATGAACTGACAATAATGCACAAAATAAAAGGCAGCAAATAGAATTGAATTTGTCTGAGGAATGATATATAAATACGCTCTTTTTTTTATTAAGACTGAATAACCAAAGGGTGTGTTTTCAAATGGCTCTATGTTGAAAACTAAAAATCTAACTAAAGCTATAGAACTTACAGGGTAAATGCAGCCTCTATTTCTTAACCACAGTTTCGGCAAATATTTTATGCAATGTGTTTAGTTCCTGCCTTAGCCTCCCGAATCCCACTTAACCAAAAAGACTCAATTTCAAGTGTATTTTCATAAAGGATGTTCTCCGACACAGTATGATGATTTCTTTCCCTTGGAATTAATTATAATTGCACCATTTTCCTAAACAAACCATTTGAATGTATTTCTTACATATGCTACTGTTTTTTTAACTCTCATAAAGATAAGAAAACATAAAAAGTTAATGATAAATATGTCTTGTGGATAGAAAACTATGTCACCTGGGAATACATTTTAAAGATTACATTGTTTTGGTGCCTGAAAATAATTTGTTCATCCTCAACATTGTAGTTTTGGGGCAAATGGTTATTAGCTATCCTTTGCGTCACAGTTTACTTCCTGTGCCACAAGGAAGCATAATACCGCTTAACTAATTAAAAAAGAAGTCTTAGTAATGGAACCCATTCTATTGGTATTCATATTCAGCCACACAATGTTTCAGAACAAGTTTAAAGGTTTAAACTTCTTTGATTGGGGTTTACCATTTGATATTTTATCATATTCATCAGTATAATTAGCTTATCATGGTGTCATATGTGCATTTGGTGCTTAATAAATATTCTTGAATATAAATGAAAATAAACCATTTACTGAATGAGCTGCTCTCATTTTCAAAATATAATACCTCCTTCATTCAACCACCATAAAACACACAATTTTCAGTATCCATGGCCGTAAGTGAAGGAAGTTGGCAGCTCTACAAGGCCCTAATCACTTTTTGCTAGTTTTTGACACCTTTTATTCCTGAAATCTTTCATTTTCTTCTAAAATGATGAACTATAACTACATTGCTAAAGTATCTAGCCAGTTTGTGCTATCTGCTACCGTATACTCTTTTGCTATTCCCCCTCAGATACTGGGTCGTCAGACCTTGCACTTATCTCTCTGATATATTCCATAGGGAAGATGCACAGGAACCAAAGCTCCCCAGTTCTTTCAAGTTATAACATTTTGCCCTTGTTCTTTGTACTTAAAAGTCATTTTTTTTCCTCCTGGGTATGAAATCTTTGGATTATGTTTCTTTATGCTGAGTTTCTTCGGTGTGCCACATTTTTTTCTGCTGATATAACATTTCTGTTGAAAAGTCCTGTGATACTCCAATTTTATTTTTTTTTCCTGCAAGTCATTATACCTTTTGGCCTGGATGGCAAAGGATAGTTTTCTTTGCTTTAAGGCTTAAGTGACAGTGTTGTCATATGTCCTGTTTGTGGTCATTCTAGATCAATATTTTTGGTATGTAAATTTTTAATATGAGCTTTTAACTCATTTTAATTTTTCACATAGTAAATCTTCTATTTTGATTATAGTATTTGGTATTTACACTTGTGTGCTTGTACCTGTTTCCCTATTCATGACTTTGTATTGTGTTGAACTTTAATATTTGATACTTTTCTCAAAACCATTTATGCCCATCCAAATTCTATTTCTCTAATGAAACTAAATAATGGCCTTGCTTATTCTTGTGTTCTTTCTAATTTCATTTCTATTTCTGTAATACATTTTTCTTTTATTGGTAGTGAGCTTTGAATTTTACAACTGAGTTTAACTGCCATCAGTATGGCATCATCGGTATGACTTATGGCATAATTTCATGAATGTTTTGCTACTTTTATTTATGTTTAGAGATAAGCATCTCAATTCTGTTTCTATCCTCTTGTTATTTCTCTACTCTTCCTCTTATTCCATTCTCAGTAGTTTCTTCTTACTGGACAAATGTATACAATAAGCTATACCTGGTTGGTGGGTTTCAAGAGTTCACATGAGCTGTACAATGCCAACATTTTCATAAGCCAATGGCTCTTTGGAATAAGCTCATTGATACTATCACAGCTGACATGGCAACCTGGATGGCTATTAAATGAATAGCAGATGGATATCACATAAAACATAAATTCTTTGGAAAAAATGATTCTACTCCTTGGTTGCATGGAGCTGGACAGCGAGGTGTCACTTTATCATGCTACTCAGGATAGGCCACATAAACCTGTCGTGCCTGATATTAAACATTTGATCTCATGGGACTAAGACAGGAGGATTGCTAGTTACAACTCAACTTAGGCAACGTAGTGGCATTATTTCTCAAAATCAAAAAATAAAAATGGATTAGAGATATAGCTCATTGTAAAAGCCTTAGGTTCAATGCCCAGAAGAAGAAGAAGAAGAAGAAAAAAAAGGTAAAAAAAGGTGCATGATTTAAAATTACAAAATTTTCATTTATAAATGATACGATAAATTATTTCATTTAATATTCTGAGTCCGCCACTGACTAGAGGTAACTGAAATGTAAATAACAAAACCATGGCTAAGGATTCAACCACGTGTTCCTGCTCATGAGTAGGAGATTCTACTTTGATTTCTGCAAGCCTTTGGTTAATTTTTCAGTGTTCTTCAAAATTGATTGTGGGGCTAGATGAATGGCACAGTGGTTAAAGTACTTGCCTTGCAATTGCAAGGCCCTGAATTTGATTCCCCAGCATCGCACAAGCTAGGTGCAATGGCACACACCTGCAATCACAGCACTTGGGAGGCAGAGGCAGGAGGATTGCTGTGAGTCCAAAACTAGCCTGGGTTACATAGTGAATTCAGGACCAGCATAGGCTACAGAGCAAGACCCTACTTCCAAAAAGGAAAAAAAAATGATTCTGACATTTCCTTCCAGGATGTGTATGTGGAGGGGTCTGTGTGTGTGTGCGTGTTTGTATGTTTGGTAGTATTGGTAACTTTAGTGGATAACAACTTCTGAGAAAATTCTAAACATCTTCCACCATCCACCTGATGACTATATTTTTAATTCCTAATTTTAAAACTATAATTCACATTAGTTTAGAAATATTTGTACATATTCTAGCTCATTATGTATCTGGAAGGACTATAGAATATTTTAAATTATTAATGTGCAATGTATACACTATGCTAATATAAAGATCCAGCTTTTTTATACTTAAAAAATTACTATACTTTTTACTCTCCTTCAACATTTATGTAGGATAACTTTCAAGATCATTTAAGAATTCAAGTCTTATGCAAGTAAGCCAAAAACAAATTCCAAAGAAATAATACTTGATCTTTTTAGCTATTTATTTGTGTGTTTCTTTGTTTGTTTGTTTGTTTATTTTGGGGCAAGGTTTTGCTTTTTAGCTCAAGTCTAGGCTGGTCCAGAACTTACTCTGAAGCCCAGGCTTGCCTTAAATACACAGCAATCCTCCTGCCTTAGCCTTCAAAGTGCTGAGATTGTAGGTATGCACCACCATGCCCAGCTTATGTGGTAATGGGGAATAGAATCTTGCTAGGCCATCTCTCTAACTGCTGAACGAGTATGTGTTTAATCTAACTAATAAAATAAAAATAATTATCATTCTACTTAAAAATTTTCTATGAAAGGAACGATCAAATCTATCACCTCTATGCTTAGTCAATTTATAGGCATGTAAATATGCGGAAGAGGGCCGAGAGAGAGAGAGAGAGAGAGAGAGAGAGAGAGAGAGAGAGAGAGAAAGAGAGAGAGTAGCCAGGGATAGGAATGCAGCCTAGCAGCGTGTGTATCATGTGCTGATGTTACTGGTTTAAGGGAGAAAAAACATTTAGCTGGCAGAGACTGTAAGATGGATGATTTCCAACTTGACACTGAAATGAACAAAAAGATTACTTTTCAAGGATCGTCGATGTAAGCATGGTTGCCTATGAGTGTAAAGATGGGGGAGAAGCATTTTTCTCATAATAAAGGGGTAATTCCACAGAATTATGATATTAGAAGACTTGCAAGCAACCAGGGAATATTATTTTAAACAGAAATAATAGCAACTCTATTGCACTAAAATCATTCTAAACATCTAATACCTCTATTTCTATTGTCAGGAGCAGGAAAAAATAGGTAAGTTTGACTAGATTATATTGAATACTCTATTTAAATGAATGTACCAAATCATTTAAAGGCTCCAGGGCTTTCTTTTTATTATTAGAAAACCATGTAGACACATAGGCAATCTAATTATTTCAGCTAAAGCAGACTACATTTTATATCATAAAAGAATAATTTAGACTATACATTATTGTAAAATCACCTTTTCATTATTTAGTAAAGCCACAGTATTCATGTTTCTTAGAAATAAAAGTGTTTCCCTTTGGTTTCAAAATATGAAATTCTAATTTGGAGTAGAAAGAAATGTGGAAAATTTGAACAAATGAATGCCTTAAAAGATAGTGAGACCAAGAATATTAGAAGAGCCAGACATACGAAAGTTCAAAGAACATCTTGTCACTTGAATTTATTAACAAACTTCATGCAGTAGTACTTTTATGACTTATGTCATTTCTTAGATTTCATTTAACCTTTCTAACTTGTAATTGTATTCAAACTTTTGTATTAAAAACAAACTTCATTTTTTATAATGAAATAATATTAAGAGAAAATAACTCTTGCCACTTGAATGAATGCAAAGATTAAAACACAAGTTAAATTGTTAAATATGCACTTTAAAGCAATTTTTTTTTCATTCTTATTTTCATTTTGTTCAAGTGTTATTTCCCTTAAGACTATCTTATTTAGTAGTTACATGGAAACAAAAATTTTTATAGCGCAGTGTTCCCCAACATTTTTGACACCAGGGACCTCTTTAGTTGAAGACTGTTCTTCCAAAGCAGTGTGGGGGGAGGGGGAGGGTACCGGAAGTGGGGGGCAGTACTTGCTAGTCACTAGGTCACCCTAGAGTAGCTTGGAAATGCCAAGCAATGGCAGGCTCGGAGTGGAGAGTGAAGCCCCGCCTCCCGTCAGACCTGCAGCAGCATTGGACCAGAATAGAGCCGCTGACAACGGGAGGCGGGGCTTCTCTGTCTGCTCTCTCTTGCTCACCCCTCGTCTGTTCTGGTGGCCTGGTTCTTCCAACGCAACCAATGAGTACCAACCCACAGCCCAGGCTTAATTATCAGTAGCATTTTAAAGGCATCAGTAGAACTACAATTCTGATTTTCAAATTTTAGGATTTTGGAAAAAAAGAAAAAAATAGAGCAACTGGCTGAACAATATTACTTGCAATTGATCATAAACTAAGCACTCTTTCAGAAAAATTCAGTGAAATAAAAATAATACACTTTGCTCTTGGAGGTTACCGTCATAAACAATCAGAAGGCCAAAGCTAACAGATAGGTTTCCTCCTCACAAATATTTCAAATATGTGTGAAATGGCTTCTTATACAATTTTTTCTTATATTCTTGATTTCTCAGCCTGACAAGTTTGGTTTTTGTTGTTGCTGTTGTTGCTGTTCATTTGTTTGTTTTGTGTTTTCTTTTGTTTTCCCATACTTCTTGTCTTATACTTTGGGAAGTTTACTAATGTTGGCACAAATAAATCTCTTTTTCTCTTCTTGTTCAGAACCACCAACAAACATTTGCTCATAAATAATAAGGTAGGTTGACAACGTGGCTTTCTGTTTATAGACGAATCAACCTGCTTGTACTACCCTTGTGCGGGGTGGATGCTAAGGCTATGGGCACAGTCTGTGGGCTGGTGACAGCATGTGGGAAGTGTCATGCGGAGAACCAGTCACCGGGGGAACACTCAATAGTCTACAATTAAATTGCAAGCTGGAAGGGCCAACCATGCTGTTTGGTTTCTTGTCCCCAAGTCACCGGTGCATCCCATGGCTCCTCTCTCTGCACATGGAAGCCAATGGAATGGAAGAAAATCCAGAATATGTTCACAGAGCTCTTCTCCACCTGAGAGTAAGAAAGAAATATCCTCTCTTATAAAGAAAGAGTTGGAAGTGGAAGACAAAACTCACTGCACCTGTTTGGCCGCCTTCTCAACGTCTGTGGGAGCTCTAAGACTTTATCCTTCCCATCCATTGCTTGCCAACGGGCCTGTGAACGCTGGGGAAAATACAATAGCTGTTTTATACTCAGCCACTAGAAAATGTGAGTATTCTCTTCAAGAGGCTCAAACTAAATAAAGCATGTAACACATGGTGGCTTGTACCCTGCGTGGGCAAAGAGTACTTTATGAATGTCAGGTTGTCAATTTTTGATATTGTTTTACTGCTCAAATCTGAGCTGGAAGATGTCATCCTTTTCATTCCCTTGTGAGAGCTACAGTTTATACCCAAGAATGTAAACATGGCATTCGTCTTTTTTAAAACATGCATTACTGATAATTGTTCCTCTGTGTAAAGTAAAACACATCTTCTTGTCACTGAATTGAAGAAATGATCTTCTGATCTGAAGATAGACTATCATTAGCTTTTCAAACGCAGGAAAAAAAATAAACTGGAGTCAAATAGTTATAAGAACGTATGCCGCAAACAATTTAAAAATCACCAGATACAAATCTTTCATTTTGTTAATGAAGTACAGATCTCCGGACAAGTCAGTTCAGTTCTACAAGGTCAGATAAAACGTTAGATGGGGAAGGAAGCGCACTATAGCTCCCTTGTCCTCATCCGCTTGTTTATTGTCTTTGCTGCATGGCGCCCTCTGCTCGGTTCCATTTGGTCTCTTTTTCTACCTCAGTGTTTGTATTGTTATGTCCATAACAAAGTCCAACTTGCAGATTTCAGGGTAAAAAGGTGAACTTTTACACAAGGTATAAAGCTCACTGCTGGCTCCACAGCCCAACAGGCCTTAATTAAAAAAGCAGCTGTGTGTCATAACAGGTCATCGCTCACTTCCTGTTTCAAAGTCTGCCAGGTGATGGTCACTGGGCATGTGCACATGACAGAGTGCATTGTTCTCATGCTTTCTTGACTCCTACTGACAAATAAATATAATATTTTATTTAAAAACTATAATCAAGAGAAAGAACTGTCCAACACAGTAAATATTTTGCAGTCCAATGAGGCTTAGGCCAGACTTCTAGCTTATAAATTATAATACCTTTGTATGGTTTAAGCTACTAAATTTGCAGTAAATTTCTCATTGGAGCAATATAAAACTAGGACACTATAATTTGAACTTCATACACAAAAGCAGAATCTTTAACCACATCGTGAAAAATAACCACCGAATTCATAGAACATAAATATATCTGTAGAATCGATAGCTTACTAGGGTGTGTTGACATCACTGCCACGCCTAAAGAGAAACTTCAGAAAGGCAAATTTATTGACATATATGAGGATAGTGGATGTGAGAGGACAGAAATGTCCCGGGGGTTGGGGGGGATGTGACAACAGCAAAATCTTCACACTAAAGAAGCTCTCAGGCATATTTCATGACACTGAAAATTCAAAGGATAAAATATCAAATGCTGATATACCCTTAGAAAGGGCTTTGCTTGCAAAAAATGTTGCTTAATCTGATCTCTGCAAAGAAATGCAAGATTGGAAATTACGACTCTGAAAACTAGGGAAAAGAAGAAGAAAAAGGATAAAACCTTCCTTCTACTTTTGGAATGGCTCTTCAGAGAAAGTTAGAAAATATATCGATTGTGCTTTGAGAATAAAAACATAATACTTAACAATATCACGAACATGAGTTACCTTTCGTGTCATAAGCAGGAAATTTTGTAATGATTATAGACCCATGAGATATTAATTAAAACTTATTTTAAGTCTTCATGACTAGAAGACAATTAGATTTAAGTCTGCAAAGTCTGAAGATAAACCTTTGCCGTGATTATTGGTAATATATAAATTCATATAATGCTTAATCCAGTACTTTACAAAGCTTCACTAAAGTGAACTATCCAAATTCAGATGTCATCTTTAGTACAAAATACACATATGATTAAAAACATAAATTCTCCATATGGGTAAAAATAGCTGAGAAGACAAGCAGGATATAAGGTCACAACAAATTAAGTGCATTTGATGTCACAGTCTTTCACAGAAAACATTAAAAATGTAGTTGAAGATTTGAAAGATTAAAGATCATAAAATTATTATTAAATTTCTAGCCTTTATAAATTGAATAAAAAAGCCTATGCATGTATATGTGTTTGTAACAGATATTTAGACATATATACTCAAGGAGAGGGGGGGGAGAGACGAAGAGTGAGAGAGAATAACAAAGAGGAAGAAGAATCACTACCTCATTCTTCCTAGTGGCTGGAAAGCAAGTTTATTATTTGTATAAAAAATCCATTTAGCTGAATTTTTATAGTATTTTCAACTTTTTACAGTTAGAGATAAGTTTATAGTTAGTCTACACTGGCAATGCTCAGGTCTAAGTAAATATGTAAATATGTACGACTAAGTGTATAAAGTAGGTGGAATGTTTACAACCCTTTGTAGCACAGATATGTACTGTATACAGTGATGACAGTTTTATGAATAATAGAGTGATGACTTACTTTTCATGTGCCTGCTTTTTCTATTATTCAACTATTCTGACGTTAAGCAGCAAGTCTAGTATCATTTATGGGCTACATAACTCTCAGCCTGGGATATATTGGCCAAAAATACGAAGAAGCACAAGAGAAAGAGTTGTCAAAATGGTGACAACTTCATTAGGTAACTGGAACGCTAAACACAATTGCGATTTCGTTTTGACAAGTGAGTTTAGTCTTTCTATTTCCACAAAGAGAATAACTCTTGGGACAACAGGGAGGCTGCTGATAGAAGAGTCTTAGTAAGTATAAACAGGGAGTGGGGAGCGTAACTCAGTGGTTAAGGCGCTTGCCTAGCAAGTGCAAAGCCTTGGGTTCTAGCCCCCAGCACCACATAAACTGTGAATGATGTTGCATGCCTGTAATCCCAACACTCAGGAGGCAGAGGCAGAAAGTAAATACAGACAACCCAGGCATATTGTTTCATGCATAGGTGACTGGGCCACTGCGTCTTGTGACATATCTTGGCCTGCCAGGATAATTGGGGCAAAAATACTAGTAGGGTCTTTTAAATAATACTGTCAGAACACTACAGAGGGGAATCTATAAGACGACCCCAATTTTTTTCTTGTGTATGGCAACTAATAGGACACCCTCGATGTTAAATTTAGTACTTACATTATTTTTCTTAAAGCATTAGTCTTCGAATATTATGACAAATTATTCTTAAGCAAGCAGATTATCATATTGTATGATATTAATCTTTCATATTTATATGAATGAGGACTTTTAGAACACCCTGTAGTTGTAGTGAGATATCATCTTGAAAAAGAAACAATATTATTATATCTTTGAAACTGCTGCTTGTGTTTTCCATCCAATTCTTCCACGTAACCAAGTTCTAGGTGAGTTAGAAGACCGAAGTGCATGGTTGGAATCCTGAATTGTCACTGACATGTTTAGGAAGTCGGGGACAAAAAGTCTCCTTGAAATCTGTGTAGTGTGCTCCAATGAAAGGAGAGATTCTTGTATTTTTGTTTTATTCACAGAATTTTAATATCTGCATTTTTCATGACACTATAACTTCATTTCTTGACTACTATTAAAATGATTTTCTCATATTTAGGTAGAATTTAAGTAAAAATAATCAAGCACTCTTAAGGATACCACAAATATACACATAGATTTATACATCTGCAAAATGTATTAGAAAGTCCCCTTGGGGGCATGATTCAGTGGTGACAGTTGTTACCATGTTTGTGTAGCCTAGTGTGTTTAAGGTCTTGGATTTGATTCCCCAGCACCGTGTAAACATTAGCTGGGTATATAGTTCCTGCCTCTAATTCCAATACACGCCAGGGTAAAACCAAAAGATTGCCATAAGTTTTGAGGCCTGCTTGAGCTATATAGTGAGTTCAGGACCAGCTCTGTTATCAGAGCAAAACCCTCTTAGAGGAGAGGGGGAGAGAGAGAGAGAGAGAGAGAGAGAGAGAGAGAGAGAGAGAGAGAGAGAGAGAGAGAGGGAGGGAGAGACAGAGACAGAGACAGAGAGAGAGAATACTATATAGTAACTAGCCTATTCCTCTTGGTTATGTCTTAAAATTTCCAGCAAAGCTACTTCCTAAGTGCTTTGGATGATGGCCAGACAGCTCCTTGGCTGACTGTTTGATGCTTCTGAGTTAAACTAAACTGTGAATGCAGTAAGTGGTAAATTGAGTTGATACTACCAGATGGGGTTTGCAATTGAAGTTGCTTCGCTTCCATCTTCTCTATGAAATCATATAATTGAATTGATTCTTATAGAGCTTATCTGAAGAGCTTCAAGTGTCTTTCCTTCCACTGGAAGATTGAAATAAGCAGCTATTATGGGCAACCCATTTCTTACCGCAAGGCTTAATGAGTTAATGTACTTATTTTTGTGCATGTCTCATAGACTTTTACACTCTGGTCATTTTTTTTTTTCTACACTGATAGCACACGGTAAGTTTCTAAGTGAATACAGCGTCTAACGTTTCAGCCACAATTACCAAGGCCTATTGAAATTTTGTAAATTTTGGTTGCCAAATTTGCAGCATTGGTTTGAATTTTGCTCCGATGTACTGAAACTCCATCGGGCATACTGAAATAAATTTAATTTGAGTAGAATATGACCTCATGCGGATGCAGATGTGTGCACTGGAGAAGAACAATCCCTTTATGCTGTCAAAACAACCGCCTCCTTTGTCATGCCAAATGGAACCTAAAGACAAAACCAGAGGACAATGTACAGATCTCAGGGACGCTTTCTGTTTTCACAATGAACTCCTCCTACTCAGACAGGGAATACCTGAATGGTAAAGTGGAGGGAAGCTAGCAGGAAAGCAGCCTGTATATCCACTGCTCATGAAAATTTGTTTTATGTCTGTTTTTAAAAATTCAGTAGATACGTATTTTATTTATAATGGTAGTTTCTGTTCTCATAGTTGTTTTAGGAAGGAGTGTAACGCTGTGGCAGCTCCCTTTCAAGACCTTAGTTCTCTTGAACACAACGTCGCTGTTTTCAAGTTTGAGAAGTCTTGAAAAATACATTGAATATTTAAATTTAGAAAACTGTTACAGTAAAACACATATTTTTATTAATTCCTCTCAAAATACTCTGCTGCTTTGAGCACGCTTATCCACCAATCTAGACACCTTCAGGAATGGTTCTGGATGTCCTCTTCCAGTTCCTTAGGTGTAGCCTAACATCCTGAGTCAATTGAAAATGTTACCTTTTTGTGGTCAATTTGACCCAAAAGTCACAGGGTGCCAGATCTGGTTAATAAGTTGAGCAATGATATGCAATGATGTTCTTACACCATAGAATCTTGTAAAGTCGTTCACAAATAGGACCGATAAAAATGTTTTAGAAAGTAAAAGGAAGGATAAAATAAGTATTTTAGTTATCAGGATTATTTTCAGGGGATCTGTTAGCAATGTGTCTTATATTAAAATAATTTATTGTAAATTTAAGTACCTTATTTCAATCATCATTTATAACATGTTCTTTATGTTCAAAAACTTCTCAAGAGACTGAGGATGCTTGTATAGATACCAATTCATACTTAAAATACAAAGTATCTGCATATAAAATGTGTTTGTACATAAAGAATATATATATACATACATTCACATATCTTCCACTCTCTCACTCTCTCTCTCTCTCTCTCTCTCTCTCTCTCTCTCACACACACACACACACACACACACACACACACACACAGAGAGAGAGAGAGAGAGAGAAATAGGAGAGAAAGAATTAAAACAGAGAAATTCAGTTACATATTGCAGATACACTTTGTGGAAAATTATTTTTTGACCCTCCCTATCCCTTCCCCCAACTCCGGCTATCACTTCATGTGGTTCTATAGAATGTCTGTGTTCTGGGTTTTCAAAGTCAGAGAGACTATACAGTACTTAATATATTGATCTTCCACACCTAAATAGCAGCACTTGCATCAGTAGAAAGGTTTAACAAAACTTTTATTAGGATAATGCTGTGAACTATGAATATATATGTTCTCTCTGCTTTTATTTCTAGACAGGGATAAAGTATAACTTAATTTATAAAGGTATATTTAGGATTAAATGAGACAATTATCCAAACTGATTTATCAAGAACACAAATGGCAATCAGTGCTGGCAATGCAGTGGGGAAAAAATAACCCCCCTGCACTGTTGGTGGGAGTGTAAACTGGTACAACCACTATGGAAAGCAGTATGGAAGTCTCTCAAAAGACTGAAAATAATTTCTTCTTAATCACAAAAATCACTTGCTTCAGTGCTACATAATTGTTCTAAAGGCATTGGGTAATATTATCAACAGTCATCTGCAGTAACTTGAAATAATTTTACTGTCATAGTTTTTACAAAACCAGGTGGAAAAAAATTTATAGAAATATGTGGATAGATCTAAGGTAAATTAGAGCCCAATTGCTTTTCCTACATGACTCATGTGCTGAATGAATATCTGGACAAGGCTGATAGTGTGTCCAGCAGCCCAATAAAGGGGCTCATGTTGAAGTAGTATTTAGTGGCATAAGAAAAAGTTATAATGTATGTATTAATAATCATATAAGTATTACATACTTGTCGAGTGCTTTAAATAATTAATTTGAAGTATCCATCTGAGATATGATTTTCATATGTGAATTGAGGAAAGTGTTTAAGGTAAATATCAATATGCTCATTCATCATTGCACATGATATATCAATAATAAAATTATGATTGTCTTATATTAAGCCAACAATCAGTTTTTTCTTAAATTTCCCCAACATATTCTAAAATTCTTAACATAGTGAAATAATAAAAAGGAAATTATTATTATAATCTATATCTATGAAATTGCATGTTTTTATTCTGAATTTAGAAGAACCTGAATGATTAAATTATGAGTTTTTGATAGGTTACATTAAAGCAACAATAAAATGAGTTATCATGCAAGTTGTTTATTGTTTTTAAAATGTCTTTTCATCTTTTGTTGTTTGTATATTGAAACGCTGACTTCATTAATTCAGATACCAACTTCAAAATGATATTCAGAATGTCAGAGAGCTAAATTATCACATTAATCATCGATTGTGAGAGTGATTTCATTCACTCTTCATTCTTAAGCTGTGTATATTAATATTGATTAAGACATCTTTTTAAAGATTGCACCTTGAGTTAAGTTTTTTAAAACAAAACATTATATTATTAGAAATGATTAATCTCCAGTCATTTTAAATTAGCTATCTACTTCTATGTATGCATATTTTATATAAATGTACATGTAATTGATGCATTTAAAAGAGTGAAACAGCCATTATTTGACAACATTTTCATCAGAAAATATTTTAATCTGGAGATAAAACTCCTCAATTAAACCTATCACATTTGAGCAACCGGATATGACTTCTGAAACTCTAACTTTACATCATGGACATGCACCACCTGTGTGGACATGCACATGATGGTAGTAGACTGTATTATTGAGCGAATACTACCATTAGAGCAATCATGATGTTAGAGACCTTCAATAATTTTACGCTCTCTCTTTTTTTTTACAAGACCAGGTGAAAAATCTCTGCGAAAACCTGAGGATCTCGGGTAAATCAGAGCCCAGCTGCGGCTGCTTTTTGTCATATAACTCTGGCATGCTGAATGCACATCTGGATAAGCTGATTGGAAAGCCTGGAATTCATACATACTCTGTAATATTGAGAAGCATTTTAACACAGAATGAAGCCTATCAAATACGCTGGGTGGTGAGGACTGCGGAGGCTTAAAAACTAGAGATTTATAAAAGCCAAAGTAACCCTGAGCCAACAACACTTTAGCCTGGATTTATACTTAGTTCCGGTCTCTTGTTTCTCATTCTCCATTCTAGACTAGAACCTCGGTCATCTTCTGTTCTTTCCATCCATTGCATCTGCTTCGCATCTCCGTTTGGCTTTCGACAGTCTGATATAGACAGGGGCTTGTTTTAGCATTTCCTCTTCCTTAGAGTTGAGGGGAGACCTTTGCGTGTAGGAATATTTTGGATTGATACACAATTATGCTACATTTTCCTTGTTTTTAGTCCTCTTCATTCCACCTATGTATTTAATTTTGAGTCATACAGAAAGTAACAGGATGTCCTTGCGGCCGTGGGCTTTGCTTATGAGATGCACAGAAGGACCAAGTATGCGAAATGGAATCACAGTGACAAACGCTGCCTCTGAGCACAACGATTTCCCTATCAATCTAAAATCATTTATAAGTAGAAGCAAAGCCACTGGTTTCACAATTAATGCTTATACCTAGGAGATAAGATAATGTTTTTTTTTTCATTTGGAGGAAAAAAAGACAGCAATTTATTAACAATATTTTAATGCGTTATTTTTATTTTTATTAAGTGCTATCAACTGAGAACAAAGAGTATATATTATAAATATGCTATAGTGACATCCTTCCATTACATTGACTTTTTAACAATTGGTGAAATAGATATTGACAAGATTTTTCAACGTCTGATCAATCCATTGACATCCTCTCAAAATTGTTTAAGATAGAAGAAATCTGATACAGGGAAATGATCTGATTACTCTGTTACATATTTTCAACCAGAACACATTCTATGAATGTTTATATTTATATCTGTATGTATGTGACAGAAAAGGTTCTTTTACAGTAAGACAGAAATATAACCAAAGCCCACCAGCTGAGAAAAGTTTCATGTGAAGAAGGGTAATGAAGGATGGTAGCATGTCATAAAAATATGAAGACAAACTCTGTTATGTCTCTGACGTTAATTCAGAGTCTAGACTTTGTTCCGCCATGATGTGGAGAACCCTGTCTCAGGAGCAACCACTCTGGCTCTGGCTCTCTCTGTGACCACACTGTGTGGTTTCACCATTTCCCAGGCATCTACCTGTGAATGGACGATGGCCTACTGAAACTGTGAGCTAAAATAAATCTTTCTTTCCTTAAATTGTGAATATTAGGTATTTTGTCACAGCAGCAAGTTGAGACTGAGGAGCAAAACCCTTACCAAATATCTCTTTGAATTTAAAATCATAATGCTTCAATTTGATTTTTTGCTCATTGATTAGTGTTCTACTTTTAAAAATAAAAAATCTAATAGTTGTTTCCTCCCAGATGTAGCAGTAGATGATAACCCAAGGTTTTCTATTTTATTACTTAAGTTAAAGTTTGTCTTTAATTATAAAACTCTTTTTGAAATCCCATCATGAGATTTTATAAGATCTTTTGTTATTTCAAGATGTACAGGATTTTCTGTGTTTAGATGGTATTACTTGACTTCTCAGTCAAGTGACTTGCCATGACAGTCAGGGTGCAACTGAAGGATGTTGAGGCTGCTTGTGTTTTCTCTCAAACATTCTGCTCCGTCATCACCCATATTTCTCTATTCTCATTGAACAACTATGCATCACATGCTTGAAGCTATTCCTCACTGCAAACTTGCTCCTTTTAAAAAAATTCTCCCTTCTTTTCCAAGGCATCCCCTGGGGCTAGCGGAATAGCACAGAATGCTTGCCTAGCAAGCAGAAGGCCCTAGATTTAATTCCCTAGCACTGCAGAAGCCAGGCATGGTGATGCGTGCCTACAATATCAGCCCTCAGGTGACTGAGGCAGCAGGATTGCTATGAGTTCAAGGCCAGCCTGATCTACTCAAGAAACAGGCTCCCACTGAAATAAAAATACATCGAATTCAGATTGTCTTCTCTAAGTTGCTGAGATGATTTTCTAAAAACTTTCGTTTTTGCTCCCCTCTTAGAAATGTAAAGACTTTCCCCTACTCTCCTTAGACCGGTAGTCTAAGGAGACTAAGGAGACCACCTCCAGTAGACTACGAAGGACTGTGAAGCCCCGCAACACTACTGGTAGCTCTGTCTGTTCATGTCATTTTCTCTTCTGTCCCCATATTTCCCTGGTGATTTCTTGAACAAGCCAAGCTTCCTGCACAGCAGGTGCACAGGTCTGCTGTCCCTCATCTCTGCAGGTTTCTGACTCTTGTTGGGTCAGGACTACTCACAGAAGTCAGTTCCTCAGAGAAGCCTTTCCAGCTCTCGCTCTCCGTTCCAACTGTAATTTCCTAGGTTTGTCTATTTCTTATTTCCCCAAATTAAATATATTTCTTCCTTTCAGAATAAAAGATTTGCCTGCTTTTTTTTGCGATGACCCCTGTGGATATATAATTGACTAGTACCTGTTAAACACAGTTGCTCTATATTTTGAAATAATAAATGAAAACTGATGAATTTTAGGTGCTAACAATAGAGTGGCAGACAATTTCTTCCCTATGGAATTAAGTGAGCAACTTAAAAAAATTAAGCCATTTAATTAGATCTTTTGCCAAGAAAAATAAATTCTTAATACAGTCCAATTTTGAGAAGCAAACTTCTAACTTCAATTTGCAAATGTCAAGCTGAGTTGAACCTGTATTGGTATTGCTGCTGTGTTTGATGGGATTTTCGAGCAATTTTGAGCACCACTGATTCATGGTGTAGCTTAACTAAGTCACAGGAAGCAAAATACAGTCGCTTTTTGCATGACCAATGTGTTCCTTGGCAGTCATTCTTCAGCGCGGGGCAAAGCCACCTACTGTTTCGAGAGCACAACCGTTTCTTTCTATTACTGCCATCGCATTATTCCAGATCTTGGCAGTGATGGATAAGTATATCAAAAGATTGAGAGTTTCATGCAGTTCTGATATTGTAGGCCGGCCTTTCAAATAGCCCCCTGTCTTCTCCCAATAGAAATTGTAATTTTCATACCGCTCAAGGGAAAAATAAAGAATAGTAAGGTCCATTTTCTGTGTAAATCAATGTGTCATTTTTAAATGACAGTGTCACAAAATTGATTTATTCCTGATTCACAAAGAAACTATGCATTGAATTAAGTCTGCTGTTGTGAATCATAATTAATTATCACCCCATTATAGGGTTAAAAGCTAGTTTTTGTGTTGTATTGTTATGTTTTTTTTAAAAATATGTCTTAAAAAATACCTAATGCAAAATGTTATACCAAAAACACTGACATGGCAATGGACAAAAGACAGAACGATCAATTGTCCCCCGCGGGCAATCTCTGAGCTGGGGATTCCGAGCACTGTTCACAGTGCCTGGATAGATCACCCTGCCTTCCAACATTCCTGGCCACACCCACCCCTAAATTCTTAAATATCAATCGATGAAAATAGGCAAAATGCACTGGCATGATACTGGAAGGAGAAAACGTCATGAAGTCCATTTCAACTATATATCATAAGAGATCTGTAACACAATTAGTCCCATGCATCTGCCTAGGTGAGAAAGGGATTTGTTGTGGTTTAATCTTAAGCCTAAGCTTCATTCATTGCATTTTATTTCATGGATATATATATATATATATATATATATATATATATATATATATATTCATAGTGCAGTTAAAAAAATTTTAGCACCAACACACAGTGGTATTTTTCTCTTCATTTGCATCTCCCATTCTGGTTTATTGCATTTTCATTATCATTAAAGAAGATAGTGTCACTCATGATGCAGAATTTATTCATTTATTCACTGCTCTATATAACTAGCACTTACTGATCTCCATGAGGAAATGCCATGAACTGTTCTGGTATCTACAGTTGCAATATTAACTAGTTAGATGAAATTATTGTCTTCATTTTTTTAACTCTAAAGTGTTCCCAAAATTCCCGTGTGATTGAAAGGTGGTTGTGTCATGAGGGCATAACACCCAACAGAAGATTCATTCATTTCTGATTTCATGTACCGTTAGGTGGTAGGACCTGGCTGGAGCGGTGAGTCCCAGTGACATGGCCTGGAAGGGCACATTTCTGTCTCTAGTTCTTCCTTCTCTGCTTCCTAGCTGCCATGGAAGAAGAAATTTCTTCCACCATGCTATTCTGCCAGTACTAATTTTTGCCTAGGATACCTAACTCTGCTCAAACTTAGACATCTAAAACCACGAACTAGAGTAAAACTCTGCTCTTGTAAGTTGTAAGCATCAAGTCTAATGTCTCTGCGACAAAATGATTAAGAAACTGAGTAGAGTAGTTTGAGAACTACCTATGGTTAAAAAAAAAATCACTCGTAAGACCAAATAAACTGCTCCATTTTCAATACTCTCCATTTTAGAAAAGCGAAACCATCTATACTCAGAAGACAAAAAACAATTAAATAAAGTTGACTTGTATTACAGATTACAGAATGGAAATTCTATTAACATAGTTTAAGCCCTTGCTTGTGCTTATTAAATGTGTGACATCTTTGAATCAAAATTACTGTAAACTTAGATACTTAGACACTTCTCTTTTTAAATTTAAAATGCCCAAAATCATCAGCATTTGAATCAGTAAAAAATTCGGAATTAAAAATTTTCAGCAACCTAATAAGGAGTTGGGGGAAAGGATAGGGAGGGCGTGGGAGGGTAGAAAATGGGAAGGGATTGTAAAGTCGATATGATACATATGTGTGTGTACAAAACACCCAAATTCATTGTAAATACAATATATATATATATATATATATATATATATATATATATATATATATATGGGAAAATTTTTCAGCAAAAGAAAATAGTATCCTAAAAGCACCTCTCTTGCAATAATACATTCCTATTCTTCCCTTGGTTCTGTTCCTAAAACCACACAGAGTTTTCCAACTTCATCTGGTGCAGCACCAATGGCTTATTTCTGCTTTCTGACTATTGACAGCATTTTTAATCCAACCATATTGCACTAACCATAATTTAGAGACTATCGAGAGAGATCACCATTTTTTAACCTGAGAAATTAATTATCATGTAATCAAGTCTTCATGTTCTGAAATCACAAGGCACAAGAGATACCTACCATTGTACATCTTCCTCTGGGAACATTCCAGTCATAAAAAAATGCACTTTGGTGAGATCTCAGAGATGGTGAACTTCATAATGAGGTTATTTGAACCCTATTTCAGGCAAATTCACACTGTACTGAAACTCTTGACTTTTTGTGTGGCCCAGGAGCTTCGGATTGTTTTATATTAAAATATTTACGTCATAAAAGTAAAAAAATGGCATAAGGTAAAGAAAGGAATCAGAGAATGAGATATGTAAGAAGGAATACTGGGAAAGGAGCAGACGAAAATGTCCATTCCGGGATGGTTCTGAAGGTTGCACATTCTATCTCATGGCTGAGCGAGCACTGAAGGCATCCGACCCTTCCTCTCAAAACTTGTCCTCTACTGGAGTTTCATCAGAGTGCTGACAGCTGTGATGAAATATATTAAACATAAATACAAATTTTCACTCTCAGCAGCCCAGTTGGGAGTTCAGTAGACAGCTTAATGACCACTCAAGGAAGTCCACACTCTAATCCTCAGAACTAGAAAATACTAGTAAGTTAAGTCTGATGAGACGTTAAGTTCAACAGAACTGTAAAATTCAGATGTTTTAAGTCACTAATGTGCCAGAGCAGCAGCAGAACGCTGAGACAGAGATGATCATTCCCTTTGTTGTTCACTTTATCTGCGCCACTAAGGGTAGAATAGTAAGACGGAAAGTCTGGTTCTTGGGTTCAGCTTGACAAAATCGCTGTGACGGAGAATGGCACATTTAATGGTGAAAGACTAAGCTTCGCGGGTACAGATACGTTATGAAGTTTAAACGCATCTACCTCGGGAAAAATAATATGCTGTGTTTTGCTTTTAAGAGGTTTGCTGTTTCATTAACTGGAAGTTAAGACGTATTGTTTTTCTCAGTACTTGCAACCTGATATAATTTCAATGAAATTTTCTATGCTTCCCCCATAAGGTTCCTAAATCATAAAATGTGTCTCAAATAAAATAAAAACATTGCAAATTTCCCTGGCAATGTGGTTTAATTCTAACTTGCTTATAAATAAAACTTGGATGTTGAAAATTAGACCTCACTTCCAAAAGCTTCTTTAGATGTTGCCAGGGCAGACTTCGCAATTGAAAGTCACTTTTAATGGATTCTTTTAGGCATTGTTTCCTCAATCCCCAGCTAGATGAATTAGTTATAGGGCATTCAGTTAGGTTTCTCTTCCAAATGTCTTAGGAACTGACAGACAAGAAAGAAAGGTCTAACATCCTATCTCTTGGCCATCACCCAGAACATTATCTTTCACGGGTCTGTTTTTCACAACATTGATTGGTTAGAAGCTATTAATAAGCCTCTTGCTAAGCAGACGTCCAGGAGGAAGTACCAACCATTCCTTCCACTACAATGTTTATTTACACATTATTTTCTTGCAACACAAGAATCCCCGGTGAGCTGCAAGGGGGAAAATTTGCTTCTGTGCACAACCTCAAAATCCTTTTGGTCAACATTTCACTTACCATACTTACATTTAAATAACGGTGAAAACGCAGGGTACACACACCTGTAAAACAGCCACACTATTTGGTTGCAAATCTGAAAGTGATTTCAAAAATTGTTGTTGAAATTACAGGATTTAACAGTGTCAGAGAGAGGTAAGGGAGCAGGAAATGCGAAGAAAGCAGAGGTTAAGTAAAGCCGAGAGAGTTTTGCAGGAACACTGAAAACAGAGGCGGGTGTGGTGTGCTCATAGCAACATGGAACATGCCATGTAGCCAGGATACAGAGAGGCAGACTGAGAAAGACCTCGAGTGGTTACACATTTTGATTTCTCTTTTGAATAAAGAAACATTCGATATTCATAATGACACGTCTTATATATTTTCTATAAAAATACACTGGTTTATAAATAATAACATTAAAGTTATTGCAGTTGAAGACATTCAATATATGCAATCAGGAAAAACTATGAGTGTCTACGATCAGCCCTTTTTTGAATATTCAAAGAGCATTGATCGGACTGCTTTGCTCAATGGATTGTTCTTGGTTAGAAAGCTCACAAGGCACAGGAACCAATTCACTTAAATGAATGTCTTGAGTCTTGTCACTGGGGATTTTAATTCTTGAGATTGATGTTCTGAGCATTAGAAAAACTTATTAGCAGCTTCTACAAACGCCGCTTTGTTTTTCACAATAATAAATTACCATTAATTTAGACTTGTGACAAACTTAATCTGCCGCAAAAGCCAGGTCATAGATTTGATGCAAATGATTGTTCAGCTCATTGCTGGCTGCCTTGGCTGGAATTTGTTTGCGTTCTTTCAGAATATTTGAGTCAATTCCTCATTCACTGATTATTTAAAGTGATATTATTTTAAACCTGGATTAGTTTATGACTTTAATAACATGCATGGTTTGTTCTATCGTAAATTTTCAGTGTCAACCTAGATGAAACTTTACACCCTTTTATATCTGATTACTTTAAATAAATATGTTTACTTAAGAGGGAAATAAATTCTAAAATCTATATCTAGAAGAATCATTCCACAGCTTTTTTTACACATTTTATTTTAATATTAAATGAAAACAGCACAATTTTTATCGTGTGTGTGAAATTGCAAATGCTATTTATTACCATGTTTATGGCTTGTATCAACCACATAAGCTTAAAAGTTGAGGAGAAAGTTGTTGTACTCTAATAGAGGTAATGTTGACTGTTATCACCTTTGGCATTCCGGACTCCTAGTCTCCAGAAGAGCTTCCTCATACCCGTGTACCACTGCAGGGTGACCTGTGCGGATGAACTTCCATCAATTTAGAGCAATTTCAAATTCTTTGGCTCACATTTGTGGGTTAAGTAGATTAAGAATCTGTTTTCTCCCTATTTTATTGAAATGTATCAGTACAAAATTTAATGTTTACATTGATCTTGAGCATTTTGTGCACATACGTATCTTGTCAAGATAACAAGACTTTCCCCGCTCTCCTTTAGACCCTCCCCCTACCCACCTCCCAGCCCTCACGTACCGGTTCCCTTTATTTTTCACTTTAAGTTCCGTGAGATAATTGTGATCTGGGTTTGTCATATCAGAGAGACCATTCGATATTTCGGCAATACCAGTTGTATATTTGCCGATTTGATGGGATTAAGAAACACCGAGGACAGAGTTTTTGGTATGTGCGATTGATTTGCAGGCCAGCGAATGAGGAAAGAACAGCTACCTCGGGTGTGGGCTGCTCAACCAATAGACTGGCAGCTTGAACTAAGTAAACATTTAAAAAGAAAGATGGGCGCAGCTTTTTCTCCTGGGAGAGTGCTGGCCTTTCTCTTCTGATTGGACATCCTCACTGCTGTCCTCACACTGCAAATTTCCACTGCAGGCTTACTATAATCTTCAGGCCTTCACCATGACCTTTGGAAATCAATCAGTGGCAAAGTCTTGCACCAACCGTCCTACAGTCTTCGACTGGTGTTCCTCTATGTCATGCCTGACCAGAGGGTATAAGGAAATAACTCACATTTTCTTCAGTAATAATACAATTATGGTACACTTTCCATATTTCATCGTTTCAGTGGTAACAACTTATTTTAATCTACCTAGTTACTCAAAAGAGAAAGGAGATCCTTCCCTACCCAGCAATTTGCAACGTATTTTCCATGTTTCTATTGTGCCCTTGTAAAAACAAATTTTCAAGTTTCAAATAGCAAACAAAATGTTATACGTATTTAAAATGAAGGAGGATAGTGATTGTTGAAAATGTTAAAGTGGCTCTATAGAAGCTGGGATTAAATAGATTTTTTGCGAAATATTTAAAGGCATTATATAAATATTCACTTCCTCATATCTATAATGGATTGGTTTCAGTTCAGATACCAAAATATATGTGTGCTCAAATTTCTTACATAAAATGACATAGTTTTTGCATGCAATGTATGCATACTCCCTTGTGTGGTGGTTTGTGTATGGAGTGTTCCCCAAAAGCCTTGTGTTCATGTAAATACTGTGTAGGATTGGGGGGTGGGGCCTGGCTGGAGAGATGTAGACACTTAGAACTTGACATGGAGACTAGTGTTGCCCATTCAGCCTTTCCTCCCAGTTTCTCCCTGTACCGCCATGTTGTGAGGACGTTTGCCGCTGGAGCTCTGGCTCTGTCCCAACCCCTTCTCCAGCCCCGTCATGTGCTTCCGTCATTTTCCAGCCGCCCACCTGTGAATAGACTGTGACTTTCTGAAACTGTGAGCTAGAATAAATCTTTCCTCCCTAAGTTGTGGATGCCGGGTAATGAGTCAAATCAAGAAAGTAACTAAGGCATGCTATATATTTTAATTATCTACATACTAGTTATAATATCTCATGCAATGGTATTAGTCATTTTCTCAATGCTGGGATTAAATATTAAATACCTGCAACTTGAAGGAGGAGAAGTTTATTTTGGCTTACAGTTTCAGAGGTGTCTTAGGTACTTTACATTACTATGACTCAATATCGGACAAGCGCAATTTAGGAAAGATTTATTGCAGTTTACGGTTTCCTTTCATGGGTGGATGGTTGGAAAATGGTGGAATCACATGGTGGAGCCACAGCTAGACTCAGAGCAGGGGCTGGTGCTCTAGGAGACAGAGGTCCTCACAGCAGCCTGGCAGAGCTGAGACCAGTCTGTGAGGAAAGGCAGAACCAGTCCAAGCCCCTCCAGATTGAGCCTCAAGTATTCACTCCTTCTAGCCAGGCTCCACCTCCCAACACTACACAGTATCAATAAGGACATTGAGACCTTTGGGGGACGATCCATATCCAAACCACGACAAGAAGATTCAGTCCGTGGTTGTCTGATGCTCAAAGAAGAAATAACATGGCACCAGGGGCTAGAAGAAAAAAGTAGCCTAATCCACAGTAGCCAGGAAACAGAAGAAAAACAGAAAGAAAAAAGAGAGACAGAGACAGAGACAGAACACTTCCAATGGCAGAGCCTTAGCAACTCACCTTCTACAATGAGGCTCCACAACCCAATGGCACATTCCTTCAACTAAGAACTTGTCAATGCACTGATGATTATGTGTGCCTCCATGGTCCAATGCCTTCTAAACTCCCCCCTTCACATTTGGGAGCATTTTAAATCTAAACTATAGAATGTTATATAGATAGCTTAACTATATTATTTAGATAATAATTACAATGTAAAAGTGTATGTGCTCAGTATAAACATAATTTCTTTTTTGACAATCTTCAACCAGGCACACAATGAGGAATGGCTGCTTCTTCAATAAATGATGATAGAACAGTAGGACACATACATCGAAAAGAAATTAAGCTCTTATTTCATATAATCTACAAGAAAAAACCCCACAATTAATTAAAAAAATAAAATGTGTGATCTGGTCTAAAACTACAAGGAGAAAAATCGGCCTAATAATAACCTGACAATAAATAAATTTTAGAATATGATCCTCAAATGCACAGGGAACGAATCAAATATAGACAAACGAGATTTCATCAAACTCAACAGTTTCTGAACCACCAAGGAACCAATCAATGAAGTGAAAAATCTGCCTTTAGAAAAAAAAAAACAAATATTTTCAAACCATACATGTCATAAAGGGTTGACACATTACATGTTTAAGATGTTGAAAAAACTAGATAGAAAAAATTCAAAATTGCAAAGGAATAAAATAAATATTTCCCATAGGAAGTTCATTCAAATGAAGAACAACTCTGTGAAGAAAGCCCTCAGTGTACCTAAAATGGGGAAATGTTATTTAAAAGAAAATATGGACTATCATCTCATACTTGCTAACAAGGTAATTATTAAAAACAAAAAAGACGAGTGTCAGTGAAGATGTGGAGAAACGAGAATGCTTTATACTAGTGTGAAGGCAGGTTACTATAACAAAGCAGCATGCAGGTTCCTCAAAAACCACAAAGTATAGTATTATATGATCCAGAAGTCTCATTTCTGGGCATATAGCTAACAGAAAGCAGATGACTAGGTAGAGAAAATATACAAATCTATTACATTGTTCTTAGTAGTCAAAATACAGAATTAACCAGGGTCATAGCAATGAGTCGATAAACAAAGACATGTAAGGCACATAATCTATATAAAAATAGAATTGTATCATAATTTTTAAAAAAATGAAATCAGGGCTGGAGGAATGGCTCAGCGGTTAAAGCGCTTGAGCAAGCGCTAAGCCAAGCACTAAGTACCTGAGTTCGATTCCCCAGCACCACATAAGCTGGGCGTGGTGGCGCACGCCTGTAATCCCAGCACTCAGGAGGCTGAGACAGGAGGATTGCCGTGAGTCCAAGGCCAGCCTGGGCTCTGAAGTGAATTCAGGACCAGCCTGGACCACAGAGCGAGACCCTGTCTCAAAAAAAAAAAAATGAAATCATAAACACCAAGCAAAAATAGCTGCACACCACTGTCTGCTGAGCCAATGCCTTCCAGCTCAACTTACCTCTAGGTAGACTCTGAAGGCAGTAATAAAAAAGATACTTTCACAATAATACTACCCGTAATATGGCAGTATAATTGTTTTAAATGTACATCTATTTGTAAAGAATTTTATGTTAAAGTAATTGTATTATTTCAGGGTCACATTAAAGAAAATCCCATTTGAACAGATAGTAATGGAAGTTCGTGCCTCAAAACATGCACTGTAACACATCTAAACTAGACAGCGCCTGGTGTTCCAGGTCTCTTGTACAGTTCACTAAAGGGCTTAACATGACCAAACATGTCTTCTGTTAGACTTTAATTGAAAGATAACAAGTGTCATCAAAGGGCCTTTGACCTTAGAAAAGAGTCATAGTTGATGAGCTTCTCTCAAAATGTATTACAATTTTAGTGCTCTGAATAATCAGAATAAAGTGTGGTGCTACTGTCTTTCTCAAAGAGAAACACGAAAATTAAATTAACTGAAGTATTTCTCATTAACAACCATATTATCATATAAACTGAAATTTAATGACTTCGTATGGATCATGAGATGTGATAATCATAGCACTAAGTGTTATTACTGACTGTAGAATTTAAGTGGGTCAGGTCTCAGCTTGTGAAAGCAGCTTGACAACACCACCGATTAAGAAAATAAAGCTCTTCTTTTGGAATCTACAGAACACCTACTAGTGCAGGAATTAGAGTTCATTAAAGAGAAATGTGTAACTCACACCCTCCTCCTGTCATGTAACCCGTCCTCCATTCTCTCTCAATAGAGGCACGCGTGTGCGTGCGCACACACACACACACACACACACACACACACACACACACACACTCAAATATAAACACACACAAGTACTAAAAATTAGATGTAAATATACATCACCTACAACTCTTCTAATTTTTAGGAGAATATGGAGACTTGAATGCATGTTTTATTCAAATGTAACGAGTCAGGCTTTGAAAACACAAGCAACAAAAATTAGCACAAATAGTCCTGTATGGTCTCTTTCAAGATATTTTTGAAGTTATTTCCTATGTGAAATGTAATAGTGTAGAGCTATACCCTATTCATGGTTCACAGTGCAGCTTCCTCCTCCCTCCCCAGAATGATTAACTTGAACAAAGGCCAGAATAATGCCTTTCCAGTTTCACATTGGTGAAATAATTTCAAAAATATTTTGGATGAGTCATGCACACCGAAGGTTCTCATTCTGGAAACTGAGGCTGCAGAGCAGGGTGGGTATCAGCCACTGTGGTAGAATTTAATCCCAGCAGGGGCCAGTTATAGCCCAGGAAGTCTAAATAACTCTTCCCTGGTGCTTGCAAGAAAAAAATAAAAATAAAAATTCAATCACCAAATTCAAAATCTTGTGTCCTTATGTCTTGCTGTCTCTCCTTTATTTTGCTCCTTACTTTTGTTGTATGTTTATCATCTATGAGAAACTGTGCAACATTTGATCTTTTGTGTCTGACTCACCATTGTGACCTAAAGAGGAAACGGAAGTGGGGAGGGTGGAAATGGGCAGAATGGGTATCAAAATAGGATACATAATACCGATTCTTCAAAATGGACATATTAGTTGTGTATCAAAATCATGTACCTGTACTATCGTTTTTTAAAACCTACCAAACAAAGTCTTCACAAAATTTTAGTGATTTGTCACATAGCAGAAGGTATGTAATATGAATAATAATGTAAGAATATGAGTACAGTCACTTTCTGAGAGTAGAAATGGAAATATTTTTTCTTTATAATTACAATTACAGAGAACATAAAGGGAGTGAATTTTTGATGACACAAAATTTAAGATATTTGTATAAGAAAAGATAAATGATAAATTTAAAAATGTGTTTTAAAACACTATAATTTAAAAAGGCTGAATAAGGGCTGGAGTAATGGCACAGCAGTGAAAGCACTTCCCTAGCAAGCTCAAGGCCCCGGGTTTGATTCTCCAGCACTACAAAAAGCTGTAGGCACATGCCCGTAATCCTAGCACTCTGGAGGCTGAAACAGAAGGATTGTTTTGAGTCCAAGGGTATCCTGGGCTCCACAGTGAGTTCAGAACCAGCCTGGGCTACAGAGCGAGACCCTGTCTCAAAAATAAAGGGGCTAATAGCCTCAATATGTACATTTTAAAATTAGAGAAGGAAACTATCTATATTTTTTTTAAAAGAAGATATAGGCAATTCAAAGAAAATATTTTTAAACTTAAAAATCATTATTCACTTTACATGAAATAAATATAATTAAAACTACATTGAAATTTTATTTTTGATTTTATACAGTCCATTTGTCTCCATACTCTCCCACATACTCTTCTGCTGCATAGCTCCAAGTCATTACTCAATCATAAACTAGCAAACACTAGCCTCAAAATCACTGTGGCCTGTAAAGTCTTGTATTCTAGCTATAATCCCTGATATTATGAAAACATAAGACCCACCACTGTTGTTTGCTAATAGAATCCAAGGACATAATATTCATTTTACTCCACTAAATTTTGGGTAATTTGTTAGGAAACAATAACAATAAGATGCCATATTTTCAAACTGAAATATATCAAAGGGACTATTTCAAAGTAAAACCCTAAAAAAATCAATGGATGAAAGAATCTAGGGTATAAGTTATCGAATTCAGCTAATATAGTGGGTCTGCCTATAGTTGTTTGCAGTGATGCACAACATTATAAATGACGCAGCATTTTAGAGCCTAGAGCTTTAAAGATAATATCGTAAAATACAATGTTCCAACTTGCCATGTTTTGATGCATGATTTCTTAATTTTGAGACAGTTCGTAAAGTATGTGCATTCAGTACAAGTTTTACATTGACTTTTGGGTTTTGACCTTTGGTTGGGTTAGTAACACGCTACCATACTCCTGTAGGCGCTGGGCAGCTGCAGCCAATCGTGGCTTCCAGGAGGTTATCCGAACGCAAAGTTACACAACTGAAGTTCTATAGTGCAAAGTTGCTAGGTCCTAATAATGTGTAGTAGATTAACGAATTTTTGACTTAATACATTTAAGTTCTGATGGATTCATTGTGCTATAACCCCACTGTAAATTGAAGATAATCTCCATTAGGATATAGAGCTGGAAGATATTTTAAGGATTAGCATCTATTAGCCGAATTTCTGACACTAGAAACAAAATACCTGATAAAAAGTAGTTATGAAAAGAAATGATTCATCTACTTCAGGATTCTGGAAATTCTATTGCGATATTGGGCGGGCCATATATCTGTGCATCTTTGGCAAGGGCAAAGCTTCATCGTCGAAGCTGGCGGAGAAAACTGCTTACGTCTTCTGAGCCCGAAGCAAGGTCCCAGCAATCTCAGGACCTCTGATTAGCTCCTACCTTTAAGGGGTCCACTTCCTCCCAGAGACTCCATTTTTCAAAACTAACACACGAACTTTCTGGAAGCACAGACAATTCGAACTATGACATCATACTTTGAAGTTTCTTTCTCTACTTAGAGATCAGCTGAACAAGCAAAAGGTGTGAGCCTAAGGATATTCTTTTTTATTTTTTAAAAATAAAATCTTTAGCAAAAGGACTGCCATGAATTCAAGACCAGCAAGGGTTGCAGAGTGAGACCTTGCCATAAAAAATAAGTAAGCAAGTAAATAAATAAATAAACCAACCACAAAATCAATATTATTTGTATCCTTTTATAATAAGTTTCTATAAATACTCCCACAAAAAATGAAGTGACCAAGGTAATGAGTATTTAACTAGCTTTATTTAAACATCTGACATGGCAAAAAATTTTGCATTACATTTATGAACACTTCATGTTGCCTGAAATAAGTACATGGAATCATCATAATCAATTAATTCACATTAATGAAAATATTGGCCTCTTTTTAAATGCTTTTTTCTGAGTTTTTACAACTTCAAATATTGAATCAAATGGTTGGTCCAAACTTTCAAAGTAATTTCACTCATGTCTGAAATTTTGTACACAAACATTCTGCTAGGGTCTGCCTTCCTATACGACCTTTCATGTACATGTTTATTTTTTGTGAAGCTTTCTTTAATGTCACATGCTAACTCACAAAAATGAAGAAAGAAGAGAGCTATATACTTGAATTAGGAATTTTGGTATTTGCAGGACACTAGGTATTGGTCCGTCTCCAGTCTCACAACCAATTGCATCTTGAAGAATCCGGTAGTGGGTGGTTTTGATGAGCATTTTGTGGCTTTTCTTTTGCCTGAATATATCTTACCTGAATCTGTGACCCATTCCACTATACTATAGTCCTTTTCTTTTTTTGTTCCTACTGAGTTGTATGTGTTGTTGCCCATGCTGAGTTTATCTGGGGAATTTCAACAAGGATGCTTCTACAGAGGTATTTCCTTCATTTTCTTGCTGGAGATGGACTGTGACTTGAACAGGGACTCCCACAAGCTCTATTTCAGGGAAGTAGGCTCAGCTGCCCCCTTGTGGATAGGTATGGAGCTAAAGTGAAAGAAAGAAGTCAGCAGAACCTGCCTAAGATAGCATCGCCTCATCAGGGAAAGGAGAAAATGGAAGAATTCAAGATTATCACTATCAAAGTGCATCCTGTCTATTTTGTTCAGAAAAAAATAATAACTGAAGAAAAAGCAGGCCCTGGAGATGCTGGAGGTAGAATAGAGAATTTGAAGCCTTCTCCTCCTCAAAACCCTTTTACTCTTCTTCCCACGAGTAGGGAGAAGAGGCCACCAAGGACAGGGATCTCGATTGGATGAAATTTCCATGTGAAAGAGGAACTTAGGGCTGACATATTATGCAAGTTTTCTTTAGGAAACCTATAATAGTGACAAAAAATATGTTATTCCTGTGAGGTGCTGAGGGGACAGAAAAAAACTCTAACAAAATTGAAAATACATTTCTTAATGTTCGGATGAAATTTTACTGCAGAATAAATAGAGTACATACAAGAAAAGAAAAGCTGTCATCATCCATGGGTTCAATTCCCAAGAAATACCAATTCCAGTAAAATATGTAGTATCAGTGTACCTCATAAAAATGCCATAATTCGGATAGCATAGAATTTCAGCATGAGGCCTTTGAAATCTATATTTTAGAATAGAGAGAAAGATAAATTCTATCTTGGGTGTACTTCCAATCAATTATTACCAAGAAATTTCTGCATTTTCATCTGAACTTTTAGACTACAGAAAATAGAAGTAAAGTATGCTTCAGAATAACAAACTGCTGACTAAAATATAATGTGTGTGTAAAAACAGGATTTTCTTAAAAATAATTCTCATTTACACTGCACATATCTAGATGTTAATATATAATGTGGCTAAATGCAGTTGCTGTTTAGATTCTTTCCACTATTGCACTGATCAAAAATAAATCACGAAATTTCACCTTCTTTTTCTGTAACACGTATCAGTAGCAAATATTAGTTATATTATTTCTATAGTGTATTTCTCAGTATTTACTGAAGAAGAATCAGGAAATTTCACCTGCTTTAGTTTTAACATGCTATTCACAAATATTAATAGCACATATTATTTTGATAGTTTACTTTGCAGTATCTATTGAAGAAGAAAGACTTATAAATAGTGTCTGGAAATGAGTGGACATAGTTTGCCGAAGAGAATTACCCTGAAAATGGTCATCAACACAGGGGCCCAAAACATGCCTTGTGATGTAAAGAAATAATATGACATCCCATCCAATCTGTCTCCTTAATTTCCACTGGCACATACATTAATGAGGATAAAAACAGCACACTGGCGAACAATATTTGGTATGTGAAAAAACACAGGAGGCTGAGGCAGGAGGATTGCCATGAGTCCAAGGCCAACCTGGGCTACATAGTGAATTTAGGACAAGTGTGGATATAGAACAAGACCCTGTCTCAAAAATAAACAAACAAATTAAATAAATAAATAAACATGCAAACAAATAAATAAAAAGAATTAACATAGCAGCATGCCTTCTCTCTTTCTTCCTCTGCACATTCTGTATGTGTGTGTTTGTGTATGTCCTCACATGTGTTTCTCTTTTATTTTTGTTTTTTCATTGTTGGAACATAAAATTTTGTTCTATTTCTTGGTTATTATTTCTAAGTTAGCTACATTAATATTGTTCATCTAGAACTACATTTCCTCTACAACAAAGTTCTTAAGGCAACTGTCCATGCCTCTAATCTCTTCTTTCTCAACCCCAATTCCATCCGGCATTCATCCCGATCATACTTACTTTTCATCTTCCCTGTTAAATTTTTTTGTGAAAATTAACAATAACACTCATTTTGACCTATCTGGTAGTTCTTTTAGTTTTTTACCCACTTTTTAGGTGCTGAAATCCACCATATTTCATGCTCTTATAAATATCATTTTTTATATTTCTGAGGTACTATGTTACTTTAGTATCTTTTCTAGTTGCTACATCTTAATTTCTTTGTAGCTGTTTATTCTATGTTCAAACCCTTATTGTTGGAATTCTCTAACCAATCCTTTTTCTCTGTGGTGTGATTTTCTGTCAGAATCTGTTCTACTGGGTCCCAAATCTTTATGTTAAATCCGAAGCCTTCCTTGAGTCCCAGCATCGTATTGTCATGCTCTCCATAACTTTATAGCAACACAAATTCGTAAAATAAAAGTAAAATTAGTGATCCCTCTACCACCCTTCAATTATTGTTGCTTAGCTTCCTTGATTTCAAGCTGTGGCACTGTTAGCTACCCAGTTGCTTAGGCCATCTAAATAGAGATTCTTGGAGAATCTGTCTTTTCCCTCACATCCTATATCACTCCATAAACAGATCCTCTACTATCACTGTCAAAATGGATTAGAACTTAGGAGTTCCCACCGCTGTCACAGGAGCACTCATTGAGCTCCCTACCATATCTTTCTGGACAGTGGCAGTCTGGTTTTAACATGTTTTCCTGCTCTTCTGTTCTCTACACTGCATCCTCTCGGAGACAATAAATTTTCAACAATTCAAAGAATAAGTTAGATGTGACTCATTGTCTCCAACATTCCAGTGGCTTCCCATTGTTTTTGGAAATGAATTCAAAACATTTCATCTCTTCTACAAGCCATGCTCTGCTCCTTTCCCTGGCTGACAATACTGTTTCATTCCTAGGACTCACATTCCGCTCACTACGGTGCAATGTTATTGACCTACTTCCTGTTTCTTGAATATGCCAACGTGTGTCATTCTTAGGGCTTTAGAATTGACTGCTTTTGCTCGAAATAGACTTTTTCTCCTATCCTGGAGATTTGCCTCCTTTGACACAGCTTTAGCCAGTGTCTAAAATGCTCGTACTATTCACGGGTCTTTTGCCAATCTTTGTTTGCCTCCAATAGGATTTACAAAATTATACAAAGCTCTTCTTCTAAAGGTGGTCCCAGTGGAGAGCAAGTGCCTTCAGTTACATTGAGGTAGAATACAAATGCGCGCGCGCGTGTGTGTGTGTGTGTGTGTGTGTGTGTGTGTGTAAAAAGCATAGTTTTAATATTGTACCCAGAAGACAAAACCTACTTGCCATTTTCTCCTCCTATAAATTCATTTAAAGAAAAACTGCTTCTAAGCTGTTTTAGAGATTCAGTAAGCCACTTCATTCAGACCCATGCTTTTCATCTGTGAATTACGTGCTTTTCCACAGCCCTTGCTCCACAAGGACACAGCATGGTTCGAGGGTAGCACATCTCGACTTCCAGTGGGCCTGCCAAGGCAGCAACCAGAAAAACAGCAGAAACAGGCATCCTAGGTCACTCGTCTCAAAGACACCCCTGAGACCCCGAGGATATCCAGCTCCAGACCACTGGGTGTCTGCTGCCTGACGTCTCACACACTGTTCTTAGTGTACACTAAAAATTTCACAAAATAAACATCTTTACACTCTTATTAACTTGCTTGGATATTCATTTTCTGTGACAGATGGCAGTAAGTGTAACAAAGTGTCCTGGACTAGGAGTTAACTGTGGTTTCTGTCTTTGCTTTGGGAGACTTCCTCCCAACCTGTCTTGTGGCAACATGGGGCCTTTTTATTTATTGATTAAAAATATTACATATGGAATGTAAGTATTTATTTTTCAAGTATAAAACTGAATTCCCTGTCACAAAGGTACATTTCTCCTCCAAATTTATTTATGATTTTTATAATGAGCAACAGGTTTATTTTTCATGACTTTTATAAAGCAACTACTCATTTTTAAATGTACTATAAAAATATAAAACATTGGTGGAATTGTACTACACACACACACACACACTCACACACACACACACACACACACACACACACACACACACACATATATATATATATATATATATATATATATATATATATATATATATATACCTATATGAGACAGTGTCTTGGCTCTGTATCCCAGGCTAGTCCTGAACTCACTATGTAGACCAGGATGGCCTTGAACTCACTGCAATCCTCCTGCCTCAGCCTTCCAAGTGCTGGAATGGCAGGCGTGTGCCATCATGCTCAGTTTATATGGTCCCAAGAAATCAAACTCAGGCCTTGCTGATCAAACTCAGTGACTGCTGGCCAAGCACTTTAACTGCTCTGTCAGAACCAGCCTGAGCCACAGAGCAAGACCTTGGCTCAAAAAATTTATTTCCCTTGCTGATCTCTGTGTTTGTGCAATAGGGAGAATGTACTAAAATACCATGACTAACAGTTAAAAGTTATTTAAGTACAGCATAAGTGGGCGGTGCGGGGGATATGGCCTAGTGGGAGAGCCCATGCCTAGGAAGCACATAGCTCAGGCTCCAGTCCCATGCCACCACATAATAACTGGACGTGGTGGTGAACAGCTGCGATCCCAGTACTTGGAAAGCTGAGGCAGGAGGGCTGCCAGAAGTTCCAGGCCACTCTGGGCTCCACAGTGAGTTTGAGACCAGCCTGGGCTACAGAGCAAGATCTTGTCTCAAAAATAAATAAATAAATAAAAAGGAAAATGGAAGAAAATATATTAAAATCTAAATATGCATATAGATATAGTAGAAAATGTAATAGCTGCAATCTGAAAAACAGTTCACAAAATAAGAACTTGAAATTCTGTTTTGTCTGGAACATTTACTTAAGGTTTGCTCATATTCAGAGTAAATCTTTTCTCCTAGGTAACAATTTCCTTGAATACTTATTATCTCTTTGCCTAAAAAGAATATAAATGAACCCACAGTAAAATGCTAACAATTCCATAATGTATTTTCGGAAGAGTCATAAAGACTTTGTATTCTTTAAAAATACAGAAATATCAAATTTAATTACATTATAGCAAGAAATACTTGTCCATGCATTGAGTATTTAATCATTTGACTCTTAGACTGTATCCAATGTTTCTATAAATTCTAGGAATTGATTTCTGCATATTTAAGGGGAAAGGCATTATTTTTTTTGCACTCCACACCCCACACGAAAAAGAGGCAGAGTTATGTAACAAAACACAGCTGAGTTTTATCGGTTCCTGCGGCAGTCTGTGCACAGAGCTGAAATGTGCAAAGCTACTCTAATAAGCTTTCTCAAATTTCTAAGAGAATTTAGGACTTCTCAGAAACCTGCTGTATTTGACTGCTGTGAAATATTTTGAGTGATTTTCTGCTTAAACTGAGCATAAACCTACTAAGTTGGGAATGAGAGAGAGTGAGGTGGGAGTCTTTGATTCTCGGTGGCTCCACACAAAACCCTGTGGTGTTCAGATGGAGCACAGGAGGAGTAACCCTACACAGCTCCCGTGGAATGGCAGACTTAATTCCCCAGCACTGAAAAAAAAGGACAGACATTTTTCCCCATCTAATGATTAAGTGCTTATTCTTATTGACCCATGAAGAAAGAGTTACATTAACTTATAAATTTTGCCCACAGCAGGCACTAAGTGTATGGGGGCAGTAAACATTTCAAGAGTTTCTTTTTACATGTTAGATAGATTAGATTTTCACTATTAAGAGTCTTCAAAGACAATAGGAAATTTTTTTGTCTGCTGCCCACTAGAGTGTAATCTGCTTGAGTTGACAAATACTCTTTTTCAAAAATAATACAAGCAATTTGTGGAAAAGTTAATGCCTATTCTCATGTCTTTGTTATCTTTGAAACAGCGCCAATTGAGAAAACATGAATAAATCAGTGCCCTAGTTTTGAAGTGAGGTTTGTTTTTTACAGAATTAAATTATTCTTTTCACGGTGCTGAGAAAAAAATTACTGCCATAGATTAGATCCAAAATGTCCTCCCAAATTCTCACGGGTCCAGAGGTAAAATTTTTCGAAGGTGATTTAAGCATGACAGTATTACACGCATCTAGATTAATCAACTGAGTTGGTAAATCAGTGTGCTATTAGGAAATAGGGACAGTTGCAGGAGGTAGCAGAGGGGACACAACTTTGGGGGGGTATGTCGTTGGAGCTGTTTCTTCCCTTGCATTCTGCTTCCGGTTGTCATGAGGTAAACAAATTTCTTCTGCCATGTTATTCCAATAAGAGGTTTCTGTTTTAGAGCCAGTTAACATAAAGTGAGGAAAAATAAGCAAAAAGACACTCTTCCTCCTTTACGTTTTAGATGGCACGTGTATACTCACCAAATTTTAAAAAAAAGTAATTAATATAAAAAGTAAGCACCAGGGAAGAGCCTTCTTGCTGTGACCTGACTGTGTGGTTCATAACCCTTTGGAACTGATTTGCACGATTCATTTGGAAATGTTTGGGGAGGCTGGTTATAGAAAGTCAAACAAGTTATAAGAAGACCCAGGTAGGTAATTCTCATAAGAGCTCAGAAGACCAGAATGCTAATGAGAATGTGGACAATAAAGGCCAGGCTCACAACGTGTCAAATGGAAATGAGAATACATCAAAAATTACATGAGTAGCTATGATAGTTTTCTTTTGGAAAGTAATTTTTCTATATATTTAGCCCTTGCCTTAAAATTCTGTGCCTAATAGGAAGGCAGTGGATTAATTAATCTAACAGACAAAATTTCAAGTCAGCTAACTCTAGGCTGTGGTATTAGTAATTGGTTGAAAACAGCCATGTTTACACTAATAATCAGAAGCAAAAAGCAGATCTGAAGATTTGAAAAATTCACAATTTGGCTAAAATGGACACACATGTAAAGTTTACATCATGAAAATTGTAGTTGCATAGCACCTTTAATGACAATTATCACTGCTATTAAAAAAAAGCACTGTGTCCTGGGACAATAAGTAAGTAGGACTGAGGGCATCACAGAAGTTGGCTAGAGCCCACAAACTGCAGTTTCAAAGATTCAAAAGTGCAAAGCAAAGTGGAAGACTTCGTTTTGAGAAGAATTATATGGAGCCCTGCTGACCAATGACTGCATAGGAAAGGGTTTTTTTTTTTGTTGTTGTTGTTGTTGTTCAGATACCCAGGGATTCGAGGCTGCTGCAACCATGGCCCAAAGGAGGCTGGGACTTGCTTAAGCTGGTGTCAGATTTTGGTATCATCTACCACGTTGTTGGCTTAACAGACATGTAGCATCTAAGATACATGGGGTCTCAGAGGCCTACACACCAGAAGACAAGGCTGAAATGGGTTTCAGAATCTCAGTGTTTTCTAGGAACTACTGAGCAGGCAGTCGGTGAAACTGCGAAAGTGAAGCAAAAGATACAACGAAAATCACAAGAAGCTAGATGTTCTAAAAATATAGACCACCCTCCAAGAAAAGGAGAAAGCGTCAAGCAAAGCCATCTTAACTGGGGCCATATAGTCTGCAACCAGCAAGGTCATAGAACTCTGGACCTCATTGACCAGATGCTCGACAAGGAGCTATGTTATGTAATGTTTGCCTTTCTGGGTTCTAGTTTTGCTTTTATTCTTTTTATTTCTCTTTTCCTATCTCCCTCTTTTGCAATGGGAATTTTCCCACCATGCCGTAATATGTTGAAAACATTCACATTTTTTATTGTTTTAAGGGCTTATAGCTAAGAATTGTCCTGAGTGTTGGAGTCAGCATCAGACTTGTGCTTTGGAGCAGCGTGGGAGCTGTGAGGACCTGGACAACTATTTGGGATTGGCTAAGGAATTTTGCATAATAAGATGGAACTGAGGCCTTTGAAGGCAGGGGTAGATCAAAACCACATGCTCAAAGCCTCAAGTGTCCAGCAGAGAGGTTTTGGAAGGTGGTTAAATCAGGGGGTGTAACACTTATCAGTGAATTAATCTATTGATGAAATTGTGAGTGTTGGTGCTGTTAGCAGCCCAGTAAGGAGAGGAAGGTCCCTGAAACTGGCTTTGGGAAGGGTTACCTCACCCCAGCACCTCACTGCTTCCTTCCGGTGGTGGTTTACACTCCGCTTAACTCATTCTAATTCTTAAACCAGGCATATGTGTTCATAACCCGGCCTCAAAATAGCCTTGATAAATGAATGAATGTAATTTAAACTGTTTCTGATTAGATGGAGTGTGTATGTGTGTGTTTAATATAAGAAAATCATAGTAGGTCTAGCCGCAGAGGGTAGAGAGGAAGGTTCGCAGCCTGCCAGCCCTGCAGCAGAACTCAGTCATGATGTCAGTAGGCGCCGGCCGCTCACGCCCAGCTGGAGCTCCTGTCAGCATATATTTTCTCAGACTTTCATATTTATTTGCTTGTCATGATTGTTTTGATACTCAGCTGACAAACTCCACCAAATAACTGACATGAGCAAATGCGGGAGATGTCAGGAGTGAAATGAGATGAGTGTGTTACCATATTAAATGTTCTGACTTCCTCTGCTGAGTATTGTCGCTTTGTTCTTTCCTACCTGCCCCCTTTGGTTAAGCAGATCTCCCGTCAGGTGTGTGGGGCTTCAAGTTGCACTTTGTCCTCCATATTTAGGAAAACCCAACTCCTTCTTTCTTTTTTTTCTTTTTGTTGCAAAAGCACTAGATTTCACTTTCTTTTCATTCCTCAGTTTAAGAATTATAGTGAAAAATGAATATGTGAAGCCAACTGTGCCTTTGACCACATGTTGGGAATCATTTATTGTAAAACATGTATTAATTAGAGACATTCAAGGCCATCGATTCACAGGAATTATTTTCCAATGGCATTGCAACAAATATTTTATTTAGTGTTATAGAGATAGAATAAGGTTATATTAGAATAAGATTTTCAAATATATAATGTATAACTTACTCATTAATATATTATTAAAAATATTTTTCACAGTTAAGGTCATAGTTCAGTTATTAAACAGTTAGTTAATGTAACTACCCCCAGAACATGAAAAATTAGCCAGACATGGTGGTACTCCTCACCTGTATTTTCTGCAGTAGTAAGGCTGAGGCAGGAGGATTCCCATGAGTTCAAGGCAAGCCTGAGCTACATAGTGAGTTCAGGACCACCCTGAAAGACAGAGTGAGACTGTCTCTCTGTCTCTGTCTCTGTCTCTCTCTCTCTCTTCTCTTTCTCTCTCTATGTATATATATATATATATATATATATATATATATATATATATATATATATATATGTGTGTGTGTGTGTGTGTGTGTGTGTGTGTGTGTATGTATATACATGTATATGTATATATTTATATATGTTATATGTTTATGTATATATGTATGTATGTCAAAGAGAAACAGAGGCAATGAAAAAAAACAAAAGCAGAGAGAATCATTCTTAAACTTGGGAAAGTACTTGAAAATTTAACACATTCTCCAAACCTCGTAAGATGTTTACTTTCTTCTATTTGGAATTCTTAGTACTTGTGTTTTTACTTTGCTTCTGTCGTGGCCATAAATGGTCCCTGATATTTTAGAGTTTCTGCCTTGGCTGAAACTGCTAAGAGAAACTAAAAATAAATGTAGTTTTGAGTGAGTTAAACAACAAGACTCTAGAGTAACATTAATGTCTGTGTGCATGTGCGCACGTGCGTGTCTGCGTGCCTGTGTGTGTGTGTGTGTGTGTGTGCGTGTGTGTGTGTGCACGCGAGCGTAAGGGCCTCAGCACCGCTGTTCTTTTTTCTGAAACTCTGCTTTTGCTGGATTTTAGGCTCCTGGGCTGTCTCTTGAAAGGTGAATTTTGCTTGGAGGCACATTAAGTGTGACATCATGTGAAGAAGTTTGCTACTTATTACCCCAAAAATTTTCTGAAATAGCAGACAGGCCCCAGTGAAGCTGCACAATAGTTGTCATCAGGGTTTAGATATCAGACTTGCAAATCAAAATACTGCCAGTAGCAATAGAGAATATTCCTTCTTTTTGCACTTAAAATTCATGAAATGACAGAAAAATTAAGTAGTATCATAAATCAAATAATATATAAACATAGTTTAAGCTTGCATTCTGTATGACTTTATAAAGTTTTTTAAGGTTTAAATGATTTTTTATAATAGCTGATATTTATAGTTATTCCAGGTGGCCACTTGATATACATGTTACACAAAAAAAGAAGCTTTAAAATACTCATATCTAAGGGAGTTCACAGAGACTACAGAATTGTGCAGTCCTTACACCAGCCATTCTTCTCCAGTATTAATTGATGAAAGTCTCCTGCATACTCATCTAAAATGCAGATTCTTCTGTAATTCAGTAAGAAGTAGATGCTGGACTCTAACTTTCAATGACTTCCAGAGTTAATTCTAATGTAGGAACAGTCTTTGCTACACTTGGCTAAAAATCTTATTATGAAAGTATGGCCCACTTATCAGTGGCATCAGCATCACTAGGGGCTTAAACTTATTGAGATTCTTGCTTTTAGAAATGATCTTACAGTTAAAGATATTAAAATTATATCTTCTTAATATATTTCCTGAAAATCTTTTTTTTTCTTGGATGTATACCTGAAGTTTCCATTCAGATGGAGGGACAGAGACGACGGAGTTCTCAACATCTTCTGCCTTTTTACACAGAAGCAGGCTACCCAATTGGACTGCCCTTCATTGAGTCTGTAACACACAACTGTGTTCCAAATAACAGAATGTGGAGACATGTGATTTGGGCAAATATTTCTCAAACTTTGTCTCTACATTATAAAATTAGGTAGGAATCTTGTAAAAATGCAAACTCTACTGGATTTGGTCTAGGACAAGACCTGAGATCCTGCCTTCTGGTGGTCTGATTTTGAGTAGCAAAACAAATATGAACACAATAGTTCAGCTTTAAGTTTACCAGCCCTATTACCTCATTTATCAGAAGATGCAAGGAACACTTTTCATGACTTTCTCAGAACAAGTGACTAAGGTATCATTAGATTATCAATGTGGCCAATCAACATTATGTTATTCTATGAAGAAGAAAAAAACATTAGGTTGAGTAAGTAAGAGTTTTGGAGGAATTGGTGGTAACAGCCTTCGTATGTCAAGGATTTGTTGTAATATAACAGACAGTGTTGGCTTTCAATGGCAAGTGGTACATACACTAATAACAGAGACTGAAAAGCCAGTGACTTGTGATAAGTGATGGCATCTGGTAAAACCATTCTTTTGCAATAACGTGAAGAACAAACTATATCTCAACTGAACCAGTTGATAGTTAAGAGTTACAAAGGATGGGTCAAATATTTATAAAGATGACTTTAAATATATTTGTTACAAAGGCAATAACTAACTAAAACCTTCATGAAAAAAATTAAAACAATCTTAAACTCTCAAAACATTTGCAAATATAGACTGAGTCCCTAATATAAAAATCTGGACAAGGTTTAGGCTATTTTTATAAGATATATAGAGAATATAAATAAATATATTTAATATTTAGACTTGTGTCCTATGTTCAAGATATCTCATCACACACACATACACACACACACACACACACACACACACACACACACACACACATATATATATATATATATATATATATATATATATATATGTTCAAATATTCCAAAATTCAAAACATTCAAAGTCAAACTACTTCTGGTCCACGAGTTTTAGGCAGTATAGATGTTTTTCTTCTACCTCAGCTTGTATATTTAATTACATGAAGAATTTATATTGCCTATTACATATTTCATCACTCCAAATGTTGCAGTGTGGATTTTCTGCAAGGCCATTCCTTTACCTCACCACAGGGTAGTCACCAAAAAAAAGAAAAAGAAATTCTGAAAATTAATATTAATGTGTGACCATCAATAGTAACCCACTTTTTAGTAATATAATAAAATACCTGAGACAGGATAACTAAAAAGAAGTCTAGCTCACAGGCATGGTCTACGGAAGGTAGTTTACCCACAATGACCAATAGCACTCGGTGTTGCTGCCATGATCCTTGACTGCTGATGTGCAGTAATGATGCTCATGTATGATTCACTCATCTGAAACGTTAGGGGAATTTGTGATTTGCTTTTAAATCAATGGAACAAAATAATTACACCTAATGGAGAGTTGTGTTAGTAAAATAAGATAAGAAGCTTCATGCCAGGATCTTTTGGGGATAAGGGTATGCTCCTTCCTCCAATCAAGATCTCACACTTTGACCCATAGCAGATTCCCCCTGTTGAAGCGGACCTGTGTTTCAACAACCACTCCAAGTTTTCACCCTCAGGCCCTCTCATGTGCATTCTGGGTGGGCTCTGACATCTCGTGGGCTTCTGCCTTGCTGTCTGTGGATTCACCCTCCCCCCGCCACACCCATGCACCATGCAGAACTGAGCATCTCTCGTATTGTCTTGTCACTCCACCGAGGTTCCGGTATTCAGAGCCGAGTTGTCTTTCTGAGAAGAAATCCTTCTGGGTTTGCTAGGGCGCTTACAGCCTGAACTGGACCGCTACAGCTCCTCTCCATCTGGAATAAAATCTGATTGTTTTTGGAATGACAGATATTTATAGCTGACCTTGCTGGGAGGAGAAGGGGAAAGAAGAACCGGCATCTTAGTTGTTGAATGACCTTTGTCCCTTCCCCATCACTAGTCTAGATTAGACCATATTGGGAGCAAGAAATAAATGTTAGCTGAGCTAAATCCATAGTGCTGCGTAGGGTCGTGTGTTAGTATGGACTAGCTCACCCAATGCCACTGTTTTGGGTCCATCTAACATTCTAAACTGAATTATTATTTTCCATATTTAGAAGTTATCATATATATATATATCAGTTATATTTACAGCCAAGGTTGGCTACATGGGAAATTGGAGGTTATATCTCTTCCTCAACACACTCTTCTTTTTTAGTGTGTATTTGTGTCACAAATTAATTGCATTCAAGTTGGAAAAATGGCACATAATGAGCTCCCATGCCAAATTTACTGTTTTTGTGTATTTCTTATTTTATTATACAATGACGTTAATTATCCTGCTTTCTCGGTCTTTTATTTTCTTTCTGGATTCATGGTCTTGCTTCGTAGGCCAGGCTAGTCCTAAACTCACTGTGCGGCAACCCTCATGCCTCAAACTCCTTGGGAAAGTGCTAGGATTCCTGCATGTGGAAATCTAATCTGGAAAGAAACTGAGAGGCAGATACATTAAGATGTCATCAGGTCATGAGGGTTCTTCCCCAGTGACAAAACCTAGCGACATTCTGAAGGAACTGGATCTCAGGAAACATCTTTTTAAGAATGAAGAGTTCCACACTCCCCCTCCCACATGTAAAAGTGAACACATATATGCTTTCCGGCCCTTCCGCTTTATACCGTGACATAACGCAGCAACGAAGCCCTGGCCAAATTCTGCTTCTTCTACCTTGGCCTTCCCAGTCATCAGAGTGTAAAAACTATATGTCTATTTGGTAAACAAGAGAATTTTGTTTCATATACTCTGTCGCACAAAACAGACTGAGGCACTGTCGTGTTGTTTCTCTTTTGCCCTTGAGCTTTATTCTCTATAACCAGGTACTTGCTAAGTCAAAATATCTCAAATGTTCCCTGACACATTTAGGATGCAACTGCAGATCTTTGAAGAATCTGTGGAACCTCTTTGCTACATCCTTAACCTTTTTCTCTGGGACTCGTCCTCCTATTTTTAAATATGCTAGCCACAAGGACATGACAGCGTTTTCAGAATGTAGCCACCATTTTTCATTTTTCCTGAAATAGTCTCTGTTAATCCATGTGGTTTCTTACCTCGTGGCATTCGTGTCTCTTCTCAAATAGCTCCTGGTCGAAATGATCTTTTCCTACTGATGTTAAAATAGAAATCATTTTGTCTCCATTTTCTCTGCTTTACTTTGCTGTAGATCTTCTCTACTTATGTAAGTAGCTGCTATTAATAACACATTGTTTTTCTATTCAATTCAAAGGGTATGTGATAATTTCTCTATTCAAAAATTCCAGTACTCACATGAGAAGTCATCTGATCAATATTTATTGGGTGAAGGAATAGAGTTAAAAAATAGAACAGCTTCCCTCAGTTCAAATGTTTTCCACTTGAATTAATTCCACAACTTTTATTGGGGACATCCATATATACAAAGCAAAGTAATGGATAATTTGAAAATAAGATGCAGAGATTTATTAGAAAGCTTCTCTCACTGCAAGAAAATAAAACTCTAATTGAATAATATGAAAAATATTTAAATTTTGATAACAGTTGAACAATATATAGGTCAAGAAAGAAAAAATATTTATTGTGAGGCCTTAGGTGATTAATTACTTCAATTGTCACATTGACTACCTGGGATGCAATTTCTATAATACTTTAGAGAAGGGACCAAGCACTTTAGCTTGAAGTGCTTAAGGAAGACTTTTATGGAAAATATTAGTGGAAAGACAGCTTGTGGTATAGATATGTATATAAAACAAAAAAAACCAGTTTTTTCAATTACTTTGTTGAAGAAAGTCATTTCAAAATTGATGAAGTTCTATGCTGAACTTGGTTGAAATTTCAAAAAAATCTAATAATCTATCATTTTCTAGGCTGTCTTTATATCTATTCAATATTCATGTATTCATAATGTGCTAGATAAAAATGTACATTTATTTAATTAAATGTCAGGCATGCTTTATTTTTTACTTTTCTTTTAAATAGTATGATCATATATGCTATGAGACTCTACCACACTGAAGTATGTTAAGCCTGGCATGTATAAATTTACTCCATTTCTTATGCAAATATAAGGAGATTCTCTTCTTATTGTTCATATATGTGTGTGTGTGTGTGTCTGTGCATGTGTGTATTTAATGAAAGAACATCCCTAGTTTTTCTATTCATCTCAAGTGCATCTTGATGTTTCCTCTAACCCCATAAATGCAGTCCTAAAGATCTATGCTGTTTCTTTGGCAGCCTATTTTGTTCTGTGAAATCAGAAATTGATTAATTATGCCCCAATTTTGGAAATAGAGGGGATTTCCAGATATTGTTTATTTTTAGTAACACATTTGCATACCTGGCATTACAAGCCGATGTTTTCATTTAATATAATTCTTGGGTCAAAATATACATCATGCACCTGAACACTGAGCAAGATTTTTCCTTTGTGTTCCGTTTTTGACTATGTCTCATACCTGACAAATCACAGTGGTTAAGTGGGTCCACATGCTTTAACAAGCATTCAGGAAATTTCAGACATCCTCACATCCTCAGAGGGTTTTGTCAGAAGATAATAAAACTTCAGGGCCGTGATATCTGCTCCATAACCCTACAATATTCAATAGAAGGAGAAGGCTAAAAGTTTGTTTTATGATTTGGATCTAGAAAGCTACTCAAAAGCCTTATGCATTTGAACGTTGTGGATTAGGGTGTGTGATAGATTACAAGTGTGTGGTAGATTACACATATATTTTGGATTATAGATGTGTGTTAGATTATAGGGAATTACGGGTGCGTGGTGGATTCCTGGGTGTATATCCTGGAAGGACTGACTCTCTGGGACATGACCTGGAAGCATAGACATTAACCCCGCCTTTCACCCCTGACTTTGCTTTCTGCTTGCCATGCTGTGAGTACTGGTCCTCTCCCACACCACTCCTACCATGGCTTCCACCTTTGCCAGCAGCGTGTGTAAATGAACTAAGAGAGAGACCGAAACTGTGAGCTAAATAAATATTTCCTCTCTTCTATTGTGGTTGTCAGGTATTCTGTCATGGCAAAGAGAAAAACAAAGACAATTTGAGAGATTGAAGAAATTCTGACAGGGACAGAAAGTGTTGTTATTGCTTTTTCCTCTTCCGCACCATCTTACATGAAACTATTCTTCCCAATAAACCATATGTCAGCTAAAATTACTGGTGCACCAAAAGAGAGAGCAGCATCTGTCATGACAGATAGGTTCTTGTTGCTTCATACAACCATATGTGCTCAACATGATGTTGTCAGCGATATAAAATGTGGTGATGATGGACTTTGAAGATATGAATTTTCTGAAGGTCATGAGTAATGTGTGATCATAGGAATGCTGGCATTACTTTGAGGGTTTCAAAGGCAACATGTTAACCCAAGTACTCTATGGCAATATGAGAGATTCTCCAAGGACCCAAAACTCAAAAGAGCCATGTGGATCTAATGCATCTCTTCTCATTTTTATGGGTATGTGCACACATACATGTGTCTGTGTGTGTGTAATGTGCAATGGTTATGTTAAGCTTGAGAATTATACATACGTATGTATTGGGACACCATAACAATCACTCCCCTACTTTTGACCTTCCCATCTCTCCTCCTCCCAATATCTCACCGATTTTTTCCTATAAATACAGGCAATGAATTGGCCAGGTGATCAAGGTCATTGCCATTCATGGTAAGTTCTTATTGTAGATTGTGTGCGAAGTGGCCCTCCAAAGATTCATGCACTGAGGGCTTAATGCCTAATTCTGCAGTGTTTAGAGGTGAGGCCCAAAAGAAGGATTGGCTCCTAAGCGTGATAATTCTCTGGTTGAATTCCCATCTGAATGAACTCTTAGAAAGGGAGATCCAGGCACAGAAAGTGTATTGCTGGTGAAGACTAGTGTATCTTGCCTCCTGCTTCCCCTCCACCTTCGGGTGGGGTAGTTTGTCTCCTCCATCTCTTTCCCCCGGGATGTTCTGCTTTACCTCAGGCCCAGAGAGAATGGAACCAGCCAACTGTTGACTGAAATGTCTGAACATTGAGCCATTATCAACTTTCCTCCTTTATTTTGTTATTCTTGTGTATTTCTTTCACAGTGATGAAATGGTGAATAACCACCTCTTATCAGCTTTTGAGAAGAATTGTGTTTTTTTGGTTCTCTATGATTTTTCCCAAAATGCATAACCAGTTTAATCACAAGAATTATGAGAAAAGTCTCAGTCAAGTTTAAATGAAGGAGTATTCACCAAAAAATTCTAATAAGAACTCAAATCTTAAGTTAATCAAGGCAAAGAAAAACTGAGAATCTATCAAAGACCAAAAAAAAAAAAAAAAGGAAAAAGAAAAGAAAAGAAAAGAAAAGGCTAAGGAGATATGGAAAGTGAATATACTGTGATAACCTGGATGAAATCTTAGAGAAGAAATAAGACATTTACAAAACCTAATGAAATTCAGAGAAAGTATAGAGTTTATTTGGGAGTAATGTGTCATTTCTCTTTCTAAGAGTACCTCCATGATGCAAGATTTAACCACAGAGAATCTGATTGAGACATGTACTAGACTCTGCACTATCTTTGCAATACGTCTATAAATTTATTTATTTATTTATTTATTTATTTATTTATTTTTGAGGCAGTGTCTCACTCTGTATCCCAGGCTGGTCCCGAACTCACTATGGTGCCCAGGCTAGCCTTGGACTCATGGCAATCCTCCTGTCTCAGCCTCCTGATTGCTGGAATTACAGGCATGTGCCCACCTTATGTGGTGCTGGGGAATAGAACTTAGGCACTTAGCACTTGTCTTAGTGCTAGCTAGGCAAGCACTTTATCTGCTGAGCCATTCCTCCAGCCCCCTTCTGTAAATTTAAAACAGCTCTAAAATTGTACCAAAATATTGTTTAAAGGAAACAATTCTTCATTAAAAATAACCCAGCTAGTCTGTGATAAATAATGGAGCAGATAACTGATTAAGTCTTCTTACACTAAAGAAAGACTTACACATTCAGTTTCAAAGACCTGTGACACCCCTGGTCAAGACTATGCAACAAATCAGCTACTCTTTTATAAGGAATTTATTTTTCAATTTATCAATAAAGGTTGTCTACACTGTGGTGGTTAGGGTGGACTGTCAACTTTATTGGCTTTGATGGCGCACACTTCTGGTGTATCTCACTGGATAAAGAAAGCATGCCCTCAGCGTCTCTAGGTCCCTTGTTCATTCTTTCATGCTTGTCTGCTTCCCAGCCATCACTGGCTAAGCAGCTATGCTCCTCCGTGCCCTTCTGCCCTGATGCGCCTGTGTCAGTGCCAGCTAAGCGCAGACTGAGCCCTCAAAATCGTGAGCCAAATTAAACCTTCTTTAAGTTATCAGTATGAATATCGCAACTCAGTACTGAGGAGGCTGTCCAAGACAATCTCTTCGTATTAAAAATAAAATGTTCAATTGAAGAGGAATAATTGAATTGACATTTTCTTTGCAACAATAAAATAACACCAATAATAATTTAAATACAAATAATAATAACACATGGCACTTATTCCTTCATTTAAAAACACGTAATAGATAATTGTTTCTTGTCAAGTCGTATTTCTGACACTAGGGCTGCAGACGTTAAGAAGACAAATATTTCTGCCCTTACAGAGTACATATTCTAGAGAATTATTTATTTATATAAGGCTTTTTATATTTCAAGTATTCTTTTAATTTATATATGCTGAATCATGGAATTACTTTATAGCCCCCTAACATTGGTACTATTTTACCTCAATTTTATAATTAAGAAAACTGAATTATAATGTGTTTAAGTAATTTGACAGGGTCATAGAGCTTATTATCAGTGTAACTGACTTTCGATTTGAGTCAACTTGTCTTTGTGGCTAACACTGTCTGCCACTATACTCTGCTTGCGTGTTCTGTTTCTTTATTGTTAGAAGGTCCCAAGCCAGTTACCACCTCTTGGTGACCCTGGCGCTGGCGCAGTGCAGCCTCAGTGGCGAGGGCTCTGACGTGACACAAGGTCCTACATCCCTTGTCTCACTGATGCCAGAGCACAGGGAGAACAGGAGCATCTGAGAAACAGGGTTCATAATCCAAGATTTATATGTATGAAAGGTGTGTTTTATGAAAGCACGAACCTTAGTAATGATCCAACAGTAAAAGTTCTTATAGGTGGTCGGTCACAATTCCCACATCCAGCTTAAACAGTCCAGCTTTCCCCTTGCAGTCACAAACTGCCCAGCATCCACAAGTTAAAGAAGGAGAGGTTTGTTTTGAATCGTGATATCAGAAGTTTCATTCCATGGTGGCCTGTCTCTTGGCAGAAAGACCTAGCAAGGGTAGCTACTCAACTCATGACACAGGGGAGAGAACAACAGGAAATTGTCAGAGAGAAAAAAGCAAAGGGATGGATCCTGTGTCCAAGGTCACAGATCCTCTGACCCATTTCTCCCCACTAGACCTCATCTCCCAGGAGCCCGTCCTATGATGCATTTGTCTCTGAGCTGACCCACCAACAAGGTGAGTAGTCTGAAAATTTAGTACACATGCTACTGTAAGCGACCTGAGTCCCCAAAGTACAGATCAATGAACAATAATTTCTTTTTCACATCATAATACATCTGAAGATCAGACTGATTTGAGATCATGTCAAGTCCTTCTGGGAAACAGAAATATAACTATTATGAACTTCTTCGATCTAAATTTTTATTGGTTAAAGTGATTGTTATCATAGTTAATTGTGAAAATGTGGTTCATTTTGAGGTATTAGTGGTATATTAAGTAAAAATTTACTATAAGAAATTCTGATAACACTAATAAATATATTTTATATAGAAAATTACAACAAAATATTAAGCAATCTCAATGAAATTGAGGTGATTTTTTCACCACTTTCGTTTTTATATATATATTTTAAATTTTTATTTATATGAATGCATTACAGTAGAAGATATAATTAAATTAAATTAATATACATTATTTAACAAACAAATAAAATATAATGATCATTACCTAGAGTTTAACTAACTACATTGTGGGTTGTTTGGATACAGAAAATGCATATAGAAGGAAATGGGAATAACCCGGCTTGGTGATTTTCCCTTTTGCTAAATCTGGTGTGAATTTTAAGTCTTAATTTATTCATATGTAATGTTCTTGCGGACAGATATGTCTAGCTTTGACAGAGAAGTGAATTTATGTTCATACGGGATGATCTTACTCTGTAGCTGACACGGGAAACGTTGATCATGAGAAATTAGAAACTTAGTGAAAACAGTTAAAGAGATAAAACTCATTTAACTATTCATTGTGATGATCTGTTATATATTTTCCATATATATATATGTGTGTGTGTGTGTGTGTGTGTGTGTGTGTGTGTGTGTTTGTGTGTGTATGTATATATGTACGCATACATTAGACATTCACTAAGTTAGTGTATTATTTGTTTCTGCATAATTCTAAAAAAAATTGCTGGCAAATTTATTCCCAATTTATTGAATGTTTTTTAGAGGATTATCTCCATAATTGACTAGCTTCAAAAGCAGAAAGACTTGAGCAGAAGACATATCTGCTCAATTCGTTGTAGCCAAAGAAGAGAGAAAACCGAAAAAGCAAAGTGCTCTTAATCACCCTTCCAGGTCCCACCCTAGAGCAGCGCACCTCCCAGAGTGACATCTCCGGACACCACAAGCAGCTAGTGAGCTCAGCAGTGAGCTCACTGGTGACTGCAGCATCCCCATGACGCAATCCCCTTCCAAATACATGAGACTTTTGAGGGACATTTTAAATCAAAACCATAACAATGTCTATTACTATAGCTTGAATTTTTTTTTACAGTAGTAAGTGCTGCAATTTAGTTTCCTGCTTTACACCTGGGGTGTAGTAGCTGAATGGCATAGATAATGAATTAATGCAGAGAAAGAGCTAAACTCTGACTGCAGAAACCTTTTAATATTATAAGCATAGAATTTGTTGATTAGGATATATTTATTTAAAAGTACTTGCTGTTTACTTTCTTGGGAAAAACAGCATTAATATTCATCTAAGTAGATAATGTTTTTTACAATCTAGCAGAAGATAAATTTACCAAATGTATTGAAACATTATCCATATTTTCCCTTATTTTTATACCTAATGTAATCAACATGAAGGATTTTAATGACTTACGTATGTTGATAAGCCCAGTGGGTAGAGAAATATGCTAAAAGATAAATTGCTAAACAGTTGCTTCAATTTACAAGTAAGCTACACTGAAATTCAAGAGCCTACACAGTGAGTGTGGATCCCAGGTGGTATTCCCAATGATTAATTTTCAAAAGAAAAGCACATTGGAAAATTGAACTATTTATATAATGATTATAACGACATGATTGCTCGTATTTTATATTGTTTAGTGACATTTAAGGAGCTAAGATGAAAGGAAGCTGCCAAATATACACGTCTGCATACCCTTCCTCAGAAAATTTATTTTCAGCAGATACTAAATATTTATAAACACTAGCTGAATGTAATTTTAAAATGTGATAACTTGCTATAACACTTCCCCCCATGCCCTCCTGGGAATTTAAAACAGTAAGAAAATTTGCATTTTTGTACAAAGATATTTTTGAAATCTCTAAAGGACCATATGCAGCATGAAGTAGATGTTGCCATAGGAACAAGTTATTATAAACAATAAAACAACAATGAGCTGCAGGCACATTAATTACCAGCACATTTTATATCCACATTTTAAATAATTTGTCCATCATTTCCTGTTAAAATTAGTTGAGCTTATTGTCCTGTGTTATTTTTATCACTGGCATAGTAAAATTGGTTGTTTGATTAAGTTTGTCCTTTCTGGTTGTGGCCTGCTTTACAATTGGTGAGAAAAATTTATTTATAAAAAAAAATCTTTTCAAGTAAAAAAGAAAGAAAAATTCTTTAGAAACTGAATTTAAGCTAAAATAAATCACAGTTTGTAACTATAATTTACTAAGAAAACTCTTAAAATTAATTGAAGTAGATTTATATATTTTTTAAACATTTGAAAATCATTGCCTTACATTTTGGTATAGGGATAGGTAATTAGTTTTATGTATCTGCATTAAGTTAGTAAAATGTATTATATTTTATCTTATTTTACGAAGTCCTAAGAGTCCCTACTCCATTCTAAAACAATGTCTTGGCCTATCTAATAGTATCTGATACAGCATACATCCATCTATTACATAGGTTAATGTTTTTACATGTATTTAAATTATATTAAAGTTATATTCTGAATGTATAGCAACACAATGAGAATGAAATTGTTTTGGTTTACAGGAATCTGGGACATTAGCTAATTGAGCTTGACAATAAAATCCATGAACCAATTTTAAAAAGTCACTTGACCTATATAATAACACAGTATTGTAGGTGGCCTGAATTCCCACAGTGCAGATTAATGAACTTCCACTCAATTTCCAGATTCCAGACCACTTGCAGATCTGAGTGATTCGAAGTGTTGCTAAGTCCTTCTGAAGAAGGCTCCTACCGGACATTCACAAGTGTGTGCCTGGGGGTGGCTTCCTTCAACAAATAGACTCATAGCAAAAATTAATATAGCATAACTTCAGGAAAAATGAAATATACTTCAGGGGAGAGAATGAGAAACAGTAGATCTGAATTTCCATGGCCTAGTTTGAGCCAAGTCCACAAAGTGCACGGCATTAAAACTAGAAAGTCTTTACACATATTTAATGTCCCTTAGTTTAAGATGTAGCTGTCATAGGCTGCTCTAAGTATCTTCTCCTGTCACAATCATTCCATTAACTTATATATTATTTAAAAAGACACAAAGAAAAGTACAGCCTGACAGCTGTATCAAAAGTGTGTGTTTTATTGAGAAGAACACATCTATTAGTTCTATCAAAATAAATAATGTTAGAAAAAAATAAAGATTTTTTAATACTGAATTGGATGTAAGAAGCTGAGATAGTGTTTGCCTGTGCAAATAATGAAGAACAAACAAATAATTCTCAATATTATCACTCTTGTGAACCCACCAGAGAGGAGAATTTGGAGGTAGTCAGGAGTCTGAAATCAGAGATATATGACAGGGGTCCCCCTGTTGGACAGGAACATGAATACCGGCTCACCTATGAGACAGGCAAGGAGCAAGAAGGAGAATGCAGGAATGTAATAATCTGCTAATGTTGAACAGTTTCTGGCCTTTGAGAACAGAGCCTCTAGGTCTGCAGCACAAGGGAGATTGAAGTCTACTTTGTCTGCTCAGATTTTCCAAAGAAGTACAAGTAAGACAGCAATGCTTAAAAAATTCTAAGCAAAAATCATTTAACTTTTTAACTCGTGGGTGAACTTCTGTGCAAACTACTATTAAAATTTATTAGACGGAGCTGGAGGAATGGCTCAGCAGTTAGCAAGTGCTAAGTCAGCTGCTAATTACCCGGGTTTGATTCCCCACAGAAGCCGGACATGGTGGTGCAAGCATGTAATTCCAGCACCCAGGAGGCTGAAACAGGAGGACTGCCATGAATTCAAGGCCAGACTGGGCTCCATAGTGAGTTCAGCCTGGACTACAGAGCAAGACCTGTCTCAAATAAATAAATAAATAAATAAATAAAATTAAGCAATGATGCCACTTTGGATATAAAAATGTGTACCTCATCAGAAACTTTAAAATTTTTTTCAGTATCTTTTCTTAAGAAACAGTTGGAAGAAGTGTTTCATTAAGTGGAAATAGAGTTTAGGAATGTGGAATACAATTTTCAGGTAATACAGCACCTGATAAAGGAGAGAGAAAAACCAGAAAACTTGTATGTTGGCTCAGAGGCAAGACAAGGCCCATACGTATGAGAAGATGGGTCATTAATAAGGCATATGCCACCAGGACAGGTGCCCATCCGATTCTTATTTGGGGAAGACTTACACTGTAAGAATTTGGAAGCAAGTTAATGACAAATACATACCAACTAAGCCAATTATTTGAAGTTATTAACTGCAAAAACCACATATGTTTGGGAATGAAATTTTAAATACAAAGTGTGTATGGCTCATTTGAAAAATATTTATATACATATAAAAATATAAACATAGGATTTTGATTTCATTCAATGTTGCATTCTATATTCATTAATTGTGAAGGATAATTGGATGCAGATGTGCATGTGCTTGTGCTTGTATGCGCATGTGAGAAAGAGAAATAGGAGCTATAATGTAAGGTTAATCTGTCTTTTTCATCTTAAAATTCAAAAGATAACATTAGGAACGTATGCACCAACAAGCATTTTAAAAATTGAATTAAAGTCAATGATAAACAAGCAGTCAGATTGAAAGTATTTTTTGAAGAAAAGAATTAAAAAATAAGAAGGTGGCAAAACCAAACCAAAACAACAACAACAAAACAATAGCCAGTCACCAAAACACCTAAGGATGAATTTTAATCAGTAACACACAATTGCAATAAGGAAAGGAGTCCCAGCGTGCACTGTGCTCAACTGTGATGTATGCAAATATGACTGAGTCCTGTAAAGGGAAGTGAAAAAATTGGAAGCAAGAGAAATTACAACGTGCAAAAGAAGTGTGTTTTCTTCTGTGTTTGCTGGGTTGCCTTTAAAGAGGTCAGTCTCACCCCTTTCCATGGAGGTGGGGATCAGAAGGTTTTATATTTAGGTGGTGGCTGGACCAAATAGTCCCTTTGTCTGGAAAACTCTCTTCCTGTTCCTCCTGCTCTTCGTCCTCCTCCTCCTCATTCTTCCACGTCTTCTTCTGCTTCTGTGGAGACAGGGTCTTGCTCTAAAATCCACAGATGCTGAAATTACTGCAGAACCCAGGCTGGCCTAGAACTCACGATAGCCCCCGCCTCAGTCTTGCGAGTGCTAGAGTTACAGGAGTGAATGCTACCATGCCCAGATATTACGCAGACCCAACCCTGGACCTCATACTTCCTAGGCAAGCACTCACATCACAGGGCTTAACCCCTTGTTAGCCCCGTAAGACGTTTTTTTTTTTTTTTTTCTTTCAATTTTTTTCTTCAGACAAACATTTTAAAAGGACTAATCTCGTGTCCACGTGTAGTTATAAACTCGGTTAGGATTAGCGTGTGTTTCTATCTTTATGGGACCACCTTCAGGTGGCCAAAGCCATCTAGAATCATCATTGAAAACCTCAAACTTCTCAAGCTCCAGCAAACTTTGGTTAACAGATCTGCTCCTCCGGAAGATCTCCTGGGTTCAGAGGATGACTGGATTTGAACTACGCAGTAGAGTCCAATTTAGGCCAATGCGTAGGCTCAGAGCAGAAGGCTTGGTCTGTACCGATCACCCGTCCGATGTGGTGGCATAAATAGCTCCTACCGCACATTCCTGGAGTTGGTCTGAGAAGGATCCTTCTGGCATACTGACCCCCTGTGCCGCAGCACAAGACCTGTTTAAATAAAGCCTCTCTCCAGTGTTTTTGTAAACGGACTCATGGTTTATTTCTCCGTAAGTTTCAGTTTTGAAAGGTTCTGTAAATCTAGTCAAATTTTTATACTTAATGTTTTGGACAGAGTAATTGCTTTAAGAGACATCATTAAAGATGCAAGGGATTTTTATCACCGAGGAGCTTCACAGACAGCAGGCCAAGAAGACTAGCATGGAAACCCAGCAGAGCTGACCTGCTGGTGCTGGGAAGCAGTCAGCGGAAGTGGGGCCCGTAACAGGCAGGGCCAGCCAGTAACCTCAAGCCTCAGCTGTGGCTGCCTTGTGGAATCCGGGCCCCTAGCAGAGATAGGTTTTGCTGATTCATGACTTCTACCTGAATTGAGCAAAAGAACCTTCAATTGGTCAGTGACATTACTAAGCGGGCAGAGTCATTGAACTTAAAGTTGATGTCTAGTGATATATTTTTCTTCAAACTCCACTTTCAAGTCATAAGTACTTAGGCAAGGACAAACAGTTTCTTCCTGAGTGTTTGAGTATGTGAGCCCTCCTGTTCTTTTTCATATTCATAATTTAATTTACAGATTAAGAGAGTGCCCATGGTGTGTTAATCTGAAACTACTTTTCAGCGGTTTGGCTTACGATTTAGTTCTCTCTCTCTCTCTCTCTCTCTCTCTCTCTCTCTCTCTCTCCCTCTCTGTCTCGCTGGATGTGTGTGTGTGTGTGTGTGTGTGTGTGTGTGTGCTCCTATTTCCCACCTTCCCAGATCTCCTTGCCTTTATAAAGCCACTTTAATCTAACTAATTTGGAAGTATGATGAAAATCACTAAATTTCTTTCAAAAAATAATCCCTGGCCCTCCAATAATTGATGTTATTTATTTTCTATCAACTGAGAAATTAAAAGAACAATTAGCTTGTAATATCAAAACTGATGTATATTTACAGAAAAGCCCTACAAAACGTTAATGTTTATTGGAATGGTTATTGGGAAGAAGCTGAAAATAGAAGTATACGTGTCACTTTATGGAAGTTGTGTTTAGTCAAAAGGCATCAGTTGGTGGTGAGCATTCAGGCTGCCCTTGCCTTCTGCTTCACTGCTGTCCAAGGTGTACTTCACTTTCAAATGACAGCGGGCTGGACTGACAATGGAGCCAAGGAGACAGCATGTGACCATGAACACTTCTTTGGTAATGTTGCCTTCCCACCCTCACCATTCACTGCTGGATTTGGGGATGCGTAGCTGAATGGAAGTAGGTATGTAGGCTTTGGAAGGTATGTGACTGTTTTCACTCCTGAAGCAACAAAAATATACTACATTTCAATGGAAAGTTTCTAAGTTGTAGAGTTCGAGAGAACAAGATATTTCATAGAAAAAGCAGTAAAGAATAAAAAATAAATAGATTAGGCAGAGACTTAGATAATGTATGTAGAAACAAATGGAAAAAATCAAGTACTTTTTACACTAGGGTTAATGTCATGGACATAACGTGATGAAAAAGAAAAACAATTTAAAATGTTTTAAAATGCTGTGACACATACATGTACATTTCAATTATGCCAAGTTGAGGGATTTCTCAAAAATCTTTCCACCAATGAAGAACACGGATTAACATGGTAGGCAAATTCTAGCATATGTGGACAAAGCACTTTCACATACCTGGATGTATTATGATATTTAAAAAATGAAATCACTCTTAACATGAGAAATACAGATATTACAATGAATAGTTGACATTTTTTTAACCTACTCTGACTAGAATGTGGTTAGAGTGTTATGTAACAGGCAAATCTACTTGTGGCCATTTTGACGATGAACCCATGTGGTATAGTTCAGGTATAGAGTGGCCCCCAAGGATTCTTGTATCTGTGGATACTGTGTACTGTTGGGAGGCGGGGCCTGGTTGGGCTGGAAGGGGTGGATACTTGGGGTTTGACTAGGAAGGGAAGCTCCATCTGTCCTCAAGAGATTTGGCTTTGCTGTAAGGAGCTCTTTCTTTGGCTCCAGCCCTGCCATGTGTTTCTACTGCCAAAAACTGCCCATCAGTGAGCTAAGACCATCTGAAACGTAAACTAGAATAAATCTTTCCTCCATTAAGTTATGGGTGTCAGGTGTTCTATCTCAGCCATGAAAAAAATAACTAAGACATTGTGTCCTCCTCTCCAGGTCCATAAGAGACCATGTATGTTTTCCATTGTCTTTGTTCTGTCTTTCCTTCGGTAGCACAGTTACTTAATGTTCAAATTTTTTTTTATTTCTCGTATATCACATGAAATTAACATAATACACAATAAAATCTCCCCTTAATGAAAGTTCTCCCTCCAAGTGTTCATGCTCTACAGCACTCTTGAATATTTTTAAAATTATTCCATACTGAGTGTCATCAACTCTTGCCTTGCAGTCAAATGACAAAACAAAATTTGCACTAGAACTGCATCAAAACTGCTCTAGGGTAAATTAATAGCTTCCACTGTCCAACTGCCATAGTTATTTGGAATTTGTGTTCTTAACTTTCTACGGCACTTGACAGTATTAATAACTCCCTCCCTCGTTGGGTTCTGTGATCTTGGTCTCAGCTGGCTCTCTTACAGTCTGGTAATTGCTTTGCAATGTTGTTTTCAGATGTCTTTTCTCTTTGCTCCTTGCTATCCTCTGTGATTTTATAGTATTTACAATCATCTCATTTCATCTATTTATTCCATTTATTTTGCATGATGTCTTCCATTTTTTCCCTGTATTAATGACTAGCTCTTACTCTGTCAGTCCTGGTTTTCAAACTCCAGAACAAATGATTGATAAACACATGCATAAGATTGAAATAAGTTTGAATTCTTAACACTTATCCCCATGCCTGAGACATAGCTGATAGTCAATAGAAATGTAAGGAGTTGAGTGGTACAAAGCATGTATTGAATAAGGACATGTAGAATTAAAATGCAAATGAACCAATCAGTACCATCTTAATCATCCCGATGTTTTGAATATATTAGTTTTATCAAGTAAAAAGTACTTTTTAAAGCAAATGAGCACTGCTTATGCTCTCTTAAGACCTATAATCTCTACTTTTTTTTCTCTTTTTAAGTTTTACCTTACATGAGAGCTCTGTAAAGAATCCTTTATCCTTTGTAAATTCTATCACAGGCTTTGGAGTGCCCAACCAATTCTAACCATGAGTATGTCCAAGAATAGCACTGCCCAAATGTAATTCTGAAGAACAATGGGGTAGCGGTAAAAGGCACATTCACACACATGCACAGTGACATCTGAGAAAAGTGGCATCATCAATGATAAAACTGGCCAGGCCCCACATTGCTTTGCATTTCTTTTGATAAGGTGCTCTACTAGATTCAGGATTCCCCCCCCCCCCATTTTATTGATACATATACCTGCAAAATTTAAGGTTTACAATGGAGTTGAGCATTTTGTGCACATATGTATCTTGTCAAGGTGACAAGGGCTTTCCCAGTCTCTTTCTGTCCCTCCCCCTAGCCTACCCTCCCTCCCTCCTCCCCCACCCTACCCCCTTGTTTCACTTTGTCTTTTGTCTTAAGTTCCATAGGAGTTGTGATCTGAGTCTCTCATATCAGAGAGACCATTCGATGTTTCACCTTCTGCTTCTGGCTTATTTCACTAACCGTGATGTTCTCTAGTTTCTTCCCTTTGCCTGTAAAAGCCTCCACGCTGTTGGACTTTATTGGTGCATAGTATTCCATTGTGTATAAATAGAGCTATATTGTCACAAAATGTTTTAAAACTCATTATGAAAGTGATTTTTTTGTTTTCCAATTAATAAATTATTTGAACATTATTATCATTTTTCTTTGTTTGATTTTTTAAAGAAAGATTATTTTTGGATCACAGTAAAAATTTATATGCTAATTTGACCAAAGATGAGGTTTATGGTTTTATTTTTTCTGCCATAGGAATTTTTACCACCTCATTTTTGTTAATGCGTATTGGTTATATTAATTAATGGATGTCTTTTTTTGAGACAGGGTCTCACTCTATAGCCCAGGCTGGTCCTGAACTCACTATGGAGCCCAAGCTGGACTTGAACTCACGGCGATCCTCCTGTCTCAGCCTCCCAAGTGCTGGGATTGCAGGCATGTGCCACCACACCTGTCTTATGTGATGCTGAGAAATCAAATTCGAGTAGTTAGTGTTTGATGAAGCGCTTGCTAGGCAAGCACTTTAACCTCTGAGTAATTCCTCAAACCCGTTAATGGGTTTCATTTTAGCAGATCTGTGCATACACATATTGTTTTGATGAGGCTTATTTATGCAATATTTTTGAGATAGACTAGTACACAAAGTTAGTCACGTCTCTGACTATGGGCCCTGCTGGAGTATACGAAATGTCCTGGTGCTTGACTTTCACAAGGTTCTGCTCTATCAGAAAAGAAAATTTCAGAGGACTGTCTTTTCTGTATCTCTTGTTGGATTTTTGGCTCCCTCACTGTCACTGTTAATGACTTCCACAGATTTCCTTGATACTGTCCCTAAAGAAAGAAGGATGCTGATGAGCACCCAGGATCAAAATTTAGAGGTTGGCTTGTTTTCCTTTCCTTTCCTTTCCTTTCCTTTCCTTTCCTTTCCTTTCCTTTCCTTTCTTTTCTTTTCTCTCTTTGTTTTCATGTTTTTCCTTTCTTCTGATTTTCTTTCTTTCTCTTTCTTTCTTTCCACTGGGCAATATTAAGCCACGCATAAGGCAAATAGGTAGTAACCAGACCCCAAAGTTGCCTTGAATCAGGGACAAATACAATTTTTTTCAGGGATAGACATGTCAGTTTTCTCCCGTCTGCCAGTGCTATTTTGTGTAATTTTCATCACTGTTACAAAGTGCCCCTTTGCCAACAGCGGTAATAAGATTGGCAAGAACAGCTTCTACTGACTTTTCCTTTTAGTTACTAGAATAAGCCAGTACTGTGAATATCATTAACCCATTGTGAAACCTAAGAAAAAAAGTAAGTCTGTGTCTACTTCTAAATTTGCTGAGTGGAGAATTTGTTAAATTACAGTAATACTGTGAACTTTACAAATGCACTCTGTTTGTTTATGAGCAAATAAATATGGTATTTAAATATCTAAGAAATAAAACTGACATGATTTCTTTAGCATTTATCATTCAATGGTTCATGTACAACAAACATTTGTGTTTTTATAACTTATGCTTCAAATTGAAAATTTTATATTCTAGTGTGGTCTTGACCGTGTAAGTGATCAAAAACTTGAATGAATCCTCGGGGATTTTCAGTCCAATGTAACACAAAGTTGTCATCAGATATATAACTCTTATTGAGGTTATATCAGAAGATCTCAAAGATTTTTCTCTCATCAATGCCAAACTTTGGTTTGCCGATTCTACGTTCCTATGTCTCATGCAGTAATGGCAGACAGTGGCCTCCTCAGTTAAATCCACCTGAGTTGGAATGAAATCAAAACAAAAACTGAGGGTGTGGTGATAGACATGTGGACACAAAAACCTTTTTCAATTTGGGGAATATTTCTATATTGAGATTTGTGTAGAAATATTTACCTTTCAGTACTCAGCTAAGGAATTTGAAATTTAACTTCTCTTTCTCACATTTTCTAGTCTTACGAATATCATTATTATAGTTCTTACCATATGTGGGCTGGTGGGTGAGGCTGTATTAAAGAATCTCAACAAAGATATATACTAAGATACAAAATAAAAATAACTTTTGACAGATTGTCTCAGTAAAGGGCTCTGCTGGGCCAAGAGAAGAGGCATCAAGGTATGGCCCATTCTAGGGGTAGGAAGCTGGGCTCAGGTGCAATGATTTGAATGGTGAGGTGAGACACAGAAGGCTAAGTAAGTTAAATATCGCATGGTTTCTCTGATTTGGAAAACTCAGAATACAGGCATTCTATAGGAGCGAATGAGTGTGACAGTGGGAGTTAGGGGAGACGGGACGAGTCTAGGAGAGCCGCAAATGGAAAAGGGCTGTAATGTTGACGTGATGTATAAGTGCACAAAGTACTCAAGTTCATTGCAAACTTACATATATGGGGGAAATGATTCACTAGCAAGTGTAATATTCCCCCAAAAAATATATTATAGCTGTGAAATTTTGAAACTTGGAAGTATTTTTTATCTCATCTGATTTGTGGTTGTAAACCTGAAGTAGATAATTGGAACTTCAAAATGACTGAAAGTGCAAGTTCAGAAGGAAATTGCTAGATTTGACTTCCACATATTCTGTTTTTCAGTTTTAAAAGCACAGGTCATGGATTGTCCAGCGCTAAACCATTTTCTGCTGGTGTAAAATAGTCATATAAAGAGTTGTATGAGGATTAAGTGAAATAATGTCTGCCAATCATTTAAGTGATTAAGGTGTAATCTATATGCACTAATTTCCTAAGTTGAATGGAATAATTGTGCATTGCAAATAGAATACTAAAAAATAATCTTGAAAATAAATAAACAAAAAATAAAATAGTGCCTGTTAAATAGCATATTTTATTACTTCTAAGTAGAAATAAAAAAACATTAATGAAAAATAAAATATCACTTCCCCTAAGAGAAAAAAATGTAAGTTCATAGAGAAGAAAATTAAAGTTATTCTTACATTTAGAAATTATGCAAAAGATTCCATTCCATAGTTAATCATCAAAGCTTCGCAAAATCTTAATAATGCTTTCAGTCTATTCATGAAATACTAAGAGTTCGTAAAATAATTGAGTAAAAATTGAATTCAAAACAAATTAAATAAGATAAAGTTAATAATTCTTGTAAAGACAATAAAGTTTTATATTTACTAATTTTATTGTTTAATATCCTTTTACATGCTGAAAATTTCCTTGCAGTCCATCTGGCCCACTTTAACAAAATAGCATAAGATGAGTGGTTTATATACAGCAGAAATTTAGCTCTCGCAGTTTGATAGACCCTCAGAGGTCAAGATCATGGTGTTCACGGATCCTGTGGCTGATGATTACCTACTTCTTTGTTCATAGTAGAAATGTCTTTCCACATCCTCACAAAGTTGAAATGGAAAAATATCTCTTTATTCCCGACTTTCAAGCAATAAGGACACTAGTCCTACTAATGTGGCTCTGCCTCCATTACTTAAGCATTTCTCAAGGACTCCATCTCTTGCAACCATCATGCTGATTATTAAGTTTCTATATGAATATGTATGAATTCTAAGATGATATATTCACACTAAAGACTATTTTAAACTGAATTTAGACATTTTCAATCGTGTCTTCACTCACTTAAATTTGTCTACAAGAGCTAACTAACTGTAAACAGAGAATGAAAGCGAAGGTCTCTTCAGCGATGGCTTCCCGGTTTCTTGCTTGGACAGCCACATTAAAGTCCTGCCACTGACAATATGCACAGTGCAAGTTTTGAGTATTAGGAAAGGCATTTTAGTTTCTCCTATTGCTGATGCGATGCCTTTAATGATGGCCAGGTCTAAAACATAGTGGCCGTTTGGCAAAGAGTTCTAAAGTTATACTTCAGCATTTTATCAATGTGGTTGCAAGATGCAGCTTTAATAAATGAGAGGGCTTATAGTCAAAAGATAACAGTTGGAACGTGTAAATCTGTGTAAGGACTTTATGGTATGTGAGTGTGCCAAGGGATCTGAGAAAACACAGATTAACGTGATTATATGTGTAGTCAGTAAAGTCTTATTTAACTAATTAGAACTTTGCAAAAAGGATAGATTTGCTTTTCTGAAAGAGATATGAGTTTGTTTCACTATATGCCTTGAGACCAATGAAAAACACGTGTTCTACTACTGTCTGCTTTTTCCCAGCTCAAGGCGATACTACTATTCACATTTCATCACACTGAATTCATCCCTTGGTTTGTGAGTTCTCTTTCCTATCACCAACGCGATGGGGATCTCCAGTGCATACACACGTGCAATGTAACTTTCTGAAGGGTAAACAAAATACATTTGACAACTAAAATTCAGATTGATATATGAGTTATGTGATATATGAGTTATGTGTCTTTATTGTAACTCCTGATTAAACAAAACAAGTATTATGGCTCATTACCTCCTTGGAAGCCTGTTAGATGAGCAGGTGCAAGATAGAGGATTGAGCAGCAAACAGACGCAATATTCATTGTCCAAGATGTCTCCCTGAAATTATGCAAGTATTGTGCGTTCCCTTTATAGCTTTGAATCTAAATGTGGGTTTCCTAGAACGGTCCCATGTGGGAAATCTCATATGTTTCCTTGTTGTTCACGCTGTTCCGTCAGTCATCAGGGATCTGGGTTGCTGTAGAAAATCAAAGCAAGAGCAATGTATGGAAGATGCAGTGGTGTAGGAGAAAGACACAATCATTTTTAAAGTGGAAATTTTAAAGAAATTCTGTAAGATCTATTAGTCGAGTATGTAACTAAATTTTGTGATGTGGGAGAGCTGGTGACCTCGTGTTAGGAAACTATGATTCTGTATTTGATTTAGCGCTATTCTTTGTGTAATATTCAAAAAGGCACTTTAGTTGTTGTTAATTCCAGTTTCTGTATGCTTACTGAATTGAATTAGAAGATTAATGTAGACAATTAGATATCCTGTGGCATCTCTTATGTGGAAAACCCGAAGTATGAATAGATCTAAGAGTAGAATAAAAGGAAACAAGGAGGTGGATTATTCGGAGAGGATGAATGACTGTGGGAATCAGAGTGATGGGAGGATGGGAAGAGAAAGGAAAGAAAATATGATCTAGATGGGATACATATGTACACCGATTTACTAAGTTGAATATGCTAATGTGCTACGGATCTCAAATACATAATAATAAAGAGAAATTTGGGAGATAAATAATATAAATTTTAACAAGTATTTGGTGGGGGTAATAATATAATTGAATTAAAGTATATTTTGGAATTAAATACAAGTAGAACAGTTGAGAAAAACATCTATTTTGCAACAAAGGGCAGGGCAAGTAATAGTTTATTTTGTTCACCATAGTTCTCCCTCAGATTTCACTTAGAGTTTATATTATTCTAAGATGCTGTACTTTCAAAATCATTGTGTAAAGAAAGTATGGCATATATTTTAGCTTGCATTAAGATCATTTCTCAGTAGAAGAATTCTTAATTTTGCTGAGCATGGTGGTGCATAACTATACTCCTAGCATTCTGGGAGACTGAGGCAAGAAGATCAAAAGGAGTAGCCCAGCCTGGGCAGGGCAACTTAGTGACTTAGTGAGATCTTGTCTAAAAACAAAACAAAACAAAACAAAACAAACAAAAAACTTGGGAGTAGCTCAAAGGAAAGCCCTGAGTTCAATCCCTGGTACCAAAGACATTTTGAAAAAAAAAAAAAAACAAATAAATCATACTCCTGTTGCCCTTTTAAAGATATTTCTTAGCTGGGTAGAAGAGAAAGCCAATGTAACTTTAAGCTTTCTCAAATGAAACATGTTTAGGACAACTAAAGAAAAGATGTCCAGGAGTAGGAACAGTCCCACGACACTGTTTAACATTCTTGATACAACTCACCCAGAGCAAGTTCACTTCCTTCACAATGTGGGAATTTACACACAGACTCACAAACTGATCCCTTACAGTGTTTTGAAAGGAAATATTATCAATTGTGGTACAAGATGACATTGAAATAAAATAAGTCATACTGTTTATGAGGATGTAATTTTGAAGATTTGAAAAGAGTGTCAGGAATTCCCAAACTGTCTATCATTTAGCTCATGAGTGTCAAAGAAAGACAAAACAATAAAACCTGTAGAACCTGGCAATGCTGTATAAATTTGTATTTGCTGTGTGAATAAGCCATTAAACATACAAAACTTACTAGGAGCTTATAGGAGAAAACAAAGAATGCAGGATTTGTTCACACAAAATACATTTTAAAAGCATCTACCAAGATAGAAAGAGACGCTGTTGATTTGCTTTCCAGACCATTTGCATCCAAGTCTTTAAAAACTGCTTGTTTGTAAACCACAGATGAGAATAATTTAGTAATTATTTATCAGCTACGTGGTTGTATTTTTTTCTAAGTAGAAATAACCGCAGTCTTTGGTCAAAATTCTCAGACTTCTCAGTCTTTTGAAACCCAAAGCAGTTTATCATGCATTCAGAATCTAACAAGTGCACAGTTGTTATCCGAATTAATCATGGAAAGCAATTTTCATGCATTTCCAAATATTTACATCAAATCGTGTCTATCTAGACACTTCTAGCAAAATAATTGTCCATCATCTATTTTCCTTTAATTTAATTATAACATTCCTCTTTCTCCCCCAGAAAAATCTTAATTTCTTATAATACTCAAATTATAAAATCAGATATTTTTTGTTTAAACTAAAATTCATTTCACCAAATTATGTTAATCCAAAACTCACTATAACAGGAACAACATAACTTAGTAACTATGAAACTATTAAAGCCCATTTCCAAATAGTCACACTTAAAAATCAATTTCTAATACTGTTTCTAACTGAGAAGTTATGTAAATAAAAGGATCCTATTTCCTGCTCTAATTTCTAATGGTTAAGGAAAAAAAAGCATCGTTTGCTTACTGATATTATGGATTTGTGCTACCACAAAATAAAAATAAAAGTGTTGGCTCAAGGGTATCATTTATATATGGTCAGCATATAAAGGGAAAAATGAGGGACTATTCAAAGCTAAAAGAAAAAATATGTTGGCTGTAATGGATTTTTGATTGCTATTTACATTATTCTTGCATTACATTTTCCTTCGAATTTGAGTGCCACTTTCTCAACAGCCACATGCATAACTGTGAGCAATAATGGTAATGTTATATTCAATAATTACCTGACAACAGTTTCTTGACTAGCAGAATTGAATTTTGGTTTCTAACATGACTAATGTATGCTAATATGATTTAAATTGCAGAGAACTGAAAAATGGTTGATTTGATGCTGTTAGAAAAACTATTGGTCTTAATTTCACAGAATGAATTATTCTCCTATTCTGAAAATCTTGTACTTAATGTGTTTATATGCTGAATCGGTTTTGTGTAGGTAGTAACTATTTAAATATAAGATTAAAAGCTGATATTTTGAAATACATTTCTGTATTTCTAAAATATAATCACTCACATTTTGCTAATTTAGCATTCTCAGTGAGGATTTGGTGATTTCATTCTATTTAGTGAAGCATTTGTCTGATTTTTGTTTAGCTGTTGTTTTTCATCTTAAAATGGCAACCTTAAAAAATCAATGCTTATTAAATATTTACTTGAAAGTAGTACAGTTTATCCTTTAAACAGAATTTCCCTGAATCATATTAGTGAGAAAAAATTATATTATTTAGGCCTCCATATAAATCGCTTTGATTCTATATAACCTCTTCAAGTTCCACTTAAATGTATGTCTCGTGGTTGCAGCACTCTGTAATGATTAAGAGCAGTTGGCCACAAGCCTTTCTAATAATAGCATTTGCGTACTAGCATTTCATTGCTAAATTCCTACTTAGTCAATAAAAGAATCTACTTGTAAATGTTCCCTGTTGGGGACTCTTAGGCTGTCCAATGCTGTTAAAATAACAGCATTTCATATACATGCATATATATTATACTTAGCTTCAGAACTTGCATGAAAGGCTGTGTTTTTCTCCACTGTCAAGAAAGGTTTTTAGATATATTCTGGAATTTTAACTTTAAGTATTAATTTACAAGCTCTTTGTGTAGTTTTGCACAATTGGAGATTAACCCCAGGCTCTCACACATAGGAGCCGTGCACTGTACCACTGAGCTACATCTCCAGCCCTTTGCGGCCTTGTGTTGCAGATGTGTTGTTCCACACCAACCACTTCCACAACCGCTTTCTTATTACAGCAACTGCTCTTTTCTTTGGAAATTCTTTTGTCATTTTCTCTCATCCTCAGTGGGGTTGACTGGGGCTTCGGAGGAGATGGCTTCCAATAGTAACCAGTAATAGTAAACCGCTCAAGTCATTTACCACTGTACAATACCCCTCAATGCTCCCCTAGGATCATGGTGTGACTAACTTGTGGAATTGTGGCTACGGGATCCACCTCAGACCAACGACACATAGGGGACATTCACTTGGAACAGTTGTTTAAAAAATAAAGAAAAACAATCTCTGCTGACTTTAGTAATTTAGCTAAGTATTTTGGTTTCACAGATGGGTGCTCTTCTGAATAAAAGACATTGAGGAGATAAAATGTAGCACGCAGCATGGCTACTAGAAGAAGAACCACCCCGGAAATGAATCAGGTGCAAGGGGATACAAGACGTGAAGGAAAAAAGTCGTAAGACTTCGATAGACTGCACGCAGTCAGGCCTCTTATGTTATTATATTGCTAACACACATAAACAGACTTATTTATATAAATTTCGCATGCATTTATATCTGTCATTCAAGTCAATTTCAATTTTCAGTAACTTGACACAAAAGATCATACAATATTTTCAGCTAATCATCATGGCTTTCAAAATGTCTGACTGATAGCAAGACCCAACTAATAAATTACTGGGGAAAGTGAATATTGAAAATACATGCCTTCTCCATATAGATTTATTGGAATGTTACTAGTAGTCTATTATTGGAGACCATCTAGTTTTCTACTTAACTACAAAATCCTAAAAATAATAAGCATAAGTGCATTTTTCAAAAGAATAAACTTTCACTCCCCATGCCAATCGCAGACTGTAGTGTGTGTTAAAGCTATTTATATGAGTAAATGCAAAGAAGGAAGCAATTAAGTCATTATTCATTAGTGGGAATGACTATGTTGCTCCAGCCTGTTTCACGGGTAAAGAGAAAACAAGCACCTAATCGGTGAGACAGAGTGACTACAAGGATGGAATCCTAATCACCAGGCAAACCGCAGGGTGGGATGACTGGATATTAGGAGCCCAGTGTGTCCAGTCCTATCCATAGCAACAATACTTTTGTCAAAACCGTCTTGATTTATACCTCATTTATAGGAAAAAAGAGAAACTCTTCAAAGTCATTCTTAAATGAACACATGTTTCAAAGTAACATGTGCTCTCCACATCATTCCATCACTTGTAAATATTTTAAGACTTTATTCTTTTAAAATGTATCATATAGCATTTTTAAATTATCTTCTAAATTTTTCCAAAATCCTTTTGTTTCTTTAAAGATTCTTTTCATCCAATATATTTATTTGCTCTAAGCATTGTATATGCCAACATACTGTATTTTAATGAGGCCAAGGAGGTATCCTCATACTTCCACATCTCTCAAACTTAAATCTACTCCCAATTGCAATGTATGCATATGTACTATGCCTTTCCCTCCATTAAAGCAATTCTCTCCAACATTGAGACTGGAGATGGACCTGGAGGTCTGGCCTGGGATCCCCTCATTGTAGGCTCAGGCAGGAAGATCAAAAGTTCAAGCCCAGCCTTGCAAATATAGCTAGACATTGTTTCAAAATAAAGACGGGTCAAAGGGTAGAGCTCATGGGAAGGCACTGGGCTTCAGCACAATAACAACCACGATTGTTCAATCTTCTTATGAGCCTGCTGGTCAGCATCCATCTGACTGTTTTTATATTACGTATGGTACAAGTATGCATTATTCATTCATTTATTTGCTTAGGAAATTTTTCTTTATGGCAGGCAGTGTTTTGAGCATTCAGATACATCTCTAAATATCAAGCATCAAGTCCTTTACAGGTGAGTGGTTTCCTTAAGGTTTCATTGACTTGTATTACTTGGAAATGTTCTGAAGAGATTGTGATGTGTTATGTGAAGCTAGGTTGTGTGATCGTTGGCCTGCAGTGTAATACTTTTATTTCCTTTGCATCCTTCAGCCCAATCTGGGTGACTATATTTTGAATATTGGAAATGAAGGTATCTGAGGGTGATTTGGGGCTGGATACACAGCTTCTGAAACAAGAATCATCATGCTGTTGCACTTTTAACCTGGAAATTTAGGAAGTCAGTTTCAAGGAGGCATTGTGCCTAGAGTTCCAAAAGACCTTTGGTCTTGAGAATGGAGACTTCGAGGAACATATGTGTTCAAGTTAGATAGAAAAGGCAGATAAGTAATATATCCAACTTTTAAGAGGTGGGATTGAATAGTGCAGTGTACGTTTAAGTAGAAAAAATATTACAGTAAGGGACTCATTCTCCCCTCAAAATACGCCCGGCACGTTAGCCACACGTGCCCCGCCTCTTGCCGCTTTCTGACGTGGTTTTGGAAGTCTGTTTTCCTTCTTTAGTTGTGCTATTCCAGCTTGTTCAATACCTGAGTGGATTGTAAAATTTTGCCTTCATGGTCCTTTTGTCCCAAAGCCCCAAATTACATGAACAAAGTGGAAGAGGATTCACAGAAGTTTTTTTGAAGAGTCTGCCTTTTGGTTAGATGTCCTGCAGCAGCTGCCTTCTGAAAGTGACAAGAAAGGTGGATAAGTGTGTAGTTACTGCAAAGAGGTTAGAGGATTTTTAAAGGAATAAATGGTAATGTCTTTTATCGTGATACTTTTTATATGTAAATATTCACTGTATTGATTAATCACTCATTGTATCATAAGATTCCCTTAATATGTTTCTGTGCAATAGAGATTCAACCAGCAATCCCTGCATTATCATGATAGGTTAACTTTGGAAACATTATAATGGATAATAATTATAATTAAATAATCATAATATGTCACATTAAATATTATAATTAAATAATAATCTACAATACTATCTTATAGTACGTTTAATATTATAGCAGAAAATCGCACTGACTGATTAAGACTTGGTTTTCTTCAATGTTTTATTCTGTTATCAACACAAATTTATTCTTTAAAAGTAGAAACCATAACTTTCAATATCATCCTACCTCTTCTATTTCTGTATCTCCATTTCAAAAATTAAGAAAAAAATAAATTGCATCTTATGTAGGTTAAGGTTTATGCTATTCGCAAATACTAAAAAGATCTAGAATGCTGAATATTAACTTACAATAACGCAACAAATGTTCGTTTAATTGTAAATATCTCTGATATAAACAAACCCATCAGTTTTCCTGGATGTATTTGAAAAAGTACATATTAGCTGCTTTAATATGCTTTCTGGACTCAAGATCTTTTGCAATTATGTTTCATTTTTAATTATTTTCCTATGTAATTGAGGGTATTCTCATATCAAATTCTCCCCACACACATTATTACTCCCAATTTCCACACAGGAAAAATTTCTACGTTAATATTAACTTTGTATATCTCAATCTGTTCTCACTTTTGGTTGCAGTATTTTATACAGCATTTTGTTTTGTTTTGTTTTCAATACTCTGTAAAAACAAAAAAAATGTATTTTAAATATTTTGTGGTTTTTTTTTTTCATGTACAGTCTTTTGTTTGGTAGAAATTCTGATATCTTTCTGGTGTCTGGGTTCAATGATCATCTAAAAATGATTAGAAAAATCTGAAAGGTTTGCAACTTTGTTAAACAAAACAATGCAAACAAATATCAGTGTTGTTATAGATAAATCAAGCAATTCTTTTGATATAGTAGCCAGTGAATACTGTATGTTCATGCAGAACGCATATGTAAGTACTATGCTATATAAATTTCATATCCTGCCCCTTTTCATGTGTTTTCTATTGTTAAGCTTCAGAATATTTGTTAAAACATATCTAGGCTTTATTCTTTCTTAACTTTCAGTTGTTTATTTCTGTGCTCTGGATAACTTGATGCTTGGTTCTTTTGGTTTCCACTGTTTCAAAAGAATTTATTCTCAAGCTTAAAAAAACTATATGTGATACTATAATTGAAAATGTTAACAGTTAACCATATATTAGAATTATGTTCAATAAATAAAATTAATGTGAGAATGTATCTTGAATACTGATTACAAAGATGTAAGAAAAATCGAATTTCCTACTGTAAATAAATCTAGTGTTCCTTCTTATTTTATGTACTTTGTAAAACATTTTTAATGTTTTCCAGTGAAGGCACTCAGCAAATGATATTTACATTCATTAAACCAATTGGTTACTAATGTACAGGAGAAATGAGCTACCATTTCTCTAATAAACATAATGCAAAATATTGAGTTACTGGTAAAAGCATTTACTAAGTAATCAAATTTTGTGATATAATCCACAGTACAGTCATGGGATGATGTTTCTTTACCTCAGTTAACCTTTCCTGTCGTCCTTACACTATGTACAATCAACCTCTACTTCTAATCTGAGATGCTATGGTATCCAGATTTGTGATGTGTTTTTTTTCCATAAAGATACTGAAAAGTAAATGTCTACCATATGTTCCATACCTTAAAATTTATATCATCATTTTCTACTGAAATAAACCTACAGAAAATTGTAAAAGAAGGGCCAGATCTTTTATTATTAGAGATGATGACATCCTCCTGAGTCATCTAGGTACTGTCCAGCTGGGGACTTACCCTTGGTCCACATGAAGGCAGAAAAAAAATTTTAAGGAAAAGTTCACATGTCACCTAAGTTTTCTAGGAACAGTAAGATTCAATAGCTCTTGTTAATAAATAAACAACACTGCTGTTCTCTTAATTTACCTTCTTTTTTCCCAAATAAATTTCTTGATGTGAAATCTTATTTATGATCTGTTTTCTGGTGGTGAGCACCTAGCTTAAGGTAAACAACAATGACTCTGGAATTGGCACCCATACGTATTGCTTTGTGGTGACATGATTAATGACAATAGTTATGGACTTTTAATTTTAGATTTAATGTAAATATTTTTTAAATCATCTGTCTATTTGGATGAAATATTATATAGTTCAATTTCTAAAAGTAAAATTCACAGCCATATAATATAGGATGTAAAGAGAAATTACAAAGAAAATCCATTTTAAGATAACATAAAATACTTTAAATATTATAAAAACAATGCTTCTTTCATCAATATATGCATTATATTGACTAGAAAATAGTATAAACCATGATGATAAAATAATAGAAAAATAGAATTATATACACACTTTTGTAGTTACACAGGAGTTGTAATTTCTTGTCAAGTGAGTATAATTAAGAATAATGAATATATATAATGTATAATATCTCAAAATAGAGTTTTTAATGCATTCACATAAATGATAAAAGTTAAGGCAACAGATACTCTGAGTCGTTCACTATGCGATATACACAGACACCAAACATCACAATGTAATCATGAACATTTATAAAGTTTATACATCTATGAAAATAGAAATTATGTAAATGTAGCTTTTATATTGTTATAATTTTTAGGCCTTTCACAAATAGAATCTCATTTAATTTTTTGCATTTAGATCTTCTGAAATGAGAAAGACCAAAAATTAAATAATGAAAATAATATAAGGAAAGTTTAATACAAAAATTAGGATGACTCAAAATGTCAAACCTCAAAATACCAAGAAGCTATGGTGCATTTCTCAAGATTCTGGGTCTTTGCCTAGGTAACATTATTATTTTGTACATATTTTTACTTTTCCTAAAGTATCAATTTTTATCCTTCTTTCCTTTTTCTTGTGACATCCCACACTTCATCCCTTAGTGAATTCCGTCCCATTATTTCATCCTAAGAAATCCATAAGCCCGTAGAAAGGTGCTTTCTGCTGCTGATATTCCCGTGCCACAGCCAATCCTACTAATCTCTAAGAATTCTTTCATTGAACTTTATTTATTTATCTATTTATTTATTTATTGAAACAGTCTTGCTCTGTAGCACAAGCTGGTCCTAAACCACTATGAGCCCAGGCTGACCTTGGTTTTTTGAACTTTTAAACTCTATTTTACAGCCTGTCTTGGAAATATGCAAGTATGGCAGAGATCTTGAAGTAAGATGAATGAGTATATGTGCTTATGAATAAATATGAACTTTATCTAATTTTTAGATACTTCAGAAATTTTGATTCCATAATGTAATTTTTTATTACATCTGTAATGAAGTGATCACAGCAGGTATATTAGATGCATTATTTTCATTTGTACCTAATGAAAGGCTCCTATGGAAGTTGTTCTTACACTGTTGAGTTTTAACATGATCACATATAACAACAGTCAAATTGATATTTTTGTAAAGATTAGAAATCAAAATTCTTTGTACAAGTATGTATATACATGTGAATAGGGAAAAAAGAATATAAGGATTACACGTGGAGATTCAAAACAACTTAATTCAGAGAGATTTGTGTTATCTTCTGCCAAATTTCCAGTTTTGCAGGTTGTGCAAAGGTGAGTCACTTCTGTAATTCTCCCAAACTTTATGCTCTGATCAAAATTGTCCTCTCCGTTGTCCTGCACATACCAAGAAGCAACTACTCATTATCCTTTTATTTTTTACTTGATATCAAGCAATTCACTATTAGGCAAGGTTTTGTGACCTGAGTTTCATTAATACACTTGAGAAGGGCCATAGAAAAACTCTTACTTGATACGATCACCGTTTGTTTCAGTCTCCGCACCCCCTAGCAGCCTTTATTCCCACCACAGGACACCATGGTGGTACATGCTCTGTGTGGTCCCTATGGACAATTCTAGTGTCCTTAGATATCAGTAAATATCTTTCTGATGAATCTATTGTCTGCTAGGACAATAATTTAGTGAGCCAGCATTTGTTATACAGAGCATAGATAAACATTATAACCCTCCTGGTTTCGTATGAATGACTAGGCAGTGCACACGTGGACCATACTCAGGTACGTAGTTTTCTCCTATGATGAAAGAGTGAATTCTAAATTCTCAATGAACTGGGCCCAGTGATGCAGTCTTATAATTCAAGTCTGGAAGACTGAGGTAGAAGGATCACAAGTTTGAGTCCGACCTGGGCAGTGAGACATGTATCTCAATTTGAAGACCCTGAGTTCACCGTCCCCCAGCCCCCATGGGGAGAGGTTGGGCAGCAATTTTCATCCTTTTACCAGGTTTCTTTTACCATATTCATGTACGAAGACAGATAAAAAGCTATGCAAGGATTCTGTACCTATTTATTTTTTTTAGGACTAGAATCTGGTGACAGAAAACCCACCAATTTTGGAAAGTAATATTCTACCAATTTAAAAAATGCCACTTCTCCGATTTTTCTTAGGTGTTTCACAAGTATTATCCATTTACTAAGCATAAAAGAGTTTTGAATGAAAAATGCTATAAAAATGAATCCAGAAAATTCCTTCTTCCTCTTTACTAATGAAGGACATCATTTGCATCGGTTAAGTCCTGCTGTTGCTAGGACAAAAAAAAATGCTGTATATACAACCTGTTGGAAGAAACAGTTTATTCTGTTCATATTTTAGAGATCATAACTAGTGGTTGCTGGATCCAAGGCAACGACATTGGAGAAAGAGCTTAGTAGAGCAAGGCTGCTTACGTCACAGCGTCCAGGAATCAGGTGACATGGGAAGAGGTCCTTCTGAGGCAGTCCCAGTGACCCACCGCCAACTGGGTTCCAGCTTTTACTAGCATGCTCAGCTGTTGACATCAGGCTCTAATCCACTGATGAATACAGTGCCCCAAAATCCAGATCCCTCCACCTCTTCTGGAGTCACGTGACAATTACATTTTACATATATATATATATATATATATATATATATATGAATATCTGGCACACAAAATTTACATGTACATATGTATATATGAATATTATTCTTAACACGCACTTACTCATGGAATTTAAAAAACTTTCCTTCAAGAGTTATCCTCATAAAGTGAAGTAAGTAAACTAACATAATTAGGGAGCAAATTAAAATTTTAACTAATATAAAATAAATCTTGGAAAACGCTTGCATTGGAAGGTATAATAATGATTTTTGTCATGGTCTGAACCATTAATATATGTAAAAATTTTATACTCTTTAAAAATATAAAAAGTGATAACTATACTTTTGTTTTGCACTAGGGTTTAAAAGCAGGGCATTTACACTGAGCTACATCCTGCAACCTTTTCTTTTTCTATTTTTTTTTTTTTTGGTTGGTTGGTTGATTGGTTGGTTGGTTGGCTGTTTTTTTTTTTTTTTTTTTTTTTTTTTTTTTTTTTTTTTTTTTTTTTTTTTTTTTTTTTTTTTTTTTTTTTTTTTTTTTTTTTTTTTTTTTTTTTTTTTTTTTTTTTTTTTTTTTTTTTTTTTTTTTTTTTTTTTTTTTTTTTTTTTTTTTTTTTTTTTTTTTTTTTTTT
>PVKB01003308.1:0-30191 GCA_004027205.1 Ctenodactylus gundi | reverse complement strand
ACTCAGGTACTTAGCACTTGACTTAGCCCTTACTAGGCAAGCACTTTAACCACTAAGCTATTCCTACAGCCTCTTTCTTTCTTTCTTTCTTTTCTTTTCTTTTCTTTTCTTTCTTTCTTTCTTTCCTTCTCTCTTTCTTTTGAAACAAAATTGCCCATGCTATCCTTGAACTTGTGACCTTCCTGTCTCAGCCTCCCAGAGCACTGGAGTTATAGATGTGAACCACATGCTTGGTTTTCCTTAATTTTTTCACAGCACTTACTTCTTACTGACGTTTTATACATTAGAGACCATGGTTTATGTATTGTCATTAAGAAATTATTTGTTTTTAAAGAGCCATGATTGTTTTAATTTTCAAAAGATAAGCACATGTGGAATTCTAGTTGGACTGAATTACCATTCAGGTTTTCACGTTTGTATTGAAAACACTCAAGCAAAAGTAACAAATCAGTATGTGATCTGTGGAAAGTACTAGACACTCTGTCTTGTCATGCTCATCTCCTTTAAGCTCCAGCAGAAAATAACTCTTATGTATGAATCCAGATATGGTTCCTTCATTACATAAATTAGAGATAAAAAGCATTGAGTTAAGCTATTACAATTGTTTCCTATCTTTACAAAGATTTCTACATCTTCATAAAATCTCATGAGTCTTAAATTCATATTAATCTACAATTAAAAACATTTTGAAACTTGCGTTAATAAATATTAATAATAACATTGTGAATGAATTGATAGCTGAGCGGTAGCATTACTGTGTATAAAATATTCTACATATAAATTTGTGACTGTATCAGAACTATCAAATCATTCTCTGACCTCCATGAAGGCAGCGTTGTCTCTATTTGCGCAGTGCATAAAGAAGATCAGGGGACATGCCCACATTCCTTCGTCTGTAGTGAATTATTCTCTGCCACCACAGCCCAATTGCAGCCATGTTCACTGACCCAATCCAAGAGAAGCTGGCACAGGAAAAATTTCCCATGCCATAAATCCCTTTATGGAATAAACTATTAAAATATAGAAATTATATTGCAACAACAGTCTGAATACTCAGGCAACACTTGGCAAAACTATTGGCTTATGGTAAATAAATAAAAAATGCACCCTTTACAATATTGCTCTACTACTGAAATGAAAGTCAGAGAAATGAGACTTAGGCGTGAATGATGCTTGTAGGAAGACGAATGCTGACTACAGAGTTTATTACTTACTTCCAGTCCCCTGAGAGGACTTCCGTAAGAATAGCTCCTGTGGATGAGAAACCAAATGAATGTCATGCCAAGAGACCAAAGGGATTGAAAATAGTCTATTCGATATATAATATTGAGTGAGGCAGCTAAGGAAAATTAATGCACCTTACTTTTACTCTCGAGAATCTACCAAATCTAACCACTGAGTTTCAATTTGCTTGGTTAGAGAATTTGTTTTGTCCCCAGTTTTGAAAGCACATAAGGCCCTCGGGTGTGTCTCATTAAAAATATCTGTAAGATATACTGTAGATGCCTCTGAAGTGAGGCTCATTTAACTGACCCCTTTGTCAGATTTATGACATCCAAGTCATATATCCAATTCTATCCGATTAAGGAAGTTTTATAGAAGCCAAACTCAGAGAAAATGGAACTATCTCAGCTGTGCCTATAAATATGGTTCACAACGACAAGCCTTGTAGAAGTGTTTATTAAATGAAAAATGGTTTTTTCACCCTGACTACTGTATTTCATCAGCAGCCCCAGAGTTCCCTGTCAATACCCTTTCACACATATAATTGTCGCTGGCTAGGCCCTCAAAGAAGCAAAGACTCCTTAGTCACAACGGTGCTGTATCCTCAAAACTTTGTGGGAAACTATGAATTGGTAACACATTTGTAATAGCAGAGTGTGTTTTGCTAGTGCTAATCACCTCCATCCTGAATGCTCAAACTAGAAAAGAGAAAGAAAAGAAAGTTTACAAGGTCCATGACCCTCTCGATGGCGAAACCAACCTGGACAGATGATTTATTATGACCCAATTTATTTTATCTCCTAGAAAGTCAGTCACAATAAAGAGCACTTACTCTAACACTGCTCCGATTTGGAGCTCCTTTTGGGCTCCTTTTCAGAAATGGCTTGAAAAGAGGTGTAGTGAATTTAATACAATAAAAACTATTAAGTTTTAAGATGTTCAGTAAATGAAAATGTTTCGGTGTAATTCAATCCCTTTAAAAAGCTGTAAGTTAAAGGTGGCAAGGAGCTTCAGAAATATTTTCCGATAAACTTATGATGCATTGTTTCACAGTGCAGATTTTATTTCAATTTTTCTGGGTGCATTAAAAAACTCTGCAAGTATTTTCAAATAGAGGATAAATAATATTTAAAATTTATGACTAATATCATTAGAATGTAATTAATTTTATATTCACATTCCCAAGTCAAAATATTTAATGCTTGAATTTTGCCACACCTGTTCTCTTTTGAGTGTCATACAACTGTCTATAAGCATACTTTCTTTCGAGGTAGAGCCATATGTTACAAGACAATTTTGTCAACGTATGTTGCTGTTAACAGCCAAGTAAATGATAGTTCCAGCTCTTGGAAGAAAATAAAGTGTTGTTTTAACTGCATAAACAAAATAGAATGGGTCTCGTATAGCTCTGAAATACATCCTCATGAATAATTAATCAGTAATATGCAAATACTATTGAAAAATAATGGGAACCCAGACATCATGATGCATGTCTATAATTCCTGGAAGCTGGGAGCTTGAAGTAGGAAGACCACAAGTTAGAATGTCCCTGGGGTAATTTTTTTATTATGATTTAGCCAGCCCCTCTCTCATAAATAAATATATAAATATCAATCAATCAATTAATTAAACTGGTGACATAGCTCCATGCAAATGCCTCTGGTTCAATTCCTAGTTACACACACACACACACACACACACACACACACACAGAGACAATCATAATATATTTGAGCAGAAAATTCTTGGTAGCTGTTATTTATTAGGGCCTGAATAACAAAACAATTTGAGCGGCTTATTAACAACAGAATTTTATTGTCTCACAGTTAAGCTGGAAGTCCAATATTGGAGAGCACACAGCGTGTCTCTATCTTTAAAAGCTGTGAGGGACAGACAAGTACCCCATGATCAATCCTGGGTTTTGGGGGTGCAGTGATTCCTGAATCCCTTGTTATGTAGTTTCTGTGCTGCATGAATCTTTGTCCATGTCCTCCCACAGCCTGCACTCTTCATACTTATTGTCTCATGTGTGTTTCCGCACCTTTTTATCCTCCTCTTATACTTACATGAGTCATATTGGAGCAAGGGTCCACCTTCATTGATATGGCTTTATATAAGCTAGTTACATCTCTAAGTACACTGTTTGCCAAAAATAAATAAATAAATACATTCTGATGTTTCTGATAAACATTATTCAACATCCATTCTGAAAGCTAACACTCGAAAATGTCTTTTTTGGAGGAAGACGCAATTTAACCATTCATGAGAGTCAGCTGACAAACCACATTTATCAGGAGCGAGAACTTTATTTCTTTTGGAGAACCAGCTTTATATATTAAGACCTTGTGCATATTGTTTTATTTGTCCCCAGAGAAGTGAAATTTGAAGGTAAAAATAACATAAGAAGCATATAAGTCATAATGAAAATACACAGTGAATGTTTAAATTTTAAGAATTTATTGTAGTAAAATAAATCATAGCCTTAATCCCTCTCAAAACACTCCTTTGCTCTACATGCACTTATCCTACCTCACTTGCCACTCTATTAGTCAGTTCTAAAAATAGTCTTTGGTGTCATTGTGAGTGTCTTAGTTACTTTTTCATTACTAACATCCACAGATTTATGGGAGGGAAGGTTTATTTTAGCTCACAGTTTCAGAAGATCACAGTCCACTTGGAGAGGGGGTTGTGACAGGAGTAGAAGTACATGGCAGGGACAGAGATGGAGGCAGGCCCTTGGGACACTGCAAACAGGAAGTCAAGACCCATCAAGTCCAATCTCTCCAGTGGAGGGTAGCAGCACATCTATACGTCCAGGTCCCATCCCAGTGATCTTCCCCTTCCAGGTGTGGAAGGTGTTGTCATCCCCCATATATGGCTGTAATCCACCCCTCCTGCCTTCTAGATCAACTTTGCTGGCTATAGGATGTGCTATTAGTGCCCCAAATTAAGCAACAACGTATTTCAACGTGATTTTGAAATAATTTCAAATTTTAAAAATAGTTTTAAGCATCTGGGGGATCTTGAACCCCTGGATGAACATGATGAAAAATGCCAACACCTTCTGTTGAAAAATGTACATGTCACGGTCACATAAAAATCTCTATGAATATTCCAGTGCCCTAATGAGGCTCCTGTTTTATACTAGTTCTTTTAGAAGATGTTTTTCAGAACATACAATATGGAACAAAATATAAATTGTAAGAGGGAAATCATGTGTTTGCATCACTTAACATAGAACATCATTATGTCCACTCAATGATACCATGACCGCATCACTCAAAGACAACATGTTGGAGATCAGAGATTTTTTTCTCATAATTAAATTCCGCGACGACCCAGTATTGCTTCTGAACATTACACTTGGAACTGGGTGTCACATTTAGAAAGTATGCTTACTTATTCAACCCTTTGAATTCAATTATTGATTAAATCACTGATTTTTAAATAAACGATACTAACATTCTCTTAAAATTGTATTTATAAATATTAATGGAACATAATTTTAAGATAAATGACTGTACTATGTAACAAAGTCAAAGGCTCAAAAACTATAAGAAAATAGTTACTGCTTTAATGTAGAAAGCTTCGATTAATAAAATAGCTCTTAATAAACCATGCATATTTTAGTACATCTTTTCAGATAAACTGCCAGAAAATATTTGCAGTTTGCCTCATACTAACTTTGAACTATGAACTCTATGGAACCAGGATGAGCAGTTTCAGTACCTCCAACAGCTATGATAACACCGTCTCACTTGGTTCACCACAGTGAGCCTCTCCAACTCAGTCCAGGGTCGTCTCCTTAGCTTCATGTCTTACTATTTGGAACACAGTTTATATCCCTTTTGAGTCATGCTTAGAGGAAAGATTAATTTATTTGATATACTGATATATAGGACAGGAATTCAGTATGTCTTTATATTTAGATTGAAAACTTTGTATGTAATAAAATGAGTCATGTAAGTCATATCACATTCAAACAAACTTGGGTTGCTTAATAAGTATGATAACTCAGATAGTATTTGAGAAAAAGATAAAGATCAAGAGAGAAAAAGAAAAAGGAAAGAAAAGAAAGAAACAGAAAAAGAGAAGTTAGAGCAAAAAACATGGAGGGGAATGGAAGATAGAAAAGTGGCAAAAATGCTGAAGGTGGTAGAAAATAATTATTACTCAGTTTGGTCTGTACCTTCAAATAGTTGATATTTTGGGCAAGTATTAACATTCTGTACATTTTCTTTTTTTAATTCTTTGAAAACATATGGTATCTCTTGCTCTGTATCACATCTTGATTTTTTTATTGGTTTCTTTGGTTCTCTTTCCTAGCAATTCATGATCAAACCCCAGCATTAAGACACCTTTAACGGGCTGTGATCGTGTCCATGTGACAAAAGTCGGTCTGTCGCTCTTGCTGTTACTGTTTCCAGTGAGTATTCACCATAACCTGATGCTCAACAAAATAATGAGTGAATGATTGGGTCATGCATGAACACATGAAGAAATCGATATATAAAAAAGTAGTAATAAATTCTCAGCGTACCTTCATGGCACATTATAATGAATTCTTAGATTCAATTGTGTTATTTCTCTCTATTTCCACCAAGTTACATTCCTCACTTCTTTAATTTCATTTCTGCTCTCCCTGAATTTTAGAAAAATTCAGACATAAATTCATAAGATTTAAATAAATGGTCATAACTTGAGACTAACATGCTTAGTGAAATGAGTCAAAGGCACAAGGTCAAATATCGCATGATCTACCTAGTATGAAAAACCCAGAATACAGGCATTTTATAGAACCTAAAGGGTGAGATAGTGGGAAATAGGGGAGATGAGGAGATGGCAGGAGAGCTAAAATTTGGTGAGGAGGAGGAGGGATTGTAATGTTGTTGAAATATATATGTGGACAAATATTCAATCCCATTGTAACCATTATGTATATATTAATAAAAAGTGAGGAAATGAATTAAAAATGTTCTTCTGAAAGGGCATCTCTAAAACTTTATAGAGCCCATCCTTTAAATCGCTTGCCTATGATTCCAGGAAGTAATGACTTGAAAAGTTGTACATACGTGTGAAAATCATTCTAGATTCAAGGTATTCTTGCATTTATTTAATAGTCACTTAACTGTCATGTGACAATATCTACGCAAATTGCTAAAAGAAACATAAGTTTTAAAGGTTGTCCCGGAGGTTACCACCATGTCAAATAAATAATGCATAGTATAATGTTTCATTTGCTTGAGATTAATTTGCTATAACACTTGAAGTAAAACTAATTCAAGGAGAAAAATTATGCAAGCACTCAGTTCAATGTCACTGTAATAATGTCACCGTACTTAGGGAAAATTAAGAAGGCTATGGACTCCATCTGTACATAGTTTGCCCAGTCTATTGGAAGTAACAAGAATACAAATAAATGACTTGGGCAATTTTATGTTACAATATACTTACATTTCTTAATAGTTGATGAAAGTTTTGTCTTGGGTGGACCTCAGTAATGACTATGATGATACGGCGAATGATCAGAACACTGTGAGAGCCAAAATGACACATGGATAATTTCGTGAACTTATGCGGGCGGTGGAATTCACCCAGGCTCACAGGTCAACGCCCTCTGCCTGAAACCGTGCAATGTAGTACAACCAAAATCATGAATTCCAATCTCTGTCATTCCTGATTATACCCCACACAATAACTAGGTTCGATGAGGACAGCGCTGCCTTATTCAAGACAGAAACATGCTCATTTTAGGGTCTTGTATGTCACTGCCTTTACTCAAGTCTTTGTAGGAAAATGACCACTTTCCGTGAGTGTGCAAATATACACAATAGAAAATGATATTCGAGGACTACAGCTTTACAGCACAGAAACATTTTTTTTTCTTTAATCAAGAAACTTACCTCATTTATATTCTAAAATAACTCTTGAGTTATTTTTCAGCTTTTAAAAAATTTAATGCCATCTCCATTTCTAACTTTCTTCTTTTTCTTATTTTACACAAACCTAATAATTTTATACCACTCATAGATGGCCCCTCGGTGCCCTCCTACCGTGTCTAATTTTTCCACTCTGATTCCGGCCCCGCCTCACTCTGCACGTGATTTCTAGCAAGCCACGGATTCTGTTGGCTTATTAGTGTCAAGCGTTGCTTTTTTTCTCAAATGCTTTACTCCTTCTATTTCTCTGTTTGCAATAGCTTTTTATAAGAGCAGAAATAGTGTCCTAGCTTAAATTGGATATTAGAGGGACAAAGTGCTGTAGGAGTAATGAACATTTTTTCCCGTAGAAATTAGAAAGTAGTGGCCGCCGCCTCTTGCCCTCAACATTCAATCAAAGGAGAGAAGTGTCCCCGAAAGGAGCGCCGGCTGCACACTGTCTGGACTATGATCCCGTTAGCCTGCCGCCTTTCATTAGGCGACAGGAGACGAAAAATTACTTTGAGTGGCAAGATGAGTGTGGCGATATTGTGTTTGCGGATGCACACATTTCAGAAATTGAAACTGACGTTTCCTTTGCACGGTGCTGAACTGAGAGCATCATTGTTCACCGCCAGTCCATCGGAAGTTCAAGTGAACTGTGACGCATGAGCGACTTTATTTCCAGGACACCACACATAAATCTATAAGGCATACTCTATTGATAAAGCCAGTGACGGTATTCCACAATGTTTCCTTTTATAGTGGCATAAGAGGATGTCACAGACATCCTGAGAGAAGCTTTCCTCCAAGAAATTTAAACATCTAGCATCAAATAAATGTATCTCCATTTAACCACTTGGAAGAGTCTGAGGAAATAGGCCTTGGATATCTTATAATTAACTATGTTTTGGTCTATATTGCAATCAGTGTTTTGTTGGATTCTTATTTTTTAAATGGAATTTCTAAATTTTCCTCACTGAAGAGTAAAAGTTGCCTCTTTTGGGGCTCTCAGAAGTTTTTCAGTATTCTGGGTTTGAATTGGAAATGCAGGTCCAATCTAGCATCCTTTTATTCAATTGTACAATTGGGTCATATTACTTTCAGGTCATCATCTTTTTAATGATATTAACTTTAAGAAATCAAAATTCAAATAATTTTCCAATCTTTTAGGAATCTTACGCATTTGTTTCTAGTTTCCCCAGGCCTCTCCAAACCTTGTTGGGTCTGTAGAAAGAGACCTGTAATTAGCATAGTAGCTGATGCTTTATAGAGTTGTATTTGATAGGAGATTCTATTTTGATTACCAGAGTATAACACCTTAATATTTTAGTAAGATAAATATTCACAAGTCTCTTTCCAGAGTCATGATACTATGCTATAGTCTACCATGTTATAATATATATCATATATTAGATATACATATATATACAGAGAGAGAATGAGATAAATTTTCATTTTTATTTACTATTATTTTATTTACCATTTGCTATTGGTATTTCGCATCCCAGAATACCTAGCATTTCAACTGAAAACAAGAAGTATTATAATAATTGTATTTTGTCATTCAGATAATTATTAACTTTCTAAACTATTTGCTTTTTCCTATGTGGGTAATTTATGGTGACGTATATTTGAAAATATGTGTAGCTTCTGTTCTTATGCTCTTTCAACAAATATCTCTTGACGCTGTGAGAAAATCTCAATTAGTTACTGCAGGCAAATGAAAGAGTCTCCATAGTGCTCTCCTTGAAAATTGGCAATGTATGCAAGGGGATAAGTCAAAAACCCATAGTTATAATAAAATAAGGGAAGTGGTATAGTCAAGATTTTGGCCAAATTCTCAATCTCACATACAAAAAAATCTACTAATTTTGCTTGGAGATATTTGGAGAAATGTTCACACGGGAAAGCCAACAAAACAAGGCATGCTACTGAAACAAAAAGAGGACACAAAAGTTAACATTTTGTAATTCCTAAGACAGCGTTATGCTTACATCTCAAGATGCATTATTAAGTCTTAATTTTTGTCTAATTATAAGAGATCAAATATCAGAGTACGTAGTCTTAACGACCTCTGGAAGCAAAGATTAGCATGTCAAAAAATGAACAGATCATTCAAAGAAACACCAATTTGTCAGTGTCTTTGATTTTGTCCCGTGAGTTCAGTGTTTCATCAGAGTTTGGTCTGTAGTTAGTGTTGGGTTATTGTGCAAAGTCAATGAATTGATTGTAGTTGACCCTGTACATCTATACTGATGGGCACTGAAACTAAATTTTTCTGTCTGAAGTTTTGATTCAAAGGGTATAATGTAATTTGGAACTGCATAAATGTAGGATTGTATCATGGAACCTGAAAAAGAGAGAAAGTAAGGTTTTCAGAAATTTACAAATTTACATGGCAAGCACTTTGCATTTTTTAAATTGATATTCAACCAATGTAATTGTGTGTGTGTGTGCATGTGTTTGTGTATCTTAATGTCCTAATGACTTTAAACAAATTGAATAACGTAAGTAATGTGAATATTCTTCTTTATACTATTTACTATAGTCAGTAAATTGAAGATTCTGCTAACAATATTCTGAGTAGCACATCATCAAACTGAGGCTGTGGGGACAAAACATCTTTTAAACCAGAAATTTATGACAGACAGAATTTTTGGAGTGTCGCTGAACAAAATCTTCATGACTTGCTGACATTTACTTTAAGTTTTATTATTTTATACTTGTTTTGGACATTTTTGGGGACTGCTTAATCGATAGAAAAATTACCTCTTACCATCGTTGAGACTCTTCAGGGATCACTTGGAGTTGTGTAGGTTTAAGTTGGAATCTCAAGTAAGAGGAATATCACTTCTTAAACTCTCAACACTCCTTCAGCCTCTGATATTTCCTTGAGACTCGCACACTAACTGACCTCAGAGGCTCATCCCAGTCTCTTCCCCGGTTCGCCTTCCAAGCATGAGCTCCAAGATATCTTCACTCCATTATCATTTTAGAGCACCTTTTGTGACTTGTCTTTCTTCAAATGACTAGTCTAAGCAGCTCAGCATAGCATGCCAACATCCCAGGTTTCCTTGTGTCTCCTACGTGACCCTCAACATAGAGAATTTGAGCTACAACAACTCATTTCTCAAATACCACCTACTCTTTAGCACAATTTCACAATGTTATTTGGAATGACCTTCACCCTATCAGATCTTTGGAAATCTTTTCAATGTTAAATTGAGTTCTGAATCCTCTCCTTTAGATAGCCCTTTCTAGTTTCTAACAATAAGTGTAAGTTTCATCTTCTCTGTGCTATTTTAAAACCTCTTTTTGGTATTTATAATGTTGTATTTCTTTGTTCTGTTTACATATTTTGTTTTATAACAGTAAGTTTCTCAAAGGTGGGGATGTGTGGAATCCATCTTTTAATTCTTAACAACAGGTACTCAGATATTTGAATTGATATTTGTGGAATGAATAAATCATTTGCAAATGTTTAATGTTGACCTTTGCCATTGTCATGTCATTGGGACCTACTATTCCCCTTTCCCTCCTCACTGGCAATTCTCATACACAGATATCTGCCCCACTCTCCACCCTGCTTCCACCAATTATCTTAGTAAACTCACTCTGGAGGAAACCTCTGATTCTTTCACTAATTTCAGAATGTAATCTCGTAAAAGGGTAAGGAATTCAATCAAACTACTACACAGTTTGTCAGGGAAAAAAAATTAACAACCATGGCACATTTTTCAGCGTTTCCTTTATGTTCTGGAAAATGGCTTTCCCCTAACCTAACCATGCCTAAAAGAGAAACATTGTTTCTTAAAATGTCACCAATAAATTTAATAGAGCGATATTAAATATTTTACAGGAGAAACCCTAGCCAACACAGGCAAAAATTCATCTCACCTGTGTTACACATTTTTTCCTAAATGTCATTTTTCCTAAAAATCCAAACACTATCTGGACATAATAAAAATGTCCGGGACAGCTAAAATGTTGCATAAAGAATTTTAAGGCTGATTTTTCTTATTTTCCATTAGAGATCGAGGAACAAGCAAAAAGTTAATTTTTATCCCATAACATGTTTTCTAAGACTATTTCACCAAAATTTAATTCAAAATTATTTTATAATTAGATCCAAGATGGGTTTCTTAGAATATTCGTATCATATGGATTGTCTCAGTTTTTGGCATCATTCCAAACTTTCTTTATATCACAAGTCAGTTAATTTATTTCCTGACCATCCTGTGGCAGAGCCATTATTATGTGGATTCATGAAGGTGCTACAGTTCAGTTCAAGTTAACCTTGTTTCACAATAGTGACATGAGTTAATTTAATTCCTGTCACCAGACTTCACAAGGGGTATATTGCACATTATGTCTTGTTAGTGCAGCCGCAAGTCATTATCTCCAAATCTTCCCTTGTAAAACCTAGATGTGACCCTTCTTGGATGTGGTCCTTACAGATCAAGACCAACAACACAGTAAGGTATTCATGGAGAGATATGACAGAAAAATGAACCTCATAGAAATTTCAGTACAGAGAGATAAAACATTTCCATATTAAGTTGTGGATTTCAAACCGATGTCTCTTTTTTCTTCTTTTCTCTCCTCTTCTCCCGATTTTCCTTCCTGCCCCAAGCCTTCACTGAGTGCTGACTGTGTTTTAGATGTTGTTTTCGGTACAGAAATATACTAACGTAAAATTAGATAAAATACAAGCTCTATGGACCATTAAAATTTCCTCATTAAGCATTAGCTTCAAATGCAGAAATCATTTATTGAATGTCTATTTTGTGCATGATTGTTTTAAGACGGAGCCTTAGCTAAGTCTTTTATAATAAATTCTCTCACTGACAGGATTGTACAGAGTCCAAAATGAGTATGAATTAGATGAGATACAGATGTCTGAGATGGTAATTGGGATCATGACAACACAGTGCATGATCTCTCTAATCAGTTATGAGTTGAATTGGAGAAACACAGGTAAAAAAAGGGAGACTTCATGGCATCCAGAGTAAGTGCTGAGGAGCCTTAAATTTGATAAGTTCTTTGAGAAATTTCATACATTTCTCTCATGGGTTTTGATGATCACAAATCAAAAACAGTTGAAAGTAACTCAATATTAAGAAAAATTAATATATTTATATGATTCCTTACTCAAACCTTGGCACAAAGAAAACATGATACTTTTGGAAATTGTAATTTCTGCTGATCCTTTGTCCTAGCCTAATTATGTTACTCGATTAAGAGTTCAGCAGCTGATAGTGGAAGAATAGCCTGATTATGGTCAAGTTGGGTTGGAAATAGTATGTCACTCAGAAAAGTGATAATTAATGTATTTAAGAAGGAAGTCTTTACAGAAGAGCTTGTAATACTCAGGGCTGGGGGAGGCAGTTGAAATGGTGCAGAAGTGAAAAATGAGTGAAAAGTGAGTGAAAGGTCAAGACTATTCTGAAAACAGAGGTCAGCGTAAGAGGCGAACTAGTACCACACGTAGAGTACCAGAATGCATTATGGCACTTCAGGTGGCATATTATTGAATAATTTTCAAAGGTCATATTTTATAAAATGAAAGTCTTAAATGAAAAAAATGTAAATTATAAATATTTGCAACTGAGTATATCAACTGAGAAAACAGCTGAAGTAGAAAATAAGTAAATCAAATTAATTGGCAATTTGTTAAGTAATCATGCACAACTCAGAATTTAAAAAGCATTCCAGTGTTATTTAATTTACTAATAATATGAAAAAATTTATTGTATCAAGAAGAGAATATATGAATGGCAAAACTGTGTTACAAATTTCTCACAAGTTTTTTGAGTTTTTAGTGAAAATAAATTATCATTGTCTAACTTTGACAGTCTAACAAAGATTAATATTTTTGGAATTTGTCCTTATGAACTGTAAAAAATTAACATAAAGCATCAAATGTAGCAAAATGCAATGGGAAAAATAAAAGTTGAGCATAAAATTATATAATTTCAACTTACTTTTATATACTCATATGCTAAAAATAGTACACAGGATAAAGATTCAAATATTGCCAAATATTCTTTATGTTTTGCAAAAATGTGTAATTCCTTTTCTTTTGAATTTGAAATTTGGATATTTCAAATATCTTAAATAGCTTGAATTTTATATAATCATAACCAATTATATTTTTGTTAATTTAAAAATCTAGGTCATACCTCAACTAGAGATGAGTTTGGTATAAAATATTTTTCATACAGTTAAGGCCGTCAAAGTTTTCACAATGTGGTCCAAGCCACATTTGGACCAATCTAGCAGACAGAAAATTTTTACCAAAATCTGGACTTGAAGTGCAAAGCCTCACTTTCTCAAAACGCTTTTATGAAAGCCCAATCCAAAGTTTTTTGAAGATGTTTTCTGATTTTTGAAATTATTTTTTTACTTTTTAACCATAATATATGCTCATATCTCAATTGATTTTTATTATTAAAGTAGCACATCGTCTTAGCCAATACAATGGCTAATGCTACGCATGCTTTTCTTTTTAAAGAATATGTTGTGTAAGACTGTTTTTTCTCTGGAGTAAAATTTGAATTGATTAACTCTGACAGCAGTTACTATGTTTTTTCTAAATAAAAACTCTTGGAAACCATGCAGGCAAATAGGTCTACAGAAAGTTATGGCAAAGAAGGACAAAATCAATATTGTAAGGGATACTTTTGTTTGCATAATTAGCAAACAAATATTGGAAAGTGAAATCATATTTTGTCAAATTATAGTGTTAAAATATGATTTTCTGGTCATTTATGTTAAAAACACAAATTATAAGAGCTTCTACTGAGTAGTTTGTAAGTTTCCTGCACAGTTCTAGAGGTTTTCTATGGTTTTTATATGCAATCCTCAAAAATGCAGTGTGTATTGTGACTGCTATTTGCAAATAAGGAATCTTCAGTTCAATGTGGTCACAAAAACTTGAACAAATTCCATAGATAGAGTATGTCAGGCTGGAGAGCTTATCTAGATCTAAAATGTGTTATCTTAGCCATCACTGTAACCATGACAGAACTCACTAGATTTAAGAAAGCAAACATTAGAGAAAGCGAGATCACATGTCAGAACTAGCATCTATATATTAAATTACTATAGAAGACATTCATAATACAAAGAATATGACAAAATAATTTCCAGAGGTGAATTTCTTAAGTAAATGAATTTCAATTTAAAATCAATATGTATGTTGAAGAAGATAATATCCATATATACTTCTGGATTTCAAATATTTGAAATGTGTTAAAACAGGAAGTTATCTTTAAATTTTATGAAGCTATTCTAATATTTAGGGAGCAGTGTGATTCAAGACATCATTAGGTGGGCTGGAGGCAGAGATCAGAGCTTAAAGTCCCTGCCTAGCAAGCTCTAGGCCCGGGATTTGATTCCCCAATGCCAATGTAAGCCAGGTGTGATGGCGCACATGAGTTCAGGGTCAGCCTGGGCTGCAGAGTAAGACTGTCTCAGGAAAATAAAAAGGTATTGAAATATATTGTTAGGTATAATTCGTGTGTGTGTGTATGTGTGTGTGTAAGCAGTCAAAAAAAAGGGTGCGGTAATGGTGAGCAGTTCTACTCTTCATCAAACAAAAGAATTTTCATGAATATTTCAAAGATATAATGAATATAACATATGGTCTCTTCACAAAGGCATTACTACATTAAAATCCTGTTTTACTCAAGGATAATATTCATAATTCTATCGGGATATTCATGAGTTAGAGGTTGTTGATTTTATAAAATAGTAACTTGATTATTTATTTCTGAAACCAAAGCTTTATATTTAATGTTCTAATTTTTAAAGAAAGAATGTGGAAAAAAATTTAAGGCAATAACAATTTTCTGCTAATACAAATAAACCTAAAATCTATACAGCTTAGAAATTTTGGATTTCCAAGAACCAGAATGCTCCTTCCCCTTCTTTGTTTCATTCTTCCCCAAGATCACAGCTACTCTTCCCAGTTTCCTGGTGACAACATCTTTGAGACACTGGAACCCAGGAACTGACAGTGGGCTCATCCTTCTATGCACTCAATGATGTCCTTCTCAGAACATCCAGAACTTATGGAAACAAAGTCTGAAGGCTGCAAGAAAACTTTCTACTTCAAGCTAGAAAAAAAAACAGTTGTGCAAAAAACACATGCAAGTAATTGTTATCACCTACTCTCAGGCAATTACTTCCTAGAATTCCAATTCAGTTATTATTCCTGCCTTAAACCTTACCATAACTTTCAGTATTTTATCTGAATGACATAATCTCTCAGCGTCTCAAGTCTATGATTGCTACAACTCCAGAAATACTCATTTGCCACAGAGCACTTTCAGGCTCATAGATGTCATTTGTCATTATCTAAACAAATAAAAATACACACACAAACTTACTCTCACTTTGTTTTCATCTGAAATCTTCAACAATCTTTTACCTGTTTTCTTTTCAAAGCAAATCTCTTAAAGTAAAACAAATGATTGTTGTGTTCAAGTCTGCTCTTTTCATTCACTTCCTAGTACACATCATTCTGGTTTCTGTTACCGTCATGACACTGAATTTACCTCATCAGGTCATAAGTGACACACACAGAAAAATAATAAATAAGTGCAGATTCTAAGAAGTCTTCCCTGACAGTCACCAAACTGTCTGGTCACCCAACCTACTTATATGAGCTACACTCCCCTAGAAAATATGGAGAAGCTAGAGGAGTAAAGGAATTTCATAGCAATAATATCATAGAGCTGAAATTTTAATGGAGAAGAGAAAAAAGAATGAATCAAGATGTATTAACACGTCATTAAATAACCATGTAGTTAAGCAGTCCTCAAAGAGAGGTTCATGGATCAATAATTCCATCATCAACTAGATACTTGAGATTTCAATCCTGGGTCTACACCATAAAATTATTGAATCAGAATTGTAGGACCTATATCTTATCAAAGTGTGTTATAGGAAAGTTGAAAGATTATTTTGACTCACCAATAGTTTATGAGCCACTTACACAAGTGTACTTGTCAGTGTGAATAGCTATTTCATTCAGTATGCTTGTGTGTGTGTGCACGTGTGCACACATGTGCTTATATTTTTAAAGCAAGCAAAACAACTGCTTATAAAACTGTAAGAAAGTGACAGAACATCTGAAATTAACATTATATGAGGAAAATATGAAAATGAAGACCTAGAAGTGTAAGTATCAACCTGCACAAGTACAGGGGCAGGAACTAGTTCAAAGGAAGCGCAATGCACAAAGATATTGCATGAAGGAAAATTCTTTCAAGAAACTGACATAGGCCAAGGGTACGAACCATAGTGATAAAGACAGAAAGTAACATTTGAAAAGGATGATGATAGACAGAGCAGGTCATCTGTGACCTTGAAAGCCATAGAAACTTGTTTGGATTTCATATTAAATGCAATTACAAGTCAGTGTGTAGTTTAATAGAGCAATTTGATTTGATTTACTTTTAAGAAGTCATTCTGCTGCTTTGCAGAAAATAGTTGGGAAGAGACACGTGTGTTGCACGGCTGGACAGGAGGCTTTTAGGATGGTCTAGGGGAAAGATAGTGATACCGTGGGCAGATAAGTGACTATGAAGACCCAGAGATGTCCATAGCTTTGTGTACAGGAAAGTGAAAGATTAGAAAGTGTAGAAAGTATGGTGCAAGTTGGCATGAATGCATGAATAAAAGCTAAGTTTTGTAATGAAAAAAAAAGAAAGTATTCAATTACATTTAGGTTTTAAACTTCTGGGGAATTTTTCCATGGTTTAAAGTAGAACATTATAGAAATCTGACATTACCAAAATATTTGTTGTAAAAGCAATTCTCAAGAGGCCATCACCTACGTTACATTTGAAGTTCCCAAAAGGGCATGGAACAAGACCAGTCATGATGTGCCTTTGGTCAAGTTTCTGTATTTCTATGTCAATGTTATTTTTTAAATTATTTAAAATTTCTTTATTACTTTTTTATAATATAGATGGTACATACGTGTGTGTGTGTGTGTGTGTGATTTCAATATGAGATTTTTCTATTGCTACATATATTTTGGTTTTGTTTTTTGATATGAAACCAACCTTTCAGCTATAATACTGTGAGAATCCAACCAATACCAAGGTTGTAGAGGCATTTATATAAATTCTTCCTCCTTTTTTTCTGCAGGGATCCTATGGAGAATTTTTGTTTTGAATCATTTAATGTTATTTTTATTTATTGAAATTCTGTATGACAGCCTTGCACCTAGGTTTAGCACTGTGTCAGAATTCCAACTTTGTTGCTGATGATTATATTTCTATTCATATCCCTGGTTCCACTCTGACCATGGCTGAGTGAGTGGACAAATTGCACTGCTCCAGCTTAGTTCTCTTGACACACAGGATGTCCATGTTAGGTCCCCTACACACAGTCACCACATATAAAATAACTTCTTTGAAAAAGCATTAAATCTCTACATCGAGCTAGGCCTCTATAGTGGTTCGCTTTCCTGTCGCCGGGACACAATGCCAGACGCACGCAACTTAAAAGAATAGAGGTTTAACTTTACTTATGGTTTCGGAGGTATCGATCCATGGTCATGTGGCTCAAAACAAAATTATGGTAGCCAGGAATCAAAGCACAGAGGAAGAGTTCTAGGGAGAGACATACCGTTCAAAGAGAACTCTTGTGTCCTAACTCCTTCAATAGACTCCCACCTCCTGACAGCATGTTAAGCTAAGAGTATCAGTGTAATAATCCACTGGTGAATATAGAACCCCATGATCCATTATTCTCTTTAGGAACAGCTTAATCCAGTCAAGTTCACAGTACAAGTTAATAGTAATAGCCTTCCTACATTTTAGTTTTCTAATGAGTTATCTAGCTTATTTTAATTAGTTCCTTCACTGTTATAGATACAAAAATAATTTCATCTTATCCTATAGAGATGCCATATTTTCATATACCTCCTCAACTAATCTCTTCTAGTCTAAAACATTTTTCTGTAAGTTTCTTACCTGTCTTAACCTTCACATAAATGAAGAAATGTAAGGTTTTACTCTAGATTGGGTTTGGTTGAAAGGAATATTGTGGCTGGTTTTATTTTCTACCCAGACCTCTAAAAATTTTATTTCAGCAATATAGCATTTTGCTCTCCTAACATTTATCGGTTCACTTAAAGCACTATTTTAAGTTTTTCTTAAAGAGCTTTTTTCTTTACATGTATGTCTTTCCCAACAATTTTGCATAAAAGGCCAAACTTTTGGCTTAGTGCGGCAATTTTATATGCCTTTCTCATTAAACTTAATCATTTTTACTCTGATGTTAGTCTTATGCAAAAGATCAAGTTAAAGTGAGAAATGTGATGTTTTCTTTCACTTGAACATGAAATCCTACTGTAAAAGTATCGATGGGCATAATGTTAACATTACTGCCACAGGGAATGTCAAGGCCTAGAAAAGAGAGGGTGGAGGAACAGCCAGTGGGTGGGGCATTCAAAGCATACACTTCTTTGAGCACATACATTTGTTTTATACAAAGTTCATAGTACTTAAAATAGTTACAATAGTAAGACCACTCATCACTAATTTACAATAAAGAATATAATTTAAAATGCATTTGAATTATTTTGAAAATTACCAAAATGAACTTAAACTGTTAGGAAAAAAAGATGCCAACAGACTTATTAGACAGAGTTTTGCCACAACTTTTCAATTTACAAAATTATAGTACCTGCAAAGGCCAAGTGAAGTCCAGAAAAATTAGGTCTGTGCGGAAGGATCACAATCCAAGAGTAACACCGTAGAGTTTGGAAATCTTCTTTAATAAGTGAAAATAGAAAGAAGTAAGTACAATGACGCAGTCATCAGTCCTATTCTGTGGACTAAGTCCTTGTCACTCACAGCCTAAAGGAGAATAGGAATTTGGCACATGGTTTCAGAAGGTTTGGTCCATGGTAGTCTTGACACAAAGCTAAACAGCATGGTGGAAAGGCATGGCATAGGAAAGATGATTCGTTCATGGTGATCTGGAGGTGGAGCAGGCAAATAATCCAGGGAGACAGAGGCAAGAGCAAGAAATATATCCCAGAGGCACACATTTGTAACGACTACAAATACATCACGAGTGTGCTTTTCTGATCACCTGGTTGGCTCCCAAGCCAACCAAGTTGATATTTTTACATAAATTTTATTTACTAGTATCATTTCCTGTGTTCTAGAACCAAGTAATTCCTAAAACTTTGTTTTGGAACTACAATGCTTAAATCTTTATGTCATGTATTCTAAAGTGTGGAACAGAGCAAGGTTTGACATATAGTCCCAAGAAGTAATAGAACTGAGTACTCACATACTCACAGAACACTGTTCAATCAACATGAAAGTTGAACCTAAAATTTGAGGACTCGATGGAAAACCACTTCAATATTATCTGGCATATGACAATTGCCATTTGCAGGACACTTAACCTATTTGCATGAGAGTCGATTAATAAATACCATCTCATTTTTCATATTTATTAATTCCTTACTAGCAGCAACCTGATACACCGTTATTGCTTCAAGAGAGTTTCAGACTTAAATATCTTTCCAATAGTAAGTGTGTTAGACTGAAATAAAGGCATACTTTATCATCATGATGTGTACATTAAAAGATACTGGTGGTTGTAGGCATTATACCCAATATTTTAACAGCTATCTGGAACATAATAGGGGATTGTTCTTGCTGTCCGATGTCAACCGAAATTTGTGTTCTGAGAAATGAATGGTGAAAAATAAATGTTCATTGATTTTATTATATATTGCAAGTTAACTAAAAAATATAAATTTGGCACTGGGAATGATGCTCAGTTATGGGACCTTGCCTCAAATTTGAAAATCTGATTACTGAAAAAAAAAAATCCTAGCTCTGTAGTCCACATTGGTAATCCCAGCATTGTGGGAGGCAAGCGTGTGTTTGAATTCAGCTAGAGCAAAATAGCCAGACTCAGTAACAAAATAAAAAGTAAAAGAAAAATAAGTTTGAAGAAGTCATTCAATGTGAAGGACTTGGGTTCAGTCTCTGGTAGCAACATTTCCCCCAACCAAAAAAAAAAAAAAAAAAAAAAGAAAGAAAAGAAAAGGTAAAGGTAAATTCTGAGTATTTTTGTGTAAGATATAATACTACATATGTAGCACTGAGCACTAATTTAATAGGATGCATTAAAATATATTGATAAAATGCATTAAACTTCAAAATGAAGTCCAATAATCTCCACTGCAATACTTTAGAATCTAAAACTTACCCATGCATATTCATAAGCATGTTTAAAACAGAATCTAATACCTATATTTAAATTAAATCTTCTTACGGGTGTTTACAGATTTTAAATTAGTTTACTTTTATCCATCTTTGACTCATTTTCATATTCTGCAGATATGCTCCAAAATGTTACATATTAATACTTTGTTTACATGTTTTCCCAAAATTATCATGCCTCCCTCATGAAAATCTTATTTCTCTTAAGATACATCAGAAATTTCTCCTTCTTCATAAAGTTTATTTTTTGTTTGTTAAAATTTGATCTCTCATTTCACTAAACTTCATTTATAATTCCTATCATCATTCAATTATTTATAATTAACTAAAGAGTTGTCAACATGGCTGAATTTGATCCTATGGTTTCTTTTAGCTTGAAAGATTCTTCAGAGGTGCAATTTTATGTTAGTGATATTTTTCTTCCTTGTATCTATCAGCGCAGTGACTTGTGCATAAATCACAACTGGAAATATTTGTATTTACTTATTCTCAGCATTGTTTCAAACTCCAGTTGAGAACTATTTCACCAAACTGTTTAGCTTAATTGAAATGAATTTAAAATAAATTATAAGATGTTGTAATCTGTTCTCTGGAGAAAAATTGTAACTGTTTTTATAAGTGCCCTATAAACTAAAAATGATTATGAATTATATTCTAATAGGCATGCCTTAAATCTAAACCTAAAACTTAATGGATTTTGCCTATTTTAAATTAGCAAAACTGCATACTTTTACTTGAAAAATTGGCTTGATACATCTACTAAAATCAGTCACAAAAATAATATCTATCTATAAAACCCATATCTACTAAGTATTCTGATTAAAATTCAAAAGGCACCAACAGAACTAAAAACACAAGTTAGCTCCACTATTTGAACAATATGAATACAAATAGTTACTACAAATAAAATAGTTACTATAAATATTATAATAACTAACCTCTGGATAAATTGATACGCGACCTAATTTTTAATCCTTAAGTTTGTTAAGTTTTGTCAGTATAGTACATTTCAGCCCACGATAATGTCTCAATACTAATAAGAGTATCAATACTTACAAAATGCACATATCGCTCTGTTTTTAGCATCTCAAAGAATACTTATATTTTCACATATATGTAGTTTTTCAGCAGCTACTTACAGAAAGCACAATCTTTGACTTTATGCTGCTTCATGATTTTTGACTTCAAAATGAGGAGAAAGCTATGCACATTCAATAGAAATCTTACTTCAAGATTTAAGTTTAAATCTCTTTCTAGACTAGTAAGATGCACCACAATATTCTGTCATGGCTCTGAGCAGCCATGGTACATAACCACTCCCATCATCCAGGTGGTCATGAAGGCCAGCAACAGAAAATTTGTTATGTTTTATGTTGCTAAGCTATGGCACTTGGTTGCTTAGGTCTATTAGATGCATTTCTCACTTTAAATATTTTCCACTTAAAATGAACTTATTTGGATGTAACCTCATCATAAGTTGAGCAGCTCTAGACTGAGGTTCATCTAGTCTCATGAAACACTTCACATTTATTGCAAATAAGCCCAATTAGAAAAATAATATTTTGATGTTACCTACTTCCTTTTTTCTTTTATTTCTTTTTTTGTGACAAGATCTTGCTCTGTAACCCAGGCTAGTCCTTAACATGTAGCCAGGCTAATCTTTGTCTAGGTATATGCTTTAGCCAACACCAAACAGATAAATAATGTCTAAATTTGAACATACATCATCATTGTGTTATTTGAAAGTTTAACTTATTTCAGAAATTAGGAAGTATTTGTTCTAAGAGACTTGGGGGCATTACCATATATATCTTCTTGTGTTTGTCTTTATTTTACCTGTTTCATTTAATAAGACAGTGCCGAAATAAGATAGCTGGCAGAGTCTCTATGGCATCAATGCCAAATACATCAGGCAACATGAAATAAGAAGTTCTATAAAAAGACAGCCAGATGCGGTGACACACACCTGTGTCCTAAAACTTTTCTGGGAAGCTGAGGCAAATGATCCCAAGTCCAGGCTCAGCCTGAGACACTTAGCAACCTACTGAGGGTCTGTGAAGGAAAAAAAAAGCCAAAAAAGAAAGCCTAGAAGCATAGCTTAATGTGAAGAAATTGAGTTCAATCCCCAGATCTGCAAAAATAAAGAAATCCAAAAAAGAAAACAATCAAATAATGATGTGATATAGATAGACGAATCACACGGTAGAGATTTGCTTTGCTAAAGGAAACTTCATTGAAATAAGAATTTTCATTATTTTCCAGTTGATATAAATATTTAGGCATCAGACTTGCTACTCAGCTTCAAATGAATACTCAGGCTGCCCACTGCTTTAGGTCTGGGGTACCATTTGCGAAAGAAGCAAAGCTATGAAGTAAAATATATGCCCAGTAAATGACCATAAAATAATTATAATTGTTTCTAAAATATTGAAAAATACTGCGTAACTACTTCTCCACCTGATATACCAAATGATAATGAATAGTCCAATTTTATACTTTATTTCTGAGGGACAATTTAAATGAGTGCCACAATATTGTCACCTAAAACACAAGTTCTGTACAAAACAGACCATTTGTGACCATCAATCTCAGACATTAGATTGTAAGGGAAAATTATTTAAAATATTAGATAGCATAAAATAATAATTTTATACTGAAGAATTGTTCAAGGGCTTCAACTCCATATCTGTTTTTGAAAGCTACAGTATGTCGAAGAACACTTTTATCTTTGTGAAATATCTCTGAAACTATTCAATTGGTTTTGTAAATACATTAATATATTAAAACAGGGGTCAAGAGTATTATTAAACAGCTTGAATACTTTTTCATCACCTATACAACAGAAAATGTAGTTAAACTTTGCTACTGACTTTGGAGTTGACATTTTTGATTCTATAATTTTAAACTAAAACAAAGAATTTATACACACATACCACACACACACAATTTGTATATATGTATCATTTATGACAGTGGCACAATCTTTTATATCAAAAAGTGGAATATAAGAAAATTTAATATTTCTTCAACAATGTGTGTAAAAGAAAGAACAGAAATATTAACAATTAGAGAATAGAAACTCAGTTTCTGTTCTAATCACATCTTTACTGAAGGTCACTGTGAAAAATTACATATGCATTTTGAAATCATAATTATGGTTCTACATCTTGGACAATAACATTCTATTTTTCGCGGAGGAGACATATTGTTTCCAGAATTATACAGCAAACTAGAGGCAGAGTCTAGGGTCAAACGTGGCTTTGTCTGATAATATATCTTATGCTTTTTAAATCTCATAACATAACTTCTCTGGTATCTTTATCAACAAAGAAAAAGACTGTCACAAAGCTAAAGCTATGCACAAAAATTCATTCATGACCACCACACTTCTACCTTCATTATAAATTTTTTTTTTGTGTTCATAATCTATTCCTTGGTTCCTCTCCAGACTCCAGCATAGTATTTGTTATACTGTAACTAGTAACTTTGAATACAAAAAAAAAAAAAGAATGGGCTGGCTTGTTCTGTGCAAAATTTATAGAAATTAGTTCCTTTTCAGGGACATTCTAAATGCAGTCAGAAATTTAGGAGAATGGTAAGAATTAACAATCCCATTTTTAATGCTATAGGCAAGAAAAATAACATTTTAAGTTATATATACTAATATATTCAAAACACCATTTTAGAAGTTTTACATTGCTGGATGGGAAAGAAAGAAGGTGTGCATTCTTATTGAATTCCATTGCTATAACATTTGGGTTTCCTCGTATAATTAAGTCTTCACTCATCCTCTTGGTCCACTCATTGCGGTATCACATTCAGTGAACACACTTCTACTCAAAACAATGTAATCAATATTTGGAGGGCTGGGGGAATAACTCAGCAGTTAGAGCTCTTGCCTAGCAAGCTCAAGTCTGTGAGCTTCGTTCTCAAGCACCATATAAAACGGGTGTAGTGGCATGTGCCTAGATTACCAGGTTTTGGATGGATATTGTTACTACTACGAGTGTGCAGAATCGGCTGCTCTTTGGTGAGACGTTTGTCTTTGATGGCTTCCCTCTGCATCCTTTGTGCCGACTGTATCCGTTAGCCTAACATGATGTCCATGGTGATATTATGCCAGAAAAACATTTTATCTCTTTTTGTGAACTCCGCAGAAGCTCAGACGCAAAAAATGTTGCAATTCTTCATTGATCTGTCAAGGACATTCAAACTTCTCCAAAGCCAGAAACCAAATGTAGACCTGAGAGGGAAAACCTGTCAGAAGTAGATCTGCTTGACGAGGCACACAAGGCTAAATCTCCCATTCGCTGCAAGAAGCTTAGTGTCTGTGTGCCTCATTTAGTCCCATAAAAGGGCTAGGAAGAAGAAAGGGCTAGAAAACACAAATGACAAAAGCATTCAGTGAGTGAACCAGACTCTCTGTCACCGGATATCAGCCATGCTTCTTTTGCGGTTGTTTGCTATATCTGCTTGCTAATGATTTGTGGTTGATTAATGGAGTCAGGGCAGCAATCAGAACAAAGTTCTGCAAAAACTTGGCAATTGTTGCCTTCGTCATCACGTTTGTTCACACTTGGACTCCCATGTCACCACACCCAGAAGGCTATGAAGATACTCAGTTAGGCCACCCAAGGAGCCCCGAGGGATTGTGGAAAGAGAAAACATCACCTTAGAACATCCCCACACATCTAACTCTTGGGCCTCATAGAACTCCTTTCTTAAACAATGTCATGCACATATGACTAATTTCCAGGAGATTATAATTTTTCTAGTTACCATGTTTTATTCAACTTAGAAGATTTTGCAAGATAGTTTTACTGTGTATATTTTTTACATTTCAAATGTCATATATTTTTATAATTTAATTTAATAGGTAAAATATAAGTGGATATATACAATTGTATATGATCAAATCAGAATAACTGACATGCAATGTTCTAGAAATCATCTTTGAGATATTCTAGTTATTTTGAAATATATAGAAATAATTGTATTCTATACTTACCTCACCATGCTTTGGAGTGCCACTTTGTAAATTTCTGTAAAAATTACAGGAAAATCCTACATTTTACTAGCTTTTTTTTCCCCAAGATGACTTATACCTTTCACAAAGACTGTCAACAGACCTTCTGCCTATTCAATATTATTGGATATTTGTTATAAATCGAGCTGGGTATTGGATGAAGTGTGATGATCTGTTATACAAACTATAAGAGGAAAAAAATTCTATGCAGAATAAGATTTATCTGCAACTATTTCACAACAAGAAAAAATATATAGCACTACTTTTTAAAAATATTGATAAACTGCTACTTAGGAACTAAATTTTATCTTTTTTTAATATGGTCTTCCTATGTAGCTAAGTTTCTCGAGAGCTGGATTCCTAGGTATGCACTGTCAAAATCAGCTAAATTCTACCTCAGTAGTTGAATAAAACTACTCCATCACATGATGCTTTTATTGCCACGGATAAACATAAAATTAATAAAAAAGTTTCATTCATAAATATAGGAAACTCATATTTCTGAAAACCAAGGTAAACATTTATGCAATTCAAAGTAGCAAGAATAATATCAGAACTCATTACTCAGCTTTCCTTTAATAAAGTAAGAGTAATATAGCTGTGAGAATGACATTCTGAGAAATAGCATAGTAATTATTATTTTCTGGTATTTTGAGACTATATGTATTCCTTCAAGAGCCAATTATGAAGAGGGCAATCATCACATTGTCTAGGGGATATAAACTAGTAACAAAACAAAGTTATTTAGCCCCAAACACTATTTTTCAATTTATAAATATAAAATCAACATTTTTTTCTCTTGCATGAAGACATACTTAGAGTTCTCAACATTCTCTTTTCCAGAAGATATTTCATTAAGAATAAAGAAGCTTCATAAAGACACTCACGATCACACTGTTATTTTTCATAAGTAATTGAGAATTAATGTAAAAGACAATTTCTGTGTAGTTTGTATGACAAAAAAACAAAGTTATCTAAAGAGTTCTGCGATGAAACAGTATACTCCATGAGTTGCAATTCTTAATATTATGAAGAACTAAAATAACTCAGGTTATTATAAGTACATTAAATTATTTTATAGATTAGACATTAAAGAAAATTGAGAAGAAATAATTTTAGAGCAGTTGTAAGAAATCTATAATCATTCTGTAAATGTGAATATTACATAGTATGTGAAACAACTTTGTACTGCAGAGCTAACTTTATTTTTATGTCTTTAACACTTAAAAGAGAAGCTCAAGTCAAAAAATATATAATTTGTACTCTACTGCCCACTGAGTGAGTTCCATTAGCCCACAGATTCTCTGTACTCTCTAATTTTCATAACTGGGCTCTCCCTTGCTGAGTTCAAGTATATTTAACAATCTATCAATAAGTTTTAATATTGAAGTTGGAAGATAAATCTAGGTATAGGTGTTAGCACTTTCTAGTTCATTGCAAGAAATTAATAAAAAGAAAATATGGTTTCCATGGAGGAATTTAATAATATCACACCATACCTTGATTTATTTTAAAAATTTCAGTCATATAATATAAATATTTAATAGAAAAAATCAAAATGTCAGGACATGTAAACAGTCAGTACACAATGTAAATTATATTACTAATAAAGATAAAACAATAGCACATATTTAATTGATCAAAATTTTTGACATTACTAATATTAGCATTCTAAGAAAACAAACACGTTTCTTTGCCTAATGTATTCCTGATGAAAATACTAATTGATAAAACAATCGAGAGGAAATTTGACAGTAGTTAACAAAAGACTTAACATTTCATGCAATTCTTAGTAATACCTCACCAATATCTATTGTTTTAGGACACTCGATGTAAAAGAAATTACCTCCACAATCCGCAAAAGGGATTATATCAAATTTAAAAGTTTCTGTACTGCAAAGAAACTAACTGACAGAGTGAAGGAAAAACTAACAAAATTGGCAATAATATCCCACCTGCACCTCGAACAGGAGGCCAGTACTTAGAATATACAAAAAAAAAAAAAAAAAAAACTAAAGAAAAATACACCATTAAAATAAAAGACCCAAACCGGAGATTGAAATGAATAGACAATTCTCAGATGAAGGTGGCCAGAAAATAGATGAAAAAATATTCAACAACCTGAACCACTAGAAAAACACAAATCAAAGCAACATTGAGATTCCATCTCACCCCAGAGACATTGGCTTCTGTCAAGAACTCACATGGATGTATGATATTTAAGATCACCAGGAAACACCGTAAGGACTTGTTTGGTCAGCTATTTTCAGTATGAAAAATCTTTACAAATACTGCTCTGTTTCATTATTATATTCCTTTCACACTAAATATAATTTTTTTCTCAGGCCCAGCTACCTTATTTCTAAATCAATCTTCCTTTGACGTGAGGTCTTATGTGGCAGTCACAACCATGATTTTCTCACTCTTATAATATACACTTTTAGAGCAAGGTTATCCAGCTTCTGCTCATATCCAATCACTCAAACCCACTGTATCCATTGAGTCTTCCATCTCAAAAAAATTGAAATAAATTTCAGTTCCTTAGGTGGAAAGGGATAGAGCCATCTTTCATTTATTTTCCATGTCACGAAATCTTGTGCCTCTAACTGTATCCAGAATTCTATCATACATTATCCCTCACTATTTATTCCAAATCACTGCTTTATCACACTGAACTATTGCAATGAAGAAGCATAATGTACCTTCCCCTATTTCCACCTACATTTTTACCATTTGATGTTAAGTGAAAAGCAGGAAGAATCTCTAAATCAGTAAACATTACTTTTGCCTGTTATCTTTCAAATAATACACATTAACCTAAAGAACCATGCATGGCCGTTATCATGCCTTTCCTTCTCTCTCTAAGCTCATTCCCTCCGGCCTCCTCTCCCTTCCGATACTGGTCCACTTGTTGATCACAGAGCATCCTAAGCCTACTTCCCTGAAGGATTTTCAGGGAACTTTTCTCTATTCTATCTCTATAGCTCTATACTTTGTGTATTTTCTACGAGTTGACCTTGTCGTTGAAACTGTCCTTGCACTTAACATTCCAATGGCCCAACCTAAACCCTATATGAAATCTTTACGTTGACTGTCCTACTTTCTGCATTTCTCCCTCTTGCTTATGTTTTCAATAGTCTATATGTTACTCAATGCCTCGTACCAATTGCATAGAATACTGCTGGTGTACAAAAGTTATTTGATTGATTTTCCATGAGTGAATAAATACAATAATGTCAATTTTGCTCTCTAATGAGATATTTATTTTTACCTTTTGCTCTTTTTTGCAGTTAAAGGCTTTTTCTTTGTTCAATGTTACTTGAGAAGTATAAATTAGATTTCTACTTCCAAGTTTTTAAGGAAATTTCATTGATAGAGTCAGAGTCCTATTGCTTTTAGATTATAATCTACACCATTCTTTAGAGTCTTGCAATAACTTCTATTTCTGTCCCTAAAATATGTATGCATTATATGATTCTATAGAGTTCTGAAAGAAAAATAAGATGGAGACTATTTTTAAGGTTCTTCAACATTGCTTTTCCTTTGTTTCTTTGCCTGCATGTCTTTATTTTGAGTGAAATCTCTTACATTTTTTTTCTGTGTTTTGCAGGAAAATCACAAAACAGTTCATAGTTGACGTTCTCTGTCTCCCTTATTTTTCTACACACCTTCACAACACGAAATGTTAGAAAAGCCAAAAACAAAAATCTAATTGCTAACTGTGACGTTACTTTACAAAATTTCATTACACTGCAAAAATTTGTTAAACTAAATAGGTATGTATGGCCTATTTTATAACCATCTGGGGTTTCTACTGAGCTAAAGTCAAATTAAAAATGTAAGTAGCATCACTTCCTAATTACAAGCAATTGCAATCCTCACCCAATCAATGACAGAGTAATTTGAGCCAGGAAATAGGATGAGAATGTATTCGACCCTATTGCATAGCATACAGTTAAGTCGGAATCTTTATCTCGACTGTCCTTTATTGAGAAATAATTGGGAGCAACAGGAAAGAGATAGTATGGAGGATGGTGGGTGAATGTTTGACAGCTTGTCCCTCAAGTCACACAGGTGGCAAAAGAGGACACAGACCCAGCAAGCTGATTCAATGATCAAATGATCAGGCCAAATAACAAATTACTCATATGTACAGAATTTTTAATGAAAACAGCACAAGACATTGACTTTAAAAATAGCAAGATTAGAAAATTCTCCCTGAATGTACTAAGAGGACACAAGTGCGATAGGGAAACGAGAGGCATAAAATGACAGAAGTCACAATTTCTTTTTTCTTTTTTTCTTTTTTCTTTTTGTTGTTGTTGTTGTTGTTGTTGTTGTTGTTGTTGTTGTTGTTGTTGTTGTTTTTGAGGCAGGGTCTGGTCCAGACTGGTCCTGAGCTCACTATGGAGCTCAGGCTGGCCTTGGACTCAAGGCAATCCTCCTGTCTCAGCCTCGCAAGTGCTGGGATTCTAGGCGTGCTCCACCACGCCCAGCTTATGAGGTGCTGGGGAATCGAACTAGAGTACTTAGTGCTTGCTAGGCAAGCGCTTTAATGGCTGAACCATTCCTCCAGCCCGGAGTCCCGATTTCTTAACCTGTAGACTGGCACAGATTTTGCTAAGAGATGCTTTGCTTCAAAAACATTTCTCAGGGAATGTCGATTGGGTTTATTGGGCTTAGGAGTCAGGGCCATGTATTTTATTAGTGTATTTATGTAACTTTACTTGAAAAATTCAATTTACAAAAAAA
>PVKB01003307.1:0-209605 GCA_004027205.1 Ctenodactylus gundi | reverse complement strand
GGGGGGGGGGGGGGGGGATTGGGAGACTGGATTTTGTAGTAATTCCAGGCTTCACATTTTTAAGTGGCTCTTAACTGGAGCCTCTTACTGACTTAACAGTCGTCATCATAAATATATGCAGAAATAGGAGAAGTTATGGTTAGATGCTAAAGTCTGGGGAATCCAGGTCTGTGGAGGATTTCATTCTGTTTTTCATTGCAGCTGGTTGCTGTCAGAGAGGGTAAACTTCTGAAATAACTCAGGTTTAACTAGCTGTGTGCCAGGAATTACTTTTACTAGTTAAATGTAGCCTATCCTTAAATTTAAATTTATTATTTGTTAAAGAATGTTGAAAGCATTGACTATTTTCATACAAAGAGACAAAGATTTTTCCTTTGTTACCAGGGATCTTGGGACGTACTAGGTACAATACAGGACCAAGACGACAGTGAAATTAAAACTATTTGTTGGCTTTTGTTTGGTTTTCATATTAATTTCAAGACTTTCATAAAGTGCAGAGAAATCTTCAGCAACTACTTCAACACCTAGATTAGCTCCACCGCTCAATGCCAGTGAATACTGACAGGTGATCTCATTGTAAAGATCAGTATTAGACAAATGCCAACAAAAAACTGCACACTGTCTTTTCCGGTAACCTGTTAGTAAGAACTACCTGATATGCAACCTTTGTCCTTATCTATTCCTCCAGCAACAAGTATCAGTGAAATATTTCTATTTACATATTTAGGCAGCACTTATGAATCCTAATTTGTGAGAACAAGCCCTCAGTAAAACAAAAGGGACACAGGGTGGGAGTCCCAGCTACTTGGTTAAACTTCTTTTTTCCAACAAATTAGCCCAGAAAAGGTGAGATATTTTGTTTTAAAACTGTATTGAGCATGGCCTAAGTATTAGGTATATGATCTGTATAGTACTTCCCATCAAAAATATTTATTATTAGTGCTTTACACTCCTGAGTAAACACTCACTTCAAATGGAGTTCACTGGGCAGACTTCCCCTTTAATAGAGGTAGAAATATTCTTTATCAGAGATTTAGGATGCCATTTTGCTAACTGGTAAATAAATGTAAATATGTAAGAATGTTTATTTGTTGCACATAACTTTTTTGGTATAAAATAAATGTAGAAGTTACCTGTGGAAGTTGTGCTGCCATCATTCTTATACTGCAGTATTATATTTTTAGAAAGCTGAAATGAAATCTTTTTAGATTCCATGAAGTATGAATGAGTTGGTATTGTAACCCCATCACTACACGTATACAGTTATTTTAAACCATATTAAAGTATGGAAGATATAGGACTTTTTTTTTGAGACAAGGTCTTGCTCTGTAGTTCAGGCTGGTCTTAAACTCATCATGTAGCCCAGGATGGCCTCAGCCTCCCAAGCGCTGGGACTCCAGGCATGTGCCACTGTCCTCGGCTAGATTTCTTCTTTCTAGTTTTTGGAATTCCTATGAGTTTATTTTGTGTGGAGGTGAAAAACTGAGCAACCAAAGGTGTTACTGTGTATATTTCTGCTTATGTAGAATGTTCCACAGCTTTCCTTACTCCTTCCTTAATCCTCAGAAGATGAATCCACGTGAAATAGTACCTAGCCATACTTCACACCAAATAGAAAAATGTGTTGAGGTGGAACCCAAGGGCCCACGAGACAGACTGTATCCCAGATTTGTAAACATCTCTGTGCGTCTGCTACACTTAATTTTTCCTAGTGCCAGTCAAGTGAAGAACTCCACATACTCTGACAATAAACTAAACACAATCCTTGCTTACGTTGAAAAACTGTAAGAGTTCTGTGATCACATGAAACGTGGAACTCCTAGAACTCCTATTTCAGAGGGCTGCATTCTCATTTCTAAACCGTGGTCTGGAGACCGCCAATCAGATTAAGCTGTATCATCTGTCCTCGCTCATGGAGCTTGGAGAGGAAGAACCAGAACAGGCGCACTGAGGGCTGGGTACCAGCCACACAACCAAGCTCTGTAGGCAGTGGCATGCTTGCTCACTGTTTTGCTGTTGCATAAACACCAAGGGGGGTATTTCCAGATCATTTAGCTTTCAGACAAGATCAATGAGTACTTAAATCTCAGGAATAAGCTGTCACCTGCCTCGGTGAGACCTTGAAGGGAAGACAAGGCTCCTTAAGGAAAACTGGCTTCTAGGAGAGGCACGTCAGGCCACTGTTGAGGCACAGAAACAGTGCTGACAGGATCAGCGCCGATAAGAGGCGGACTCACGTTCGCTGGTGTCAGCTGTGACAGTCAGTAGGCTTTTATACTCCTGTACAGGGTATTCTAAAAGTTTGTTAATTTTCTCACTTTAGGATACCCTCTACACTGAATTTGGTGCTTGTGTGATTTCTCTCAGCGATAGTTTTACCTCAACTATTAATGAAAATCGTACGCAAACATTTTTCCTTTTTTTCCCATATGTATGGTGACCTTTGGGACAACCTGTATTTGTCAAGAATAGAATGTGTCTGAGGTTAAAACAATGTCCTAGGAGAACTGGTTACTTATCAGGTCCCAATTCAGGCCCTTGCCATACTTCAGCCATTCTTGTGCTCGTCCGCATGAGCACTGAACCTGGGACCACGCTGCACTGTGGCACTTCTGAGTCTGTTAGTGCCGTGGGACGCTGGCTCACCTGGGGGGCTTAAGAGCAGTGAGAGCTCTTACTCTCACTGGGTCAAGGTTGGCCTGGTTGGACACAGGAGCACAGGCGGCCTAGGAATGGGGAAACAGCCTTTAGCCAGCAGCTCTAATCATGGTGTGGGCGGGGAAGCAGCAGTTTCTCAAGAGTCTACACGGTTAAGGCCAAGAAACAGCTTGACCTGTTCCCCCTCCTCACCAAAATGATCTCAAATGCTTTTCTACAAGGTCCATCACCTGGTGTCAGTGCAATCATGCCAGCTCATTATTCTGATACTAGAAACGCTTTATTTTCACTACTAGAACATCCCTTTCTAGCGCGTTACCACGAAATCCAGACTAGAACCATCCAGGGGGAACGAAGAGCCCAGGAGGTACGTGCTCTGTGTGGCGTGGAAGTCACTTGCCCTCTACTCAGGGAGGAGGGGACTGGTAGGGGCAGTACAGAGGTAGTTCTGGCCTTAAGTAAGCGGACTGTTTCCCAAGCACTGTGACTTCGCCACTGACCGGTGATACCTGGTCTCATTGGCAAGTCTCCAGTATCTGTCCCGCAAAAGGAATGCTGCGCTTTTTGGCTGTCTCTGGCGAGTGAAGATCCCCTTCTTATTCCCTATTGCTCTCTGTGGTGCTGAAAAACAAGGCAGAAAGCGTTTCAGATGACTTCCAGTGGGACAACCAGGAACCACACTGGAGCCAAGTCAGGTGCTACACGGGAGTGTCCTTACATGGTTTAGGGTTGCCTGGTCTGAAGTAGTAACTTGGCTCTGAGCTACATTCCCCAGCTCCCTTTATTTTGAGACAGATCTTGCTAAACTGGACTGGCTCAAATTTGTTTTCCTTCCGCCTCAGCCTCCCAGAGTGTTCAACTAACCTGGCTTGGGCTAAAATAATGTTCTCCCCAAACACTTCAATTTCCAGGTGTGTTGGTTTCTACTCTATTAGGGGGTAATTGGGGGGAAAATGAAAGTTTCTCTTTTACTTGCAAAACAAGGTGTAAGATGTTTTATATACCCAGCTGCCTCCAACAGGGCCTTTCTGAAGAGGGAATTATCGCATAGTGGGAGCTTGAGTCCTGGCCAGCCAGAGGTGCTGGTGACGGACACACTAGTGGATTTTGGAGTCCTCCAGAGCCGACCTCCAGATTGGCCCCCACCACTGACACCCTGTCATGGCTGAGACTAGGACACAGGCGAAGCTGGCCAACACCCAGCTCAGGTGCGGTACACTTTGCCTCCATCCCCTGGAGGGAAAGCTTTCCTATCAAAAGGTCTGAGAATAATTTCAGCCACATTGGGTGGCCAGTGTCTGGAGTCCCTGCTACCCAGGAGAGGCAGATTGCCTCAGCAGTTTTGGGGCTAGCTTAAGCAACACAGTGGGAACCTGCTTAACTTCCACCCAAAAAATTATTAATTTCTTCCACAATAAGCTAATAGGTGTCACCAGCCAGCACTGCATTCAGTGGAATCATACAGGCTAACCGCTATTACCGCACCTCTCAGCCCAGGAAAAGGCAACTTGCCCAGAGTCACTGACCTAATTTCTTCCCATACAGAGCCTGTGAATCCAGCCATAAAACTGCCATCCAGGATATTTCCAGAGGCTGGGAAATGCATGTGCTAAACAGCAGAGGTGCACATTCTCATTTTCTCTCACCTCTCCCATCTCGCTTTGTCCCGTTCCCTTGTCCATCCCCTCCTCATCCACATCTGCACTTGACGCCTGAGCCTGCCACAGGTCTGTCTTCCCCCCTACATAATGTGCCATATTTCCCACGCCATATCCTTCTTTACTCCCCCAAACTACCGTCCTAAGTTACCGTGGACCTCAATCCACAGTGCGTCAAGAAAATAACCATCTAAGCTGGTTATAGTGGCACATGCCTGTAATCCTAGCACTCTGGAGAATGAGGCAGGATGATCTCAAGACAGAGCCCAGCCTGAGCAATTTAGCAGCTGAGCTCAATGCTAAGGCCTGAGGTTCAATCCCCAGTAAAGACAGGGGCAGAGTAGGGGCAGGGGACAAAACAAAACTCAACCCAGATGGTAGGCAGAGGCAGGAAGCAGCACTCATTCGGAGCTTAGTGGTTCTCATGTGTTCCCACTTGAGAAGGCACTGTCTGGGTTCTCTGCGAAGACTCTTAAACACTCCCACTTTGAAAACGCTTTGGGACTCACTTGCCTGATGCTGTGAGCCGTCTTCTTCTGAGTTAGGAATACAAAACAGCAAAACAGACTGAGTTGCCTTATGTTTCTCAGGCTCTGGGCTAATGGGTGTCTCTATCCAGCCTGAGGTCCAATTTCCTTCACACTGCTGTAACATGGACCACTACAAGCTAGCCATTTCTGTCTCATGACAGGAGACTCTGCTATGACTATTTTTTTTGGAGGGGTTTTTTTTGAGACAAGATCCCACTGTGAAATTCAAGCTCTTTCTGAACTAATTATGTAGCTGGCCTCCAACTCTAGAACCTCCCGACTCAGCCTCAGTGCAGGGACTACAGATGTGCGCGGCCATGACCAGCCCCTATTTGTGGGACATGGCTGCTTTGCTAGTACACGGACAACTGACTTTTCCCAGGAAATTCTCTACACAACCTGCATGGATCAAATCAGCTTTTCCCCTTTTGCTACAAGTATTTTTACAATCCAGTGTCCAGAACTGAAAAGCCAACCTGAAAAGAGGAGGAAAGGTACATTCAGCCAGATTCTGCCACTTACACTGGCTCGTCATAAAATCGGCAAAATTCCAGATGAGCTCTCCAATTACATATTCCTTGCGTTTTTGATCAAGAACCGTATGATACCGCTCTAGCAGGCTCTTCTGGTATTCCTCACTGAACATGAGAGGTGGATCCTGGGATTGGAGGCAAAGAGAAATTCATGAGTCAAAACTAGCAGAACTGTAAATGTTAGATAAAAATAAAGATCCATTTGATGACCAAAATATCTGTCCTCACAGTGGGCCGTGGTGACTGCTGATACTGTGGAGACAGCCAGAACATGATGTAACCCAGGATAAAAAAAGATTTGTTTAAAACCTTAATTAGTTAAGTTTTATTTATAAACCTAATTTGATATTTGTTTTATCTTTCCCATCTCTATGCAGTCTTTGGAAAAGCGAAACTACTGCAAGTAAACATGTCTTTGCTTCTAGTTTTAAGTAGCTACTAATGCATAATTTGTGAACAAGCGTGACTCGGATTTAACTCACCTTAGATTCCTCACTGACCTGGGTGAGGAGCTGCTGGTTAGGACATTTATCCACTCAACAAGCAGCCTCGCTTCTGCTAATGACATGCAGTGCAGATAAAGTGATAAAGGCAAGGAGGAGACAGCCCGCTCCAAGACAGCACCAGAGAGAAGCGGGGACAGTCAGTGGGATCTGAGTCAACAATGTCGCCTTCTTGTCATTTTACAAGACAACCAAACCCTGTTGGCTTTGACTTTTCTTTCCAACAAGAAGGACTAAAGTACTACGTGAGATGCACGAGAAGTGCGGCCACGTTTCTGCCATGTTCTGTGCAGAGCGCAGGGCAGAAGGGAGTTTCTTACTTTCCTTTAATGGAAATGGACCTGCCCTGTTTAACACAATGCCTCTAGTCACACATTGTTATTTAAATTTAAAATTAAAATAGCACTAACTCTTCTTAGTCATACCGGTCACGCTTCAAATCCTGCGGAGCTGTATGTGGCTAGAAGCTGTCATTTTGGGCAGTTCAGATGGAGAACATGTCTGCCACTGCACAGGATCTAAGAGCACTGGCCTAGAGTCTTTGACAGTTTCTTAAACGATGCAGAGGTGGTTACCTTTTCAATGAAGGGAATACATACTTAGCACAAGGATCATCCTGTGTAAGCAAGGTGAACGGAACAACATAGGCACAGCCCCTGTGGGAGCTGTTCACCATGCAAGGACTAACCTAGGATGGTGTGTGTCAAGGGGGAACCTCAGTAGTGATGGCAGGTAAATATGGAGTGGCTGGAGTGGGGACAAGGGTCTGGCTATAGAGTTTAAGAATCCACCAGAAGCCAGGCCTGGTGGCACATGCTTATAATCCCAGCATTATGGGAGGTGGAGGCAGGAGGATTAAAAGTTAGAACCAGCAACTTAGCAAGACCCTGTCTCAAAAAAAAAAAAAAGCATGTAACTCAGTACAAAGGTCAATCCTCAGGACCCCCCCCTCACACACACACACACACATAAGAACAAAGCTAGTGATTAAACCTTGCTCTGTGCTCCACAATTTCACTTTCTTTCTTTCTTTTTTCTTTTTCTTTCTTTTTTTTTTTTTTTTTTTTGGAGACAGGGTCTCACTCTGTAGCCCAGGCTAGTCCTGAACTCACTGGTGTAGCCCAGGCTTGTCTTGGACTCAGGACAATCCACCTGCCCCAGCCTCCCGAGTCCTGGGATTACGTGTGCCACCTCGCCCAGTTTATGTGGTGCAACTCAGGTACTTAGCGCTTGCTAGGCAAGTGCTTTTAGCCGCTGAGCCATTCCTCCAGCCCCCACTCATTATTTTAATAAATATTTAAATATTTATTATACTTATTTAAATGTTTATATAATAGTTCCATTGTGTGCTGGGCACTGATGAGCACTTGGGAAAAAACAAATGTAATCTGATCTCTTTCTATAGCTCAAAGTCTGGCCAAAAACATAATGAGAGTAACGAGCCGGCTAAGAGGCAGGCTGGAGCTGCTGTGGACGCAGAGCAGAAGGAATGGCCTCCTCTGCCTGGGGCGGGGCACAAGGCTGCTCCTTGTGGCAATCATAAGGGCAACCCGCGCACGGGAGGGAGGAGCCTACCAGAGTGCTGAGGGGACTGCTCCGTGGCTGGGAGGAGGGGAAGGCAGAGGAAGGCGTGGGAGGGAGCAGACAGCAGGACAGGGAGAGGGGGCTTCGGCCCATGGGCCAGGTAAGTCAGTGACAGGCTGGCCAAGGCTGGAAGGGTCAGAAAGAACACTTGGCCACTGGCGGAAGACCACTGAAAGCATGGCCAGTGAGGAGGTGGCCCGGGGACCAAGCAAGTGCAGCGGAGGCCTGAGCACTGGGGCAGCAGCGAGTGAGGACACGGGAGGGGCCCGCGAGCTGCAGCGAGGTCACCAGTACAAGTGAGGGACAGGTAAAGTTGAAGGAAACTGCAGAGTGAGACCATAAACAACCCTCTGCCTCCCTTACCGCATGAAACCCGGCAATGGTCTCTGCTCCGTACTCGCTCTGGATAATCGGCTTCTGGTAGGCCTGATACCAGCTCTCAAACTGGGTCTGCAGCTGCAGCTCAATGAGCTCCAAGTGCCCGTAGTCATGGTACCAGGAGTAGTAGCTATTCACACAGATTACATCCACATAGGGCGCCTGGGTGAGAGAAGCAAGGCCCGTCCACCAAGCAGTAACCTCAGAGCGTTAGAGGAGTCTCATGCAAGGGCTTCTGACAGAGAAAGTGATTTCAGTCCTGAAACCATTTTGCCCCGCGTGCAGGAAATACAAGGTGTGATCAAAAAATGCACTGAACCACTGGGGGTCTTCTGTCTCCTCTCCCCATTTTCGTTAGTATATAATAACGTACCTGCTGTGTACATGTGATACACAGTGGCTACACTGAGCCTGAGAAGCCACACGCCCTTCCTTCCCTCCTTCCTCATCCCCCTTAATTCCAACATCTCGCTCTTTGACTACTATTTATTGATACCTCGGGTTTCCCAATCAGAGAAGCCATGAAATATGTAACATAGAGTCTGACTCGCTTGACTAAGCAGGATGGTCCCAAGCTGTGCTGAATTGTCGGTTTTTAAAATTTCTTACAGTGGGAGACATCCTGCTATGACGCCTGCCCCAAATATATGGCCCCCCACTTCGAACCCACGTATCCCATCAGTCTTGCCGCTTCTGACGCAGTTCTGGAACTCCTGACTTGCGCCCAGCTGTGGTGCTGAGGCCGCCTCGACATCCTGAATTGACTCAGAGAATGTACCTTTCAGATTGACCTAGGCAGAGCCAGAAGTTGCACGATGCCAGACCCAGTGAGGAAGGTGGAAGAAGGCACACCTCCTCATGTTTTTATTTGAAACATTATTCTGAATCCATTCGGAACATCAAAGCAGCTATGAAAAGACACTCACAAAAGAAGGCTTCCAGAACTGCTTCAGGAAGTGGCGAGAGGCCTGGGAGGTGAGCGGAAGGGTTCTGAGGGAGATTAATGGAAATGTGCCTTTTACTCTTAATACATGTTTAGTGCTTGTTTGTTTGAGACAGGGTCTTGCTCTGTAGTCCAGGCTGGTCCTGAACTCATTATGTAACCCAGGCTAGCCTGGAACTCAGGGCAATCCTCCTGCCTCAGTCTCCCGAGTACTGGGAGCACAGGTATGCACAACCACGACTGGCTTACGTGGCCTGTGTTTGCTTGGCAAGCTCTTTAACTATTGAGCTATGCCCCCAACTCCTTAATTTTAAAATTTAAACATACATCAGGAGTTTTAGATGTTTGAGGGGAGGTTTCTTTTTCTTTTTCTTTTTCTTTTTTTTTTTTTTTTTGAGGGTCTCACTCTGTAGTCCAGCCTGGTCCTGAGCTATGTAGCCCAGGCTGGCCTCGAATTCATAGCAATCCTCCCGTCCCGTCTCAGCCTTTGAATAGTGAGATTACAGATGTGTACCACCACACCCAGCTAATTTTTATATGGTGCTGGGGAATGGAACCCAGTGCATACTAGGCAAGCATTCTAACCACTGAGCTATTGCCCCCCAGACCTAAGATCCCTTAAACTTCTGACATTTCATGAGCTTTTGAAATTGAGGTTCAAAATATATTAAGTCTAAACTGAGAGCAAAGTAGATCTCCCAATGCCAGCAGCCTCCGTGGGATCTGGAAGCCACGCTGCCTGGTCAGCAGTCAGTCCGCTATCTTTAACCTAAAGACCAGCTGTGAGAATGGCTGCCCAGCTGCTCACAGCTCCCCCCAGAGGTTCCCATCAACAAGCACCAGCCAGGATGGAAGGCCAAGCAGAAGGAGAAGAACCAGTAGAGAGCCCTCCGGCCCCAAGGCTCACCCCCAGGTCTGCTGCAGGTTTGGAGTTGGTCACAAAGGTCACAGGCCGGGAGGGGTCCAAGAATTTGGTGTGTGCAATCACCGTCCTGTCCACAAAGGGCAGCAGACACAGGTTCTATCAGTCTGAGGGCTCGCAGACATCAACTCTCAGCCTCTCCTCCCATCTCCCCCAGCCACCTTGCAAGAAAACAAAAACAAAAAAACAGTACCACTGCCTTCCCTCCCTACCTCAAAATATAAGTTAGGTAAGCTGATGTGTTCCCGTAGTCTAAGGTCTCGTCCCCCAACATCACTCTCTTGCTCCCTCCCTGGCTCCTACCTCCCTGTAATGTGAGGCCACCCTCACAGGGTGAGTAGGCACAGGCAGCTGAGACCCTGGGGCTGAGTGCTGCTATACACCAGGCATGGTGACACGCACCTGTAATCTCAGCACTCTGGGAGGCTGAGGTAGGAGGATCACTAGCTTCAGTCCTAGATGGGTAACTTAGCAGGTTAACAAACTCTATCTCAAAGTAAATATATATATATATCAAGTAGTTTTTAAAGAAGGCTCTGAGGATAAAGCTCAGTGCAGAGGCCTGGGGTTCAATCCTCAGTCTCTGTCTCTGTCTCTCTCTCTCTCTCTCAGAAAAAAACAAACTAGGTCCTGAATCTCTGCAAATGCTCTCCAATGGATTGGTTATGGATTAGGATATTTATTAATACAATAAGTAATCAGACATGCACTGCTAGGCAGGCAGTGCTCGGTGCTGGCTATCAGTAATGGGCCAAAGAGCTAAGTCCGCAGCTCCAGGGAGTAGTGGGAGCAAGCACTAGGGCACAGGGGAGGTACAAACTGAAGTCAGCTGGTGGTCAGAATTATAAAAGAGGGCCTCTTGAGACGGTGACAGGGTACCTCGTGTGCAGGAGAGTCAGGGACAGCCTCTTTGAAGAGATGGCACTTATGCTGAATTGACTTAACTGAGGAGGAACAGAGAAGAGACTGCCAACAGAGCAGGCAGTCTGTGGCCAGGGTGTGGTCCTCGGACCTATCAAGGCCCCCACAGGGCAGATCACTCTCATTCACTAATGTACTTCTGAAAGGGACAGTACTAGGGGTTGAATGCAGGCTACATCCCCAGCCCTTTTTTATTTTTATTTAATTTTTTGAGACAAGGTCTCGTTCTGTAGCCTAGGCTGGTCCTGAACTCACTATGTAGCCTAGACTGGCCTTAGACACACAGCAATCCTCCTGCCTCAGCCTCCCAAATGCTAGGATTACAGGTGTGTAACCCCACACCCAGTTTCAATTATTTTAATGACTCTCTTTTGTATCACAGGCCTTATCACTATTTTTTAAAATATGAAGTTAAAGATATTACTAGGTTGTAAACTGTGGATTTCATTTCTCCTGTCTTAAGCAGGAGACAGTCTTACTGAGTTGAAAACCACCACGTAGGTGGGCAGATGTCTGTTCCCCCAAACTTACTGGGTGTGGCTGTGCACCCTTGGGTCTGGGCTGGGGGATGCTGCCGCCTCCTTGCTCACAGCCCACATCCACTCCAACAAAGGCGACCTTAGCTCTCTCATGGGTGCCAACCAGGGCTGGGCTGGGCCAAAGGGAGGTCAGCCCCCCGGGGGGTTGGGGGGCACTCACTTGAAGTAGTAACCAGCCGGGCTCAGGGAGGAAGCGGGCTCATTGGCCACAGACCACATCACGACAGCCGGGTGGTTCTTGTCACGCCGCACCATCTCCTCCATCACCTCCAGGTGGTGCTGCAGAGACACGTTGTCAAAGCTCTGGCTGTGGAGCAGGGAAGGAAAAGTGAGGGGCCTGTCACTGCTTGCCAGGCTGGGCACGCAGGGTGGTGCAGGTGGTGGGCACTCACGGCAGCACGATGCCCACACCAGGACACTCGCTGATGACCACGATGCCGTAGCGGTCACAGAGCTGCATCACCTCCTCCGCATAGGGGTAGTGGCTGGTCCGGAAGGAGTTGGCACCGAGCCAGCGAAGCAGGTTGAAGTCTTTCATCAGCAGTGGCCAGTCGAAGCCCTTGCCTCGGATCTAGGGGGCAGCGGAGGTCAATGACTCTGGCCCTCTGTCACTACACATTTTCTTCCTTTTAGAGCCAGACCCCTCGCATCACCCCTTACCCACTTGTCCAGTACAAGCATTTCACGGTGAAATTTTTTTTTCTTTCTTTTTTCTCTTTTTGGTAGTAACAGTGAAAACCGAACTCAAGGTCTTTGTACTGAGCTACATAACCAGCCCTCACCACCGCCACCACCCTTTTTTTTTTTTTCTTTTTTAATTTTAAATCTCGAGAGCAGGTCTCATTAAGTGGCTTTACTTCCCAGGCTGGGCTGGAACGCTCTATCCTCCAGCCTCGGCTTCTCAGAGTGGAGGGATTACACGTGTGAAACACCAGCTCCCGTTTCCTGTTTTGTGCAGTTTGCTTAAGTATTCTGAACGGCCTCAGGGCACGGGGGAAGCCGAAAAGATACAGCAGCCAGAGCGTCCTACCCAGGGGCGCCACAGCCACGACTCACATCGGAATCTTCGTGTTTGTTGACCCCATGGAAATAGAAAGGCTTCCCATTGATGAGGAACTGACTCTCTGTGACGGCCACGGTGCGAATCCCGACTGGGAGAGTGTAGAAGTCAGACACCGCCCCCGACGCCATCTGAGCAATCATCTTCACCTAGAACCCGAGAGCCCAGGTGGCAGGCGTGAGGTTCCAGCAGAAGGAACCTCCCCTCTTGTTTCTTCAGACGCACTCTCGCTATGTTGCCCAGGAGAGCCTCAAACTCCTAGGCTCCAGGGATCCTCCTGCCTCAGCTTCTCAAGTAGTTAGGACTGTACGCACATGCCACTACTTCCGGCTGGAAAGGACACAACTTTGGGTGAGCTCGCAAACACAGATGCAAAAATGAAAGTCTCTTCTTTTACCAAGGACAAAATTGCCCTAGCGCTGGGCCCTATTCTTCAAAGCAGGGCTTCCTCATGGGTTAAAAAGAAAATTTTAGGGACCATGCCTGCCTATGCACCTGTCCTGGGTCCCTGATGAAGCCAGCGTCACCAGGGGGAGGCAGAAGGCCTCCCTGAGCCCCAGCCTTCAGCATCTCTTACCTCCAGGGAGTACAGGTAGGCAGGGCGCTCATGCATCAGGTATGGCCACCAGAGGTTGGCAGCAGGCACCTGCAGAAAGCCTCGGGCGCCAGTGCCCTGGGCCACAACTTTGCCTTCTTCATTCAAAAGCCGTACTTCAACCTCAAAGTGTTCACTGCCCTGGATGAAAACCTGGTAATTCACCAGCCCTGCAGGAAATGAGAAATCAGGGCTGAGGAAAGGACGCGACCTGCTTCACACCCTGCAGCCCCCACTTCAAGGAGCCCCCTTAGGCCCCAGGACCCCAGCAGATACCAGTTTCCTTCTTGAGCTCAGTATGCAAAAAAGGGGAGATTATGTGAGGCAGGACAGTGGAAAAGACTCAGGCTCCTTGTCCTGAGCTGTGTCATTTCAGGCCGGATCCTGTTTCTCCTCACTTCCTCCCCAAGGGAGGTCAAACAAAAGGGTGATTGCTGAAGACCCTGCTGGTTCCAAGAGTCTGGACTTCTCTCAGGTAGACGGGGGGCCTGTGAAGGCGTACTGGGCATACCCTGCCCCTGGGGCATTTCTCCAAACAGGGAACAGAGCCACTCTGGGTCCAACCAAGGGCATATTGTGCCGGGAACCCTCACCAGTGTCTTTGTCCACCCCAGTGGTGACAGTGATGTCGTCGATGTAGGCGGTGGGCGTGGTGTAGAGGAGCACAGACCGATGCAGCCCCGCGTAGTTGAAGAAGTCGAAATGTGTGTCCTGGACAAAGTAGCCCCTGGGGTACCTGAGTGGGGAAGCCAGTGCCTGGCTCTGCTGGCCTTAGCTCACGTATTCCCGGCCTCCCCAGACCCAGGGCCTCACCTCTGCTGAGGCCACCCTGTCCCTAGCAGGAAGACCCCTGGGCAGGGCAGGGAGGGGAGGGGGCAGGCTGCTGCTCACTTGGTGGCATCAGTCTTGTAGAGAATGGTCCCTGGTGGCAGCGTGTGGGGGGTGAGCGTGTTGTTGATGGCAACTGTAATGCGGCAGGAAAACAGGGGCCCAGTCTGGACCAGCTTGCTGATGTCGGCCTCAAAGGGGAGGTGGCCCCCCTCGTGCTCTGCCACGTGGACCCCATTCACCCACTGCAGACACAAGGAGACATGCGGGAAGCGCCAGGCCAGGGCAGGGAACGGAAGCCCTGCTGTCTGAGGTGCTTCGTCTCACAAGGCGCTGGGCCAGCCCTGCTAGGCAACTCCAACTGAGATCAGGCGACCTTTCTGTCCACCCAAGGCACAAACTCCAATCTGGGGCACCTGGTTCCACCCTTGAATGCCATCAGGTGACAGCTGCAAGTCGGGGAACCCCCGGCAGTCCCGTGCATGCTCAGCCGCCGTGACTTCCCCTTGCCCGCCGCTCCGTGCACTGACCACAATAGCATAGTAGTGGGCGCTGCTGATCCTCAGGACCACTCTTGTGTCAGGGTCTTGGGTCCACCGCTGGGGCAGGGTCGCCTCCCGTTCGTACCACACCCATCCAACAAAGGTGCGCAGCTGCCCATCCTGGCCCACGTCATTGAAACTGGAAGGGACCGGCATGTCCAGGGTAGGCCCGGACTGTAAAGAAGCACCTGGGTCGGGTTCAAACCACTCGGGATCTGGGACCGCGGTCCCTCCGGGCTAGCACCAGCCCGGGCACACAGGGCGGACTCCGAATACTGACTCAACAGGCGTGTAAGTTGACGATGGGTAAACTGCCGGGACAGTTTGTGCCAGAGGTCACAAAAGTGCCTCCCGAGGGCATGAGGGCCGAGATCCCCGTGACCGGGCGAGGCCGGGGCCACCACCCAGGGAGGAAGAGCCAGACTCTGACAGGCTGATGACCAACTGCCCCCGGAGGCAGGCTGGCAGGAGGCTGAGGCCCCTCTGCCGAGGAAACTGAGCGGGTCCCATGCGGGCACACAGCCAGCTCCTCGCTTCCTCCTTTGCTGAATGGGGGCGAGGAAGTTGAAATCCGAGAACCGGGCGGAGGCCGGCGCCGCGGAGCGCCAGTGCCAACAGGAGAGGCGGGGAGGGGGCGCTGGCCGGGAGCCACGGGCCGTCCGCCACCTGAACCTCGGGAGCCCAGGCTCTTCTCGGCCGAGATGTTCGGGCCCGCCCCACCCGTGGCCCCCACGCTGCGGGGACACGGCTCCCTGTCCAGAAGGGGTCCCTGCCCGGGGAGCGTGCGCGCGCGCAGTCCCCAGCCGGCCCGCTCCGGTTTCCTCGCGAGCCCCTCCCCGGTCTGGCGCCCCCCCTCCGAGCCCGGGAGGCTCTGAGGTGCGGGGGGCCCCAGGCCTCGCGGGCTCCCCGCGCCCCGCCCGGAGCCGCACCTCCCGCAGCGGCCGCCGGTACCACTGCTGCTCGAAGCCCTGGCGCCGGTTGCTCGACAGGTCGGCGCGGAAGCTCCACAGGCCGTCCAGGTCCTTGCGCTCCCGCGACGGGCTCTCCCGCGGGTACAGCATGCCGCCCCGCAGCGCCAGCGCGCACCCCCAGAGCAGGGCCCCGAGCACGGCCCAGGACGCCGCCGCCGGCCTGCGGGCCATGGTTCCCGAGCGGCCGCTCAGCCGCGTGCCCCGCGACAAGAGCCGCGCGCGAGGGGGCGAGGCGGGCGGGGCGGGGCCGGGTGAGGTCACACGCCCACAGCGAAGCCGCCCACGCCATGTTGGTTGAGGGCGTGTGCCAGGCCTTGAGGATAGCTGGAAGCCGATCACGGTGAGGACGGTGGGGACATCAGGCGGCCATCCTGGGCTGGGACCTGGGCTGCCCTCCACAGGATGCCAGGTGTCCCTGCCTGTCCACCCGCACAGTCACTGCCCATCCCACGCCGGCACTGCTTCTTTCCAGGGTGGACAGGCAGAGGCCCCGCCTCCCACCTAAGAACCTTGCACTTCCTCTGCCATGCAGGGCACCAGGTGAAGCCTCTTCCAGATCCTGTGGCACCTGTCCTGCAGGGACCCCCTCAGGCTCCTTTTGCTTTGTGGCACAAAAAGGGCGGGGGGGGCGAGGTTTGGGGTTCTGGTCTGAAAATAAACGCTCTCACAATTGCGCAAGTTTTATTGGTTTTGTTCAAATTTTATCTGACTAAAGTCAGGAATGGACTTTGATACTGGAAATGGAGTTCCCAGGATAACAAAAATACCACTATAAAAACTGACTAAGTATGAATGCTTTTCCCACATGCTTACAATATACAAACTGCAACGGAGAGCGAGGTGGCACATTGCCTGTGGCCCAGCACACACCCCAGGAGGCCGAGCTGGAGGATGGCAAGTTTGAGCCCAGTTGCGCGATGTTGCAACTTTTTCTTTTTATTTCTTTTCTTTTTTTCTTTTTCTTTCTTTCTTTCTTTCTTTTCTTTTCTTTTCTTTTTTTGAGACAGAATCTCACTCTATAGCCCATGCTGGTCCTGAACTGACTATGTAGCCCAGGCTGGCCTTGAACTCAAGGCAATTCTCCTGCCTCAGCCTCCCAGTGCTGGGATTACAGGCATGTGCCACCATGCCCGGCTTTATGTGGTTCTGAGGAATCGAAGTCAGGGTCTTGTGCTTGCTAGGCAAGCACTTTAACCACTGTGCCATTCCTCCAGCCCCACACATAATATTTGAAGCAAGGGTAAAGCTGTGGAGGAGAGGTCGAGGGGGGGTTCTCAGGTGACGGTCCCGAAGCACCGTGTCTCCAGACCAACACCTAAAGGCAGTCTTCAGCATTGCATAACCAAGGAAGCGTGGGTCTGCCTGGACATCACTTCCTTATTGGGAGAATGAAAGGCCTGGATGATCTGTACTGACAGGAAGACGGATTGCGTGAGGGAGGGGCCTTGAGTATGTCAGATCAGAACACGAAAGATGAAGCTGGACAGGGAAGTTGGTGGGTTTTGGGGCTTTTTGTTTGTTTGTTTTTGAGGCTGGAGTGTCCAGGTTGGTCCTGAACACCTGCTGTGCAGCCCAGGCTGGCCTTGAATTCATGGTAATCCTCCTGCCTTAGACTCCAGAGTGCTGGAATTATAGCCATGTGCCACCACACCCGGTTTACGTGGTTCTGAGGAATCGAACCCAGGCCTTGAGCTTGCTCAGCAAGTGCTTTAACCTCTGAGCTATGCTCCAGCCCCAAGGAAAGTTTATTGTTACAGGATAAGGTCATTCTTTTGCCTCAGGATAGGGTACATGGTATTATTATTATTATTATGATGATGATGATGATGATGATGATGCTAAGGTTTGAACCCAGGGCCTTCACACTGAGCTACATCTACAGCACTTTTTTTTAAAAAAAAATTTTATTTTGAGACAGGGTCTTGTTATGTTGCCCAGGCTGGTTTTGAACTTACCATCCTACTGCCTCAGCCTCCCAGAGTGCTGAATTACAGGCGTGGGCTACTGCACACAGTTTCAAATCCATTTTATTACACTCCTGGGAGGATTCCTCACACCTTGAACCCACAAGCAGCCAAAAGGAAATGAAATGTGGATGGCAGCACTGCCGGGCTGGGGGTGGGAAAGAGAAGCAGCGCTGTGCCCCATGGGACTGCAGAGAGTGGAGCCACTCCCTAGTCACTCTTTTGTTGCTATGACTCAATACTCAACATATACAGTTAGGGGAGGAAAAGGTTCATTTCAGCTCAGAGTCTCAAAGGGTCATAGTCAATCCACAGGCGGGTGGCCAGCAACAGTGCAGGCAGATGGCAGAGATGTAAGTGGAGGCCGATCCTCACAGCACTGTGAACAGGAAGCCAAGTCCAGTTGAGTCCTCAAAGGAAGGCAGGAAGCAGCATAGAACCTTCCAGGTTCCAGCGCTCCGATCTCCTCTTCTGAGTCCAGCCTCAGTGTTCCTCCACTTCCAGGCTTAATCCCCCACCACATACCTATAATCTAATCCACATACCTATAGTCTACCACATGCCCATAATCCACCCCTGCAGACCAGGCTCCCATCCCCTACCAGCACGTGGTTCCATAGACAATCAGCCAAATGCATGAGACTTTTGGGAGACATTCCAGATCCAAACCACACTAGCCACCATCAAAGACAAAGTGTGCAAGACTGGGAGTGCAGCTCAGGAGTCAGAGCACCCGTCCAGCAAGTGCAAGGCTCTGAGTGTGATTCCCCTTCACTGCATAAGCTGGGCATGCCAGTACGTGACTATAATCCCTGGACTCAGGATGCTGAGGCAGGAGGATTGCTGTGAGTTTGAGACCAGCCTCAGCTGGCATAGTGAGTTCAGAACCAGACAGAGCAAGACCCTGTTTCAAAAAAATAAGAAGTGTACAAGAGTGGTGTCCTCTCTGCACTTCTATCTGAATCAGGCCTATGGCCCCTCCAACAAGTAAGTCATGGCGAATAAAAGGATATGATCATGAACTTCACCCACGGATAGCAGAAGCACAGAGCTCTATCTTTACTGTAGTAAATCAATGATGTACTGACCCTTAATATGTGGCTGATGTGGCAAATGTATTCTGTCCTTCCCTCCTTTATTTTTCTCTTTCTCCTTTGAGACACTGTCTCTCTATGTAGTCCAAGCTGGCCTTGAACTCACAATCCTGCCTCTGCCTCCTGGATGCTGAGATTACAGACACACACCACCACACTCAATTTCTTTTCAATTTCTATCAACAAACAATATTACAAGGAATTCAAAATTAAAGAAAAAAGACAGCAGTACACATTCATTATTTAGCTCTATGGTTATGATAACCTTCCTAAACTTCAAGTCTTCAAGGAACTTGACATTCCACAGAACATCATACTGACACATTATATTAATGATGTCGTGCTAATTGGCAATATATTGGTATCTGAGTCATACCCAGCAGGAAGTAACAATATCCTGTGTCCTCTAAAATAGTATATGTACCCCAGAGACTGAGAAGTACACCCCACAAAGTTTCAGAGACCTGCCACATCAATGAAACTTCCCAGATCGCATGGTCCGGGCTCTATCAGTGTTATGTTTTGGATCTATAATGTCTCCGAAATGCCTCATGTATTTGGATGCTGCTAAGAAGTTAGGTCTGGTTGGAGGGGGTGGGTCACTGGGGCTTAACCCAGAAGGGGAGTGCTTCCTGGAAGGGCAACTCTGCCCTCCGTTGCTCACATGGCTTCTGTCTGCCATGCCTCTCTAGCTGTGACCCTGCCATGTGTATGCACCACTGTCAACATCCTTTGTACGTCCTATGACCTTCTGAAACTGTGAGCTAAAATAAATCTTTCCTTCTTTAAATTGTGGATGTCAGGTATTTCTGTCCCAGCAATGAGAAAGTAACTAGGACAACCAGTATGTCCTCTCTAAAACACAGGGTAAGGTATGGCACCATACTCTTTCTATTAAGAAAAAATAAAAAAGGCATAGCACTTAGTGGGCCTGTTTGGATTCTGGAACCAGTATATATTACATCTGGGAAACATTGCTTCTCCACCCAAGAGTGACCGGTTATTCAAATTTACCTCTATTGATACCTACTCCAGACATGGGTTTGTCTCCCTGCCTATGGTGCCTCTACCACCACCACTCACTGAGAATTGACTGAGTCCGATTCACCAAAGGAAGATCTGAAATTGTATCACCTCAGATCCCAAGACCCATTTTATGGTGATAGAGATGTGACGATGAGGACACGAGCACAGAGTCCACTGTTCCCTCCAATACAGTGTTGCTCAGAAGTACACAGCCTATTAAGATGGAGGAGCCTCGAAAGTCTCAATGAAGTCACCAGCTTGGGGAGAACTCTATACATTAGGAATGCTCCCCTCCAGAATGATATCCTACTGGTTAGATTACATGTTCCAGAAATCAAAGTATGGGCTCTTGTCACCCTTTCTTCCAGTGATCTGTTTTCCAAGTTTCCAGACTTCATAATATTAAGTTCTGATGGATTAGCAAGTCTCAGTTCCCAGCATCTGGCATAGGGGAATATTTTCATGTAAGGCCACATGAATACATTGTAGTAGTCATTTTTCCATCTCTGTGAAAAAACACCCAAGGAAATCAACACGGAAGGTACAAAGATTTATTTTGGCTCATGGCTTTGGAGGTTTTCATCCATTGTTATTGGTCCAGTTGCTTTTAGTCATATGATCAGGCCATCCATCATTGTGGAAGTGTATGGCGGAAGAAAACTTCGCCCCTTCACCCCTCATGGCAGCTGAGAGAGAGAAAGAGAGAGAGAGAGATCCAGGGACACATATGGCCTTCAAAAGCATACTCCTATGGACCCATCTCTTCCAACAAGGTCCCACTTCCTAAAGGCTCCACCATCTCCTATCCTGATGGTACCACAAGCTGCAGAACAAGCCTTCAAGACATGTCTCTGGGATGACACTCCAGATCCAAACTATAATAAAATGAAAAGCTCAACGGACTATATCCAGGTGTGTCCAATCTGTGGCCTAGGATTCTTTGGCCCTTGAATTTTTAAACCTTAAAATGAAAAACATTTAAAGTACTTTTGTATATACATTAATTATATTTATATATGGCCCAAGACAATTCTTCTTTACTCAAGAAGAAAGAGGAGAAGGAGGAGGAGGAGGAGGCAGGCCACAGGTTGGACATGCCTGGAACTATAACTTTGGGTTCCTCAGCTAGGTGACCACAAAGCCAAGAAGGTGTTTTTACAATGAGCAGAGCAACTATCCCTCATAATTGTGAGGTTATATCACGAGAGAGTGGGGATCACGTCATGAACTCAGATCCCTTGGTGCTTCCTGGTTCAATGTGAACAGTGGGAAGGGAGCTGCTGCAACCACAGAGAGAGGCCAAGGCAAGAGTGTATCCTTCCAGGTCACACCCTCAGTGGTCCGTCGCACCCTCAGGGGTCCATCACAGCCTCAGTGGTCCATCGCACCCTCAGTGGTCTACCCTTCCAGATCAGGTCCCTCTCTTAACAGTACGTGAAATCCACAGACAATTCATGATATTCAAATACATGAGGCTTTTGGGAGACACTCCACACCCAAAACAAAACCCTGTGTCTACTTCCTCCTTTCCACCTTTGTGGCCTCTGTGGTGGTCCCAGCCACTGTTGTCTCTCACTTGGCCAATTGCCTCTGAACTGATCTCCTTTCTTCCACTCTTGGCCATCCCACAAGAGCAAGAAGAGTAAATTAATACAAAAGTGTTACAGGATTATCTGGTTAAGACCCTCTAACTGAGATGAACATGGTAGCACACACCTGAAATCCCAGCACTATGGGAGACTGAGGCAGGAGGATTGCAAGTTTGAGCCTAGCCTGGGCAACTTAGCAAGAAGTTGACTCAAAAACAGAAAATGAGCTGTGGATGTAGCTCAGTGTGGTCCTCAGTACCACAAGCAACAAGCCGTGCTCTAATGGCGTCCTAGTCCACTTGGAGTTAAATCCAAGCTCCTCACCCTGGTCTGTCTCACGGCCCTGTGTGACCCATTTGTTTCTCATAATATTCTGATGAAAGAATTATTCTTATTCTTCTTTTTATTTTCCATATGTGGTAACTGAGGCTAAATACATTTTCTAAAACCACAGAACTACTAAGAATCAAAGCTGAAATTTTAATCTAATAAATATCTAGATTATTTTTAAGCATGAGGCTGGAGGAGTAGCCCTAGAGCACAAGGCCTTGGGTTTGGATTCCCCAGCAACACATAAGCCAAGCACGGTAGTACACACCTGTAATCCTAGCACTCGCTTGGGAGGCTAAGGCAGGAATGTTGCTGTGAGTTGAAGACCAACCTGGGCTCCAGAGTAAATTCAGGACCAGCCTGGACTACAGAGTTAAGACTCTGCCTCAAAAACAAAAGCCCAGTCCTGCCCCAGGGACTTTAACCTACATTTTTTCCTGCTAGTGAAGTCTCAGCTTAAATGTTGCATATTTGTTGAGATTTTCTCTACCCTCTTTTAAGATGGAAGTGTAATAGTTAGCCACAATAGTCACTAGTGCAGGTCAGCGAATTATTTCTTTCTCCCCCCATTTTACGTACAAGGTAGAATTCATTGCATATTGTGACACCTGAGCTGGATTATCAACTGACAGACAGGCTTGGGAGCCACCCAGGAATTAATGGAGACTGCTTCTGGATGTGTCTAGGTGGGTCTTGGGGGCAGCTTGTGGCTCCCTCATCTCTGGCACTGCTTCCTGGCCACCATGAACTAAGCATCTTCGCTTAGTGTGGTTGTTAAAGAAATTAGCATTAAAGAGATGCCAAATATGGGAAGCAAGACCTTAAGGGTGTGTCAGGAATCAACAAGACACCACGCTTCACCAATTAAAAGTTGGAAAAACAAAGAACTTTATTCTGAGGATAATAGCCCAGAGCATCTTGTAAGGCCATAGGTTACTAGAGTCCAATCACCTAAGAACTCAGAGGCCTCAGCAGGGATTGTCCACTTGGTTTCTATCCTCCTATTCTTCTCTCTTGGAATGGGAATATTTATCCTGTGCCACTATTGGCTGGAAGGGTTTAACTTCTCTTTGATTTTCCCAGGAGCCCACAGCTAAGCGTTTGTCTTGTGTCTCAGAGGAGACTTTGGACTTGGACTTTTTTGCAGTGCTGAAACTGTTAGGACTTTGGCAGCTTTTAGAGAGAACTACGTGCATTTTTCATAAGGAAGTCGATGTGAATCTTTAGGGGACTTGGGACGGAATGCTGTAGGTTTGAATCTGTAATGTCCCCTAAAAGCCTCATGTATTTGGATGCTGTTAAGACCCTGGTCAGAGGGGATGGAGCACAAGGTCTTCACCCAGAAGGGGAGTATCACCCGGAAAGGTAACTCTTCCCCTCCTCACTCGCTTGGCTTCAAGTTGGCCAAGTCGTGAAGAGCCCATCTCCTGCTCCTCCCCCTGCCATGTGTTTCCATCATTGCCAGCTGCCCATGAGTGTACTGTGTGAGACCTTCTAAAACTGTGAGCTAAAATAAATCCTTCCTCCCTTAAGAGTGGATGTTGGGTATTCTATCCCGGCACTGAGAAAGTAACTATGACAGTACACATCTGAGATTTGTCCGTGTTACCCTATCTGTCCATCACTTGTTTCCAAGGAGAGTCTTCTGTAATAGAACTTAGAATGAGTCTCTAATCTTGACAAATTTTCATGAATACTTCAATTCTACACATATTTAAATATTTATTTATTTTTCTTTTTTATTTTCCTCTACCCTCACCCCAGGGATTGAACCCAGGGCCTTTGTACTGAGCTTCATCCCCAGCTTTCTGCACCACCCCCCTTTTTAATGTTTTTTTATTTTGAGACGTGATATCTTTAAATCACTGATTTGTCCAGGCAATGCTTGAACTTGCAATCCTCCTGCCTCGGATTTCCAAATGCTGGGATCATAGGAGTGGGTCACCACACTTGGCTTAAATAAGACTTTTGAAACCCAATTTCATGACATAGGGTGGTGCCTATGCCTTTTCAGCTACCGGAGAGTTGAGACTTATCCTCTTTCATCTTCCTGAAATTCTTGTTCTGCTGCAACAATATTCGGTATCAGATTTTCATTAGCAGCTAGAAAAAAGACCCTACTATATGAAACCTACTATATGAAAAAGGAGAAGGAAGAAGGGAATTTAAGCACAGGAATAAGAGTTATGGCTCTTTTCTGATACAATTTAGATTAACATCCTCTCCAGTCACTTCCTCACATCTTCCTAATAGATGTCATCCACTTAGCACTATCCAAAATGACCTTGTTCACTCATGTTCCTGGATGCCTGCGGTAGACTTCTTACAGGTGAGGGATCTGGGGACCTCCATTTCCAGCTTCTTTGCATCATGCCCAAAGAACTGGGAAGCCATGTGGGACCAGCTGCTGCTGCTCCAGGATTAATTTTTTCTTTTTCTCCTTTTGGTACTGGTGATTCAACCCAGGGCCTTCCCACTAAGCACACTAAGCTATATCCCTATCTCCTCTTTTTAACTCTTAAAAATGGGGTCTTGCTAAGTCCCCAAGTTTTTCAAGCTGGGCTGGAACCTGCCATCTCCTGCCTAAATCTCCCAGAGTGCTCAGATTACAGGTATGCATCATAGGACCAGCTTGTCCAGGCCTTTGGAGACCTACTCAGAAATTTCTCAGACTCATGGCCCTTGTCAGCCTCTAGTGATCCAAGCAACAGCAGCACACTAGCCTAAAGATGAAATGATACTTACTAATATTAAGTGCCATAGACGCACAAGTGGAGGAGCCCATGGAGCCCACTCCATTCCTGGGAACGGCATCTAGGGGCAACGTCCAACAGCTTCGTCTGCAGAGCAGCCTCCGGAATGTCCAAAAACCCACCATAGGTGGTAACGCTGTTGCTGTCACTGGGTATTTTACTGCTATTGCTTGGAATATCTTGTGTAACCTTGGATCCTACTCATGGGGGGCATACACTTGCTCATATTTCTGTGCTTATTTCTTAACCTTGAAAAGCCCCCCAAGATTCTCAGCCTTTACCTGACATCACTTCTCATGACTGTCCTCATAACTCCCCTGAATCTGCGTTTTCCCCTACCACAACACCTGATCTGGGTACATTTCTTCCTTCCACCAGACCTCCCTCAACCCAGTTTCAGCTAGACCCTCTTCTACCATACACTGGAGCCTATGTAGAGGGAGCCAGAAAGGTCTGGGTTGATGGAAGGTGTGTTAATTACAATGACCTTCCCTTCACAGAAAGATTACGCATAGTGGGTCCTCCTTGGTGCCTCATGACCCTGCAGGCAAAAGATGCCATTAAGAAACAACGGAATGGTTATTACGGTTGATCACGTAACTGCAAACATTGTCTTAAAATATAAGAAACCATGCCTTGCTGAATGCTAATAAGTTTAATCGTGTGGGAAGTTAATCTCTGTAATAGATGGGAACGGGACATGAAACATATATCAAGGTGATTACTAAGAGCAGACTCATGTGTTCTGCTAAGTAAATATCCCCTGCTGTAATCCCCTGCGAACAAGGAAATTGAAAATTGCATAATAAATGTGTATAAATAAACAGCCACAGTTGATCAGTGGCCATCTGATTCACTGCAGTCTGTGGTCCAGTCATTTCTCTCCCCAGCACTGCACCTCCTTCAGGTACCCTGACTCTCCCCGGGGCTGGACCCCAGCACACAAGTTTATTCAAAGAAAAATTACATTTTCCCATGGCTAGTATGGCTCCAAGGGGGGAAAAAAGCCCAGTTCCTGCTTGCTGTTTCTCCAGAAAGTGGGCTTTCTCCAAGTTTTTGGCTCCTTTGATCCGTAGAATAGGCACAGATTGGCTGTCCCCTACCGTGGGTGAGACAGAGCAGCTTGTCCAATTCCAGTAATGTTTTGGCAGGGCCTCAGGAAACGTGGATCTTGACTGGTCCCATGAGCTGTGGTGGATAACTTGGAGAAGTCCTTCCCATCTGATCCCTCCAGAAAATTTCCTGTTCAGCTGGGTATTTTTGTCTGATTTTCCTAATCCTAACCTCCGTGTCAGAACAGTATTCATTCACTGACACCAGCCTTCCCACCCTAGGAACGGGTTGTCCTCTTCCGCCCAAGGAACCTGGACATGACAACATGCCAGGCTGTACCCTGATTTATCCATGTTCATACAAGTAGCTGCAGTTCATCCATTTTAACTGCTGGAGAATTGTTACCAAGCGATAACACAACAGATTAATCTTTACATGGGCCACACCTCAGATCAGAGGATACTGAACTTCGGTGGACTAAGTTCTGAAATCAGGGTTTAATCAAAGGCTATGCAAATATTTCCTGTTAATTCAGCAAAACATCTTAATCAGATTTTCTTGAATCTTCAAAAAACTACAGAGACCTTTCTAGGCTTAGCCTAATCACTTCCTTGCACCTGTCGGCCTCTCTCCTTCTCACCTTAGACACACTTCCTTATGGCCCTCCAGTAGTTGCAGAGTAGAGAATCATCTCAGGGCTTCATCTTGGTCAAGTCCCCTGGGCCCTCTCGCTTCACTTCATTTGTGTCTACGTCTCAGTTCTTTCCCCTGACAGTTTCGCTGGCCAACACCAACAAAAGGATATTCCATCATGTGACTATACTGCTACTTATATTGTGGTTTGGATCTGGAATGTCCCCCAAAAGTCTCATATATTTCAGTGTTATGGATTATCTATGGAACCATGTGCTGCTAGGACATGGGGTCCTGGTCTTGTGTTTGGTGGAAGATGACATGTGGTAGATTATAGATTACAGGCATGTGGTGGGCTAGGGGCTTAAACTTGAAAGGGGCTTAAGACTGAGGCTGGACAGGGAAGAGACAGATCCCTGGGACAGGACCTAGAAGGATATATGCTCCTTCTTCCTTTCCTTCTGGGACTTGGCTTCTGGTTTGCAATGCTGTGGTGGGCTGCCTCCTCCTCTGTCTCTGCCATGTGCTTCCACCGTTGCCTGCAGCCCATGAATGGACTGTGACCTTCTGAAACTGTGAGCTAAAATAAACTTTTCCTCACCTAATTTGTACATGTTGGGTATTGAGTCACAGTGACAAAAAGTAACTAAGACAGAAATTGGTAACAGAGAACGTGGGGTCATTGCTAGACTTTACCTGACCACGTGGTTTGGAAGTCTTTGGAACAGGTGGTCTGCAGGAGGAGTTTGGAAAGACTTGAGAATGCTGACTCAAGAAGCATTTGGAGTGCATTGAGCTGAGCCTGATGGGAAATTCTCAGAAGACCAGATTGGAAAGGCCAGGCTTAGGTTGGAGGAATGGCATAGTGGTTAAAGCACTTGCCTTGCAAGTGCAAGGCCCTGAGTTAAATTCCTCAGCTCTTTATAAAGCTGGGCATGGTGGTGCAGCACTCCAGGGGCTGAGGCAGGTGGATCATACTGAGCCCAAGGCCAGCCTTGGCTATATCTGTGAGTTCAGATCTAGAAACCATGTGTACTATGCTCTGGTAGAAAATTTACTGGCATTTTGCCCTTGCCCACAGATTTTGCCTGAAATTGAGATTAAGGGCGGTGGACTACTTAATATGGTGGAGGAAGTCTCAAGGCAGCCCAATGTCCAGGCTGTTACCTGGTTACCATTTATGGCTTTTAGCCAACTCTATGGTGAAGGGCCAGAAAAAAATGGCAGAGAATAATGATATAAAATGTTTGCAGTGCCAGACTATAGTGTTCTACATGGTAGGGCCAATGAGCACAAGGAAGTTAAAGAGATTAACATTAAAAAAAGAAGCCAAGTACTTACAAACAGGACTATAAGAAAGATGCCTTGAAGGTATCTCAAAAGCCAACAAGATGCTACCCTTTGCCAACTGAAGGATGGAAAAACAAAGGACTTTGCTCAGAGAAGTGTAACCAGGGCCAAAGGAAAAAATGTTGGCCAGAGATCAGCTGATGGAGATCAACCATCCAAAATCTCAGAGACCTCAGCAGCAGTTGTCCAAGGGGGCCAAGAGAGTGCTCAAGCCAGTGGCCGACCTTGGTGATGCCCACGTGGTCCTGGCTTTACAGGCTTGCAGAGTTCAAGAGTTCTGGATTCATGGAGGCTTCCAACCAGATTTCAGAGGAAGGTATTGGAAGCTATACAGTGTGCCCCCGGGAGGGCAATGTGTGAAGTTATAAAGGAGAAGCCTAAAGTTCAACGGACACCCCCAAAATTTGGAGAAGCCAAGAGCATGAACCATTCCCCGAGGAAGACTGCAGGCTGTGAGGGGGACTAGCCCAAAGGACAGAAGATGGAGGTTATAGCCCATGGTAGTGCTTTAGGGGCAGCACAACCCTAGCCCTTGGGTTCACATCTTGCTATCACCACATTTTACCCAGTTTGACCCCAGTAATGGAGCTGGGCATGGAGCTACAGGATTTAATCCTTGCCCTGCTGGGCTTAAGACTTGTTTTGGTCCAATTGCCTTTTATCATTCTATTTTTCCCTTTGAAATGGAAATATTTACCCTGTGCTATTGTATGTTGGAAGAGCTTCATTCTTTGGTTTTCACAGGAGCTGGCAGCTGAGAGATTGCCTCATATCTCAGAGAAGACTTTGAACTTGGAACTTTTTAGCAGTGCTGGAACTGTTCAGACTTTGGCAACTCTTAAAAAGAACTAAATGCATCTTTTGTAAGGAGGTGGACAAGAGTGTTTTGGGGCCAGGGTAAAATATTGTGACTTGGATCTGGATGCCCCCAAAAGTCTCATGTATTTGGGTGTTATAGATTACCTATGGAACCATGTGCAGATAGGAAATAAGAGACTTGGTCTGGAGGGGTGGATTATAAGTGTGTGTGGTAGATTTTATGTGTGTGTGTGTGTGTGTGTGTGTGTGTGTGTGTGTGTGTGTGGAAAGACAGGCATGTGGTAGGCTGTAGATTACAGGCCTGTGGTGGGCTAGGGGTTTAAACGTGGAAGGGGCAGACACGGACTGGATCTGGGAGGGTGGATCACTGGGACCAGATCTGGAAGGTATGTGCTACTTCCTCCCTTCCGTCTGGGACTTGGCTTCCTATCTGCAGTGCTGTGAGGAGCTGCCTCTGCCTTCACCTCTGCTGTGTGCTTTCACTGTTGCCTGCAGCCCATGAATGAACTGTGCCCATCTGCAACTGTCAGATAAAGATAAATTGCTCCTCCCCTAATCTGTGCATGTTGGGTATTGAGTCACAGTGATGAAAAAGTAACTGAAACAACTCATTTTACCCTTTCTGCATTGAGCATTAGGTTGTTTCCATTTTTCATTTCTATGACCAGTGCTGAGACGTACACCCTTTCTTGGCTCATGTGTGTGATTTTCTTCAGATGTGTGCAAGGGCTGGAGCTTCCGGGTCTTTGGGTTTATTCATCTCCGCTTGCACTGAGCATGGCCAAGAGCTCTCCAAGGGAGATGTACACAAGAGACACTTTTTTTTTTTTTAAGTACTAGGAATCAAACCCATGAGCACACTGCTGCTGAGATCATTTAGAGACAAGGTTTCCACAGTTTCCCAGACAGGATTCAAACTTGATGATCCTCCTGCCTCATCCTCCCAGAATGCTATTCGTGTGCATAGGATGCATAGGGTGCTTTCACGTTCCAGCCACTTCACAGAAGGGAAGCCTCAGAGCAGGACCTCCCTTGGCTCAGTGCAAGCCTGTCTTCCTTCTCCACTTGCCACTTGCTTGTGCTACACAAAGAGGCTTCATTTATTTTCATTTTGCTTAAGTCCTTGAGTCCTCACCCCCCCCACACACTTCATCTTCATTCTCTTCATCTCCCTCTTCTTCTTCCTCTTCCTTCTCCTATATGGTATTGGGAATCAAGCCCAGGGCTTTCACACTGAGCTACGTCCCCAGCTCATTTTTCTAGTTTTCATTTTGAGACAAGGTCCCACTAACTTGCTAAGTTGCCCCAGGCTGGGCTCGAACTTGCCATCTTCATGCTTCAGACACTCAAAGTGCTGGGATTACAGGCCTGTGGTACCAGGTCTGACAGGGCCTTTTCTTCTTTTGTGTTTTCTTCATTACTGTAATTGTGAAAAAGACTCCTCTGCTCTTTGACCATGTTTGTCTTAAACGACTTTCCGCCCAGTCTCCCCATCCTGCAGTGAGCTTCTCCTCCGGTGCCTTGCCCAGCTTGTCTCAGAGACCATCATGTTCTTTCTTTTTGTTCCTGCCATCCTTCTGGGATGCCAACCCTTCTGTGTTCTCATTCCAAAGGAGCCTTGCCCTCTTTCCTCCTGGGATAGTCGTTGTCACTGCACTTGCAATCGAGGGCTTGAACACAAGTCCTGACTTGATGGTCTGGCCTCAGGTCAGCTGACACACTCAGGCAACTGACTTTCCTCCTCATTCTGCAGCCACTCTAGCCCAAACATGTAGACTTGTAATGGTTTGGATCTAGAACATCCCCCAAAGGCCTCAGGTATTTGGATGTTGTGAAATACCTGCACTGTTAAGACACGAGGCCTGGTGGGAAGGGGCAGATCACTAGAGCTTGATCTGGATAGGGTGGATTGGGGGAACATGACCTGGAAGGATATACACTACCTCCATCCTTCCTTGCTTTCTTGGCTTCCTAACTGCCACAGCATGAACAGCTTTTCCCCCTTCTGGGCCTCCGCCATGGGCTTCCACAGTTGCCCGCTGCCTATGAAGGGACTGAGACCTTCTGAAACTGAGCTAAAGTAATCTCTCCTGCCCTAAGTAGTGAATGTTGGGTAATGTGTCCCAGCAATGAAAAAGTAACTAGGACAAGAGTAACTGGGTGGTAAAAGTGGCCTGCTGCCTATGGAGTTAGCCACGGGGTTCCAGCTTCTTAATGACCCTAAAGACAGCAGACTCTCTGCTGAGGGACTCTGATCTTCCTGAGAGGCTGTTGCAAGGAAGGAAATTAGGGCCCAAGGAAGTACAATGACTTGCTCAAGGTAACATGCTTAAAGTTACTTTGACTAATGCCAATAGTTCATTTGCCCTTTGTCTTAGTTACTTTCACATTGCTCTTACAAAATACTCAGCACCAACAATATAAGGAAGGAAAAATTTATGTTAGCTCAGTTCTAGAAGGTCTTAGTTCATTCATGGGTAGCTAGCAGTGATGGAAGCACATGGCAGAGGTCTAGTCAGAGAAAAGCTCTTCACAGCATGGCTGACAGAAAGCCAAAGGAGTGAGGAGCCTGGAGACTGAGGCAAGGCTAGAGCTCTCCCAGGAAGAAGCTGTGGCAATGTTTCTCCTTCCTTCCTCTATTTAGTTCAAGCTGCCAGCTAGACCACCTGCCCTCAGGATGGGAGTTCTTCTTGCATTTCCTGACCCGCAATCCAGTCACACCCACCCAAAAGCTCTGGACATTTCCTAACCTCACAAATTGATATAATCCCTCCAGGTCAAATTCTAAGTATCTGCCCATTCCCCCCAGTCCCCAGCAGCACATGGTTTCATAGGGATCCCACTACATCCAGATACATGAGGCTTTTGAGGGATGTTCCAGATCTAAGCCATAATGCCCCTCTTTCCCTATAAAAGGATCTGCCAAATGATCTTGCAAATTGAAGTACTTTCATCAGCTCTTATATTTGTAAAAATGTGTCTCACAAATATATTTCACAAAATGAAAAACCAAAGGTTTAAAAACAAATATATATTTTTAAATGATATTTCTTTGATTGTTTTTTAAAAGACAGGATTGCTCTGTAGTCTAGGCTGGTCTTGAATTTTCTGTGTAGCCTAGACTGGCCTCAAGCTCATGGCAGTCATCCTGCCGCAGCCTCCCATCACACCTGGTTAATTTTTATATGGTGCTAAGGAATTGAACCCAGGACCTTGCACACGTGAGGTGAACAGTTTAACCCCTAAGCTACACTCCTAACCCCTATTTATTTTCTCTTTTCTGTAGAGCACCTGAGTTCATTCATACTGCCTAGCACAGGGCTTTCAAAAGAACACATGGACACTGTATTCCCCTTATTGTCTCTGCAGAACGACAGCTGGGAGCGTCCTCTGCTGTCACGGACAGTGCTGCAATGAACAGTCTCCAACCTGTTCCAGGTACACCTTTGAATCAGATGGCAAGGTCCAGTCCTATGGCTCCCTCTGGCTCCCTCTAATGGTCCTGTCCGTTCCACCTCCTCCCCCACAGGAGACGCTTTCTCTTTCTCCCAGCCTTCTACCACCTGCCCCCCAACTTCCTAACTTTTGAATCTGTATCCCTCCTAACTTGTGTTCCTCCATAGGAGGATTTACATGGAGCCTCACCAACATGTTCATCAGCATTTCTCAGGTCTGGAGGGGAAGAAAGAAAAAGCCAGGCCTAGTGGCAGAGGCCTGTAATCCCAGTACTCCGGGGAAGCTGAGGCAGGGTGTTTGCAAATTCAAGCCCAGCCTGGGCAACATATGTGACTTAGTGAGACCCTGTTTTAAAATAAAAAAATCAAAAATGGGCTGGGGATGTAGCTCAGTGCGAAGACCCTGGACTCAACTCCCAGTAACACACACACACACACACACACACACACACACACACCTGGAAGAAAGAAAGGAAAAAAAGAAAGAAGCTAAAGAGCCAGTGGGCTGCATGGAACAAAAATATTAATGAGAGATTCTGTATGAACAAATATTCATGCACCATGGACTGAGAAGAATTATACTGTCCAATTTTGAACTCCTGAAAGAAAATACACCCATCAATAAACCTAATGTATCAACAGAAATGTCATACTACCAAAGGAAATACCAACACAACACATCTCAAAGGCCACACTGGAAGCCCAGAGGACAATGAAACTGTGCTGCAGAATTCTGATTTAAAAAATAGAATCACAATCTAGAATTCTATACCCAACCAAACTATAAATCGATTGTGAGAGTACAAATATTCAGATACAAAATATGAAAAACTGTAATTTTCACCCACCTCTTCATATTTTCTGTTTGTTTAGTTATTTTGTTAGTTATTTGTTTGTCCTAGGAATGGAACCCGTGACTTTTCACACTGAGCTACAGCTCCTCCCCCTCCGCACGCAGCCCTCTTTTAACTTTTTATTTTGAGATAAAGTCTTGCTAAGCCCCTAAATTGTCCAGGCTGGGTTTGAATTTGCAATCCTCCTGTCTCAGCCTCCCAGAATGCCAGGATTCTTAGTGTAAGCGCCCCCTAATGGTAGCAGTAGTATTGAGTGCTTTTACCTGATCAGGTGACTAGACAGAGGAGGAAGTGGGGAAGAAGGCCGAACATCAGGCCATAGTGACTGACTTGACTCTGAGCCAATAATTTAAATCTTATCAGGAAGATCATGCATCCTGCCAACAGGAAAAAGGCAGGGGGAGGGGCTTCCAATTTAGGGCTTTAAAATCTCTCTCCACCATATTTTCTGTGGGCTTTCCTGAACTCACTATAGTGCCCAGGCTGGCTTTGGACTCATGGCAATCATCCTGTCTCAGCCTCCCGGGTGTTGGGATTACAGGGGTGTGCCACCACACCTGGTTTATTTGGTGCTGGGGAACCGAACTCAGGCCTATGAGATTGCTAGGCAACAGCTTTAACTGTTGAGCCATTCCTTCAGACTAAGATGAGTATTTTTAAACAATTAATTGAAACAATTAAGGCGGAGTAGAGTTATACAAAAAATATAAGCACAGCACACTATTGGATACTGAATAGGTTTATAGAAATGCAAATATTAAACAAAAATTGTGATTACCGTATAAAATTAGTAGGTATTACCTAAAATTAAGAAATCAATAGTGATATAATTCATCCCTATGGATGTTGGAGTTGTTTCCCATATTGGAATCTGGCGTATTTTCACTGAAAAACAAATCCTATAAAACATCATTCTCTTTTTTTGATAAAGTGATATTTTATGAAAGCTTTTTTCCTTTTGTGATACTGGGGATTGGATACAAGGCTACATTTGTTCTGAGTTACATCCCAGACCCCTTTCTATTGTTTCTGCCTTTGAGACAGGGTTTCATTAAATTATTGTATAATTGCTCAGGCTGGGCTCAAACTTGCAGTTCTCCTGCCTTAACCTCTCAAAATGCTGAGATTACAAGCCTGCACCACCAGGCCCAGTTTCAAAGCTTCCGGTAACTTCTTTGGAGCTTCTGAGACCTAGGCAGGGGGATGCAGCAACAGAGGCTATGTGGATTCTGATAGGATGCCTGAGAGTAGTCTTTTGGAGACACGTGGAATGAATGATGGTGTTGACTATAATCATGGTCGGGTTGACCATCCTGTCCCCAAAGTACCAGTGTTATGACCTGGTAGTGTCCCCAGAATGCCTTGGGTACTTGAACGTTGTAGATTTCCTACAGATACCATGTGTTGTTGGGAGGTATGGCCTGGCAAGAAAGGGCGGATGCTTGGGGCCTGACCTGGAAGGGCATGTGCTTGTTCTGCCCTTCCTCCCTGCACTTGGGTTTCTGTTCTACACCCTGAAGAGCTTTTCCCCAGCTTCAAACCTACCATGTGTTTGCACCATTGCTAGCTGTACACAAATGAACCGAGATCTTCTGAAACTGTGAGCTAAAATAAATCTTTCTGCCCTTACGTTGTGAATATTGGGTACTGACTCACCACAACAAAAAAGTAACTAAGACAAAGGGTAAGGCAAGAGAGGGGTCTTTTCTTTTCTTCTGAGATGGGGTCTCACTATGTTGCCTGCTGAGCTCATGTGACCCTCTTAACTGAGCTTCCTGAGGAGCAGGGCTGCAACAGAGCCCATACCCAGCTGGGATCCCCTGCTGTATGTCCTAGGGTTTCAGCCCCAGGCTTTCTACTTGTGGTTTCACACAAGGCAAAATAGATGAAATCATGATCCAATTTGTAGGTATAAAAGAACCAAGCAACTTTAACATGAATTCTCGCAGGGAAAGCTTTAGTTGGTTCTTTCTCAAATAATTACAGAACACAGGATGAGAAACAGTTCCTAGTGTCCCGGGAGCTTTGTTAACTCAGAGTCAAGTCCCTTGGTAGCTGACAGATGTGACCATGAAGTCTCGGTGGCACAGTAAGAGTGTAATCATCCTCCTTTCAGGCACTGTTGACTGCTGAAGCAACAGCTACTGCTTCATTTCTTTAGTTTCCAAACCCTGGATCTGCTCAGGTGACAACAGAAGGGAGCCCTGCCCCCACTCTCTGGAATGACTGAAGTTGGCATAATGGTCAAGAAAACAACTTCTTTCCCTTTAGCTAAGCACATAAAGTATAAGAAGCAGGGGAGGTTGGAAGGGCACAGTGGTTAAAGCTCGTGCCTAGCAAGTGCAAGGCCCTGGGTTTGATTCCCCAGTTCCACATAAAGTTGAGTGCACTGGTGCATGCCTGTGATCCCAGCATGAGGACTGCCATGAGTCCAGAGCTAGTCTGGGCTCCACAGTGAGTTCAGGACCTGCCTGGGTTATAGAGCAAGACCCTGCCCCTGACCCCCACAAAAAGATTAAAAAAATAAAGTGTAAGAAGCATAAATTGAAATGAGAACAGCGAGGCAAAAAGAAATGAGAACCGTGTGATGGCACAAGCCTGTAATCCCAACACTCTGGGCAGCTGAGGCAGGAAAATTTTAAGTTTGAGTCCCAGCCGGCCTGGGCAACCTAGTGAGACCATGTCTCAAAATAAAAAATAAAGAGAGGGCTGGAGACACAGCTCAGTGCAAAGGACCTGGCTCCAATTAAGAAGAAAAGAAAGAAAAACAGCCTGCATGATTTGGGAAATGTTTAGCCTTATCTATATTTCAAAAGGCACCAGAATTAGGGAACTCACTGTTGAGGAAGTATGCTTTAGAGACAAAGCCAGGATGCAGTTGGACAGCTGTTACTAGTGCCTTGAAGGGGGTTTAATAAAAAGAAGTCAGAGCATTAGAAGGAACAGCCTTTTGCAGAGATTGGGCATGTGATTCATGGACTTCCTGGCTATCTTAGCAAATGCCAGGAATAGAAGTGCAGCTACCCCAGAAAATCTCCACAGAGGAGCCTCTTGTCTAACACAGTAAACCCCCGTGACACACACAGGAAACCCTTGACATTCTGGACAACGTTCTCTCAGCAAAGACACTGCCAGCATGGACTAAGAGGAGCGCTGAGAAGGGTTCCAGGGCCTCTCCAACCTGTACGGGCTTGGGACTGGGTAGCTATTCCGCCGCAAACACACGCTAGTCAAAAATATCTGACAACTCTGGGGGCAATGGTACAGGTGTAGACACAGAGCTGCAAGCCACAAGCAGTTCCAGGCCTGGGAACCTAAAGTTTTCCTTTTCCACATTAGAAATCAAAATTAGTTGGGACCAGGGACACTTTTTTAAGTGTTGCCGGGGCTCAAACCCAGGGCTTTGCTTATGCGAGGCAAGTACTCTACCACTGAGCTACACCTACAGCCCCCCCAGCCAATCCTTTTCCATTCATTTTCTTTCTTTTTAAATTGGAATCTCTTGCAAACATATACTAATAAAAATAATTACAGGGAAAATAATTGGAATATCTATAACCATTAGCGCGTGTCTATCCTGGAATTGTATTTTGGAAGTAGGTAACTTGTTACATATGAACTCATTAATCCTCACCAGATTATTTGAGTTTCACTGATTCTCAGAGAGGAAATAAACCCTGGGGAACCTGCGAGTCTCACTCATACCTAATGTCAGTGCTTTGATGATGAGCTGGGGGCCACTGGAATTGGTGAGCTGTAGAGGACAATCTGAGCTCCCACTGATGCTCTCGTGGGCTGGGGCTGTGGGGCACTTGGAACAGGATTATGTGAGACAAACATGGGTCTGTGAGACTCAGACAGCAGATAGACCAATCCGTGTTGTAATTCCTAGAACTTGCTAGTGTGTCACTTTATTTTATCATTTTATTTTTATTTTTTTGAGATAGGGTCTCGCTCTGCAGCCCAGGCTGGTCCCGAACTCACTATGGATCCCAGGCTGGCCTTGAACTCATGGCAATCATCCTGTCTCAGCATCCTGAGTGTTGGCATTACAGGTGTGCGCCACTATACCTGGCTTATGTGCTTCTGGGGAATCGAACTCAGATACTTAGCACCTGACACAGCACTTGCTAGGCCAGGGCTTTAACCGCTGAGCCATTCCTCCTGCCCCAGTATGTCACTTTAGAATCCAATCTACCTCTACCATCTAAGGCTTAGATGAGACAGTGGTCCCCAACTTTTTTCACATCAGAAACTGGTTTCATGGAAGACAGTTTTTCCACAGGGTGAGGAGTGGTGAGGATAGCACCACCTCAGCTCCACCTCAGGTCATCAGGCATTAGATTCACAAAAGGAGCACACATGGGGCTGGGGAAATGGCACAGCAGTTAAAGTGCCTACCTAGCAAGTGCAAGGCCCCGAGTTCAATTCCCCAGCACCACACAAATTGGGTATAGTGGTGCACACCTGTAATCCTAGCACCTGGGAGCCTGAGGCAGGACGATTGCTGTGAGTCCAAAGCTAGCCTGGGCTCCATAGTGAGTTTGGGAGCAGCCTAAGCTACAGAGCAAGACACTATCTCAAAAGCAAGACAAAACAAACAAACAAAACCAGAAGGAGCATGCAACCTAGATCTCTAGCACACACCATTCACAGTAGGGTGCACACTCCTATGAGACTCTAATGTCACTGCTCATCAGACCAGACGACAGGACTTGCTACTCTGATGGGAAGTGGAAGAAAGGCAAGTGGATGGTGACTGACAAGGCCAATGTGCTCATCAGGCGCCACCTAGGGTTCCAAGGACACTCTAAATGGAGGGTCCGCCTGCCTTATGGTGCAAAAGGTGGGACTGGAACAAGATTTTAGTGACAGCTCCCTCTTCCTCATCTCAACTCTCACCATCTCTGCCTAGTTCCTCTACTTCCTTGATGGCCCCCCACAGCCCCCTCAACACATCCCCAACAAGCCCACCAACAAGGGAGACAGGCCGGGGCACGCAACAGTAAGCAGCCTCTTCTGGGACCGCTTTATTTGGCAGCAGGTGTTGGGGAAGTCTTGGCCTGCTGTGCCTGCATCAGAGCCCTCAGCTGGCCGATCTGCCAGTCGACACTGGAGCGTGCTGTGCCACCCAGGGCCCCATACTGCTCCACGCTGTGCCCATAGTCCCATACTTGGCTCACATCACCTGAGAAGAGGGGGCTGGAGGGAAAGGAGGAGACGGGGTAGTGCCCAGGCTCACTTCCGGGGCAAGACAGTAGAGGGAAGAGGGGTCGCACCTGATGGTCTGCAGCTCCTGTAGTGACAGCTGGTTGAGGGGCACCCCCTTGGTCTCGGCCATGAACACAGCTTTCCCAGAGGCTTCATGTGCCTGACGGAATGGCATCTGGGGTGCAGGCATGGTGGGCAGTGCTGACGGTGAGCTTCCTCTACTCTCTGTTCTGCCCCAGGTGCCCATGTCCCCTCTTGACCTCCCTCAGTCCTGGCCTGGGGATGCCCCATCCCTGCTCCCTACAACCCAGCTGCTTACACTTACCCCTTTGCGGACCAAATAGTAGGCGAGGTCAGTGGCCAGCATGTCAGGGCTAAGAGCCTGCCACATGTTATCCTGGTGAATCTGGGGGTGACAGCCAATTAGCAGTGAGCCTGGGGGCTCTGGGGACCCTGGGGCCTGCAGCTGTTCGCCTCAGGTCCACAGCTGCTCTTAACCCCTTATCCCAACCAGAATGTCACCTACCTTTGGGAGATCCTCTATTCCCACCTCTACCCTGCTGTTCTCTGTTTAAACTATCTTCTCGCAACTACTGATATGTTTTAGGTGTGCTACTGGTGTTGCCTTTATGTTTTCAAAGATTCCTATCTTTAGCATACATCAGAACTTCTTGGAATATTTACTAAAAATAAACACTGGGCCCTACCCCTAGAGTGTTTGATTCAGTTGGGGTCTAGGATTACATTTCCACCTGATTCTCAAGTGCTGCTAGCTTGGGGACCACACTCAGCAGCAGGGCCTCAGATACCCCACCAGGACTATTTCAGAATGAAATGATGGCCATGTTAGAACTGCTACAAGATCACCGTGGGAAGTACTATATAAGGACAGCTGCAGCCCCCAAGAATGAGCTGATCACTGTGGAAGCTTGGGTGTGAGTACCCCCAGGGTTTAAATTGCATTTTTGAATTGCTGTTTACTGAGATCTTCCCCAAATAAATGATTTTTAAAAACCAGAAATCTGAAGCCAGGCGTGGTGGTGCATGCCTATAATCCCAGCACTTGGGAGGCTGAAGCAGAAGGACTGCTGTGTGTTCAAGGCCAGCCTGGGCTACATAGTGAGTTCTGAACCAGCCTGGACTGCACAGTGAGACCCTGTCTCAAAAATAAATAAATAAATAAATAAATAAATAAATCTGGCTGGGTATAGTAGCACATGCCTATAATCTCAGCACTCTAGGAGGCTGAAGCAGTAGGATTACAAATTTAAGCCTATCCTGGACAAAATAGCTAGGGATATAGGTCAGTGTGAAAGTCCTGGGTTCCATTCCCAGTACCACCAAAAAAACCCCAAAAAACCTCTGGCAAACCTCCTTCCCCAACCCACACCTCCCAGCCCACTCCTTCTGGCACACCTACCCCAGATCTAGAGGCCTGGGGAAGAACAGGCAGGTAAGGTGGACAAGGGCACGTCTCACCTGCAGTGTAGAAATGACACCAGTGGCCACCTGCAGGACAGCACTCATGGTGTCGGACACTTCAAACACGGCTTCCTTGTCCTCCTGGGAGGTACACAGCAGGAGGTAAGGGCTCAGCAGCTGTCCCCCACAGAGACATCCCCAGTGTCTTCCACTAGGGACACGTGGCTTCTCCCACATGCCACACCAAGGAAGAGCAGAGCTGCCATGGGGCTGTGCGCACAGGGTGGGGGTCCCTGAGAAACAGTATGCACAGTGTGAACAGCTGGGTGCCTCACCCTCACCCCAGCCTTGCACCTGGAGGTCCTTGTTGTAGGTGCTTGGAAGTCCCTTGAGGGTCATCAGGAGCCCAGCACACTGCCAGAAAAGTGAGTGAGATTTAGGAACTCAGCCCTCTGAGCTCATCCAGGAAGTCTCATCAGGACCCACCTGGGCTAGCCCAGCGGCCCTGCCCCCTCCCTCTGCCCTGCTCACCCGTCCAAACACTCGCCCCGCCTTGCTCCGGATCAGCTCCAAGCTGTCTGGGTTTTTCTTCTGGGGCATCAGGCTGCTTCCAGTGCTGGGGACAAGGATACTGGGGGTGAAGGGATTGCCCGGCCTTTAGCTAGTCTGCTGGTCGGGGCAAGGCAGGTCTCGCAGCACCCTGTCCTGGTCTGGCCAAGGACAGGCTGGGGACGAAGGAAGCCATGACCGCGGGTCCAGAGGGGACAGGGCAGGAGGCATCTCGGGCCTTACCTGTAGGCGTCTGACAGCTGCACAAAGCTGAATTCCTTGGTGCCATACAGAATGAGATCTTCGGCCATCCTGCTGAGGTGGGTCATGCACAGGGAAGCCCAGAACAGGAACTCAGCTTGGAGGGGAGGAAGAGACAGGAGGCACTTGGGTCACCAGGTCTCGCTGGTCCCCACCCAGCCTGGAGAATCTCCAGATGGACTACCCAGGGGGTAGGAGGAGGCTGGAGAGAAGCTGGGGCTAGGGGACAAAGGTAGCATGCAGGGCCTGGTCCTGGGGATGCATGGAGTGGCATTTATGAGTTACCTACAAAGTCCCGCTCACTGGTGGCATCCATGCTGTTGAGAGTGATGGCCCCAAAGTTCAGCTCTGGAGGTGGGAGAGGAAATGGGGCTAGGCCGGAGGAAAGGAGGTCCTTCCTTCTCTGTCCTGAACCAGGATGCCCAGACAACTCCCCCTGGCCTCTCTCAGGAAGGGTGATCAGGGAGGCCTGGTGTGAGGAAGGGAGCTGTGTACAGGTCCCAGCAATGGGGCAAGTTATCCAACCCCAGGCACGTCTGCGTGAGCAAGTCCTGGCTTCAGTTTCCCCAGTGACCACAGGTAATAAGTGAGGGCCTCTAGCCTGTCATCTAGTGTGCGTCAGGGGGGCCTGGCAGGTATGGGGGTGACTCGCCAGGGAGGAACAGGTAAGATGTGCCTCACCTGCTCGAAGCAGCTCCCGGTCCACTCCCAGAGGATTGCCTGCAATGGCCCCGCTGTAGGGACAAGGGATTCATGGCAGGCAGGCTTTGGCAAGTGACAGCGCATGCGTGCATACACACAGACACACACACACACACAGAGAGAGAGACACAGAAGCTTAGCCTGGGGATCAGTGACTTCTCTAGCCCAGCCACCGTGGATATCGGAACACTTGTCCCCATGCAGAAGAAACGACAGGCTGTGGACAGCCGGCTAGCTGGGCTCCCAAGAGCCTCCCTGGAGAGCTCCTGTCCTGCTTAGACACATCTGCCAGCTTGGCTGTCCCCACCTTAGAGAAAGCGGGGGCCTGTGTAGGGTTCTCCTCTTGGCTTACAAAGACTGATTGAAATAGACAGTGAATGTCTACATTTAGAAAGGTTCATCACAGTGAAAGACACGCTGCCGTTCATATCCCCACAGCCCCCAGATACTTCCCCTCGCTTCAAACACATGGATGCGACTGCTCTTGTCACTTCCTAAAGCAGTTCTGGAAGTCCTCGTGTGTGTCTTTACAGACTATCATCAAAAATATGGTGAATGCTGCTGCTGAGTGCCATCCAACCGGCTCAGGAAAACATTACGGTGTGTCCTAGCCCGAGCTGGCACCACCAGATCTGGCACCAAAGAACTTCTGGCTCTTCCCCAGAGTCAAAATGACCATGAAAAGTAAATGTTTCAAATCAATACAGGACATTGAGGCAACGCCACAGGGCAACTACAGACACTTACAAAAGAGGACTTTCAGAACTTGTCCACCAAGTGACAAAAATGATGGGGTAAGCGTATTTGAGGCAAGGGGGAGTGCTTGGAGGGGGATTAATGGCAATGGACCTTTCACTGTAGTAATTTTTAAAAACTAATTTTAAACATTCACTGTATTTTGTGATCATGCCATATATTAGGTGCCTTTCTGTCCCATCCTGTCCCCTGGCTTCTCCAGCCAATTCCTAAGGCCATGCTATCTGTGGAGCAGAGCCCACACCAGGCCCTCGGACCACTGAGGCCTTCCTCACCTTCCCAGCGGCAGGACATTGATCCGTTTCTGCACCTCCAGCAGCCGTTCAGAGTCCCGGGTCAGTGCCACTGCATGGCTAGGGGAAGCCAGAGCTGGAGGATCGGGGCAGCATGGGCCCGCCCCTCCACCAGCGTCCCGACGTGGTGCCCTTTCACAGGGACTGTGCCATATCTGCTCACCTCAGGATCCAGTGGCTCCAGCGGATGGGCTGAGCCCTCTGCAGGTGTGTGTACCCTGGGAAGAGGATGTCGCGTTCCCTGTAGGGGAAGAGAGGGAGCAGGAGACCTAAGGTGCTGGGGTCAGGCAGGCCTGCCTGGGACACCAGGGTCCCAAGGCTCCCCAGCGAAGCAGGGCAGGCCTGCAAGGCCCTGCCTCTGTGTGGGCTCAGGGGTCTTAAGGAAAAAAAAGACTACAAGCGGGAAAGTGTGATTCAAGGCTGAGACCAGGGCTGTGCAGCTTCAGGGACAAGCTCTTTTTCTGTGTCTGTAAATAAATACATAGCAGAGCAGACGCAGAGGAGCTGTGGATGACAGCTCTGTTTACTGTTTAAACATACAAATACCACGTAGAGTGTATTCACTTTAGTTTATAATCATCACCTCAATTTTAGGTATTTTCATGACTCTATAAAGAACCCCGGACTCATTCTCCCTCCCTCCCTGTGTTCCCAGCACTGCTCCTCCACCCCCAGGTGACAGCTTTCACATCTCCCAGGTGGCTGCGGTCTGTGACACAGGGGTCATAGGGCCTTAGGAAGGAGGAGTCAGCCCTGTCTTGGACACCACACAGGGCCATAGCTGCTCCTTGGCCAGGTCTTCAAGGAGTGGAGCCAGCCCCAAATACCTCAGGGTACAGAAGCCAAGGCTGGGGATGAGGCCAGGCTGTGGAGGGGCCAAGCACTCCATGCTCAGCCAGGCCCTACTCTTGGGCACCTGGGCATGTGCCTGGTGCCTCACCTTCCTGTCTTTGAATCTTCAAAGGGTGAGTTTTGCCTGCCTGCTAGGTTAGGCTGACGGATACAGAAGAGCCTGCAGGAAATGCCCCTGCTGCTCTGACTTGCTTCGGGAGTCCTGGGCCTGCTTTGTAACTTCGGACCTGTCTCCCAGCCCTGTTCACCCTCACCACCCAGGTGTGCCTGCCTCCAGGGAGAGGCTGTCTCTGCTGCCCTCATGGACCTCTCTGCAACCCGGGTGTTCTTAGGGACTCACGCCTCTGCCCGGTCCACCATGGTTCTGATGAGCTCCCAGAGGAGGACAGAGAGTTTGGAGCAGGTCTGCCGCATCCACAGCCTGAGGTCTGTGACCACCTGTGAGGAGGAGGGGGTGGCACTCAGGAAGGCAGATGTGTGGCTTCTCTGAGGAACCAGGCCTGCTGCTGAGCCCTGAGGCATGCAGCAGGGGCAGAGGGGTTGGTGGCACCTGGTCATTCCGGCTGCGTCCTGTGTGCAGCTTCCCTGCAGTTTCTCCGATGAGCTCCTGGAGACGAAAGGAAGCCGGGGTTCAGGGACTGCCTGCCATGAACCTGTGGGCTTGACCCAGGCCAGGCAGGGCTCCTTGCTGGCCCTGTTGCCCTCCCTCTCTGCCCCTGGGCCCTGATCCTGCTCAAGACTCTTGCCGTCCCTGCTGAGGCCTCTGCTTCCGAAGCCCTGCCCACACTGCCAGCGACAATGAGAACGAACTGTGGGAAATGGCCCAGGACACGATGAAGAGGGGAGGCCAGGGAGGAAGAACAGGACTGTCATACCTTCAGGCGCCTCTCATTGGCTGTGTGGATGTCCTCATCGTTGGGGTTCAGTTTGAAGACGCCCTGGGCCCACTCTTCAGCTACCTGAAGTAGGTGGCAGCAACTCAAGGTCAGCTGGACAGACATCAGCAGCCAAGAGGGACCCTGCGCCCTGATGGCTACTTGTCCTTGTGCAGAAGCTGAGCCCGGGGGTAGCCACACCCCTAAAGGAGCATTTCAGACCCAGCACACCTTCACCTATGAGTTATAAGGGTTATGGGAGCCATTAAAAGTTGAAGAGAGCGCTAGGTACAGTGCCTGTAATCCCAGCACCGAGGGAGGCTGAGGCAGGTGGACCACAAGGTTAAGTACTGCCAATCCACATTAGTGACCCAAGACCCTGTCTCAAAAAAGAAGGGAGGGGGTGCTGGGGATGTAGCTCAGTGTGAAGACCCTGGACTTCCTCAGTTCCAAACAAACAAGATAAAGTGAGTGCTGGGCATGGTGGCACACTCCTGTAACCCCACCACTGAAGGAGACTGATGCACAAGTGCCACAGGTTTGACTCCTGCTAGAGCAATTTAGCAAGACCCTATTTCAAATTTTTTCTTTTTCTTTTTTTGAGACAGGATCATACTCTGTAGCCCAGGCTGGCATTGGACTCAGGACAATCTTCGTGCCTCAGCTTCACGAGTGCTGCGATTACAGGCATGTGCCACCATGCCCAGCTTTATGTGGTGCTTGGGAATTAATTCAGGGCCTTGCACTTCCAAGGCAACTGCTTTAACCGCTGTGCCCCCATTTCAAATTTTTAAAACATTAAAAGGGATGGGGATGTATTTCAGTGGTAAAATGCCCCTGGGTTTGCAATATTAAATAAATTAAAGATGAAGAGAGATGTTCACTACGGCACAGCACGTGCTTAAATAGCACCTCCCAAATCCTGTCATTATTGCAAGGATAAACAGTATGCTCAGGATACTGCAATCTGTGCCCACAGGTTTGGTGGGAGCCTGGTGCCACAGGGAGGGACTGCAGGGTGGGGCTGAGGACATGAAGAGTACCTTGTCCAGGCCACGCAGTATATGGTCCATCTCAGCCTTGGTGAGAAGCCCCGCCTTCTCCAGGCCCCTGCTGTAGGCCTTGCTGCCCTGCACGTCCACTTCCCACAGGTGCCGGTCATAGGTGATGGATGAGTTGAACTTCTCCATGATGGGATCCACGGCACCCACAAACCGGCCACCCCACAGCTTCCCGCTCTGGCCAAGAGGGCAGGAGTAATTAATCATCTCCCATTCTCCAGAAAAGTACTTTTTCTATAAATACAATGATTGTGCCATTTACACATATTTTCTAGCATCTATTGCGTTTCACTAGCTGCCAGGCAGCATTCTAATCGCTTGCAATGTACTGGCAGCAGCCTCTGAAGTAGGCACCAACACTGTCCTGCTAGGCAGAGGGGAACCTGAGGCACAGAGAGGCATGTAGCTTTCCCTGCCTGAAGTTCACACTGCTGCCCAGCATCTGAAGTCAGTGCCCAGGCTTCCGACCCCATGCTTTACCAGGACCCTTCTACTTGGCTTTGCTGTCTTCAACTTTCATGCAGGGACAGGCACTTGAGGGGACTCATTAGTTACCCTCCATGTGTCTCCTAGCAGCTTGGGATGGGGCTAAGATCCCAACTCCCTCCGATCCTTTGGCTCTGGAGAGCTCCTGACACCCCCTTATCACTGTCCTCCTAGGAAGTCACTAGCTGACCCCTCACACCCAGGAGCCAAGGGCAGAGAGATGAGATCAAGGCAGCTGCATTTTGAAAGAGGGTAGAGGCCAGGGCATGGGACAGATGGGGGAGAGGTGCAGAGCATCTGGACAGCAGGCTCACGCCAGGAGTGACAGGAGCCAGGGGGGACTGTGCCGAGAGGTGGGCGCAGGGGAGAGGACAGCATGTTACTTCCACTGACGCCCCTTGGTAGAGGGGGATCTCCAAGGCCACTGGGGACATACGTTCTCCTCTGTCCCCCTATGATGTCCCAGGTCTTTGTAAACCTTCTGATCTTGGGTGGATTATAAAATAACTTTTCTAAACTTCACAATTAGCTCTCTATGGAGCAGGAATAATGGTGGAACCTATCCGGTACACTTGCCGTGAGCATTCGGTTGGGTCATATTTGAGAAGTGAGTGTTGGGTACGCTCAGAGTGGGCTCAGTGAGGCCAGCTATTACTGAGCGAGAATCCAGGGCTGCTGGGGCTACAGTGTGCTTTATCTCCACACCTGGTTCCTATGTGCACCATGGAAGTCCCCAAACTGTTGTGGCCCCAGGCTGTGAGCTGATGCCTCAGGACCCACCAGCCCTGGCTGCCAAAGGACTCTGACCTGTAGAGGTAGTTTCTAGTCCCCCAGTCAGTCTTGTGAGTGAGGTCCATCCCTGACCCCTTAGCTGCCTCGCCAAGACTTGATCTCCAGCACAGAGCCACATGGGCCAGGCATGATGGTCCATTCCCAGCACTCTGGGAAGCTGAAGCAGGAGGATTACAAGTTTGAGTTCAGCCTGGGCAACTTATTGACTTAGCGAGGTCCAGCCGAAAGTAAAAAAGAGTTCAAGACAGAGCTCACTTGCAAAGGCCCTGGGTTCAATCTCCAGTACTGTAAGAAAAAAAAAAAAAAAAGCGAGCACCATATCGGGCCCTGAGGCAGAGCCAGATAGTCAGAATCTGATACTACTAAGGAGCTTGCTGGGGTCAGGCAGGACCCTCTTTGCTACCTCTCTTGCATGCTTCTGGGCCTCCACACCTGGCTCCTTAGAAATAACAACTACTTAACAAGCAGGGCTGTGGCCAGACCAATTAGTACCAACCCACAGTTTGGCCTGGAGCAAGCTGACGTCACCTGGAGCCTTGGTCTGGACCACTGTCCTTTAGGACCGCTGGAACCCCACTGGCAATCTTTTAAAAGGATCCCAGGAGTAGGTAAGAGTGAGGTGCCTCCAGCTGGGCACAGTAGAGGGGCAGGAGGCCTCACATGGTAAAAGAGGACACTGCTCCCAGCCAGGAGACACCTGGTCCAGAAAGAACTCCTCCAGGTAAGGGAGCAGGGACAATAAGTTGTACTGGGCTCAGTGAGTGACAAGGAACACAGAATGCACAGAGAAGGACTGCTGACGAACTCAGTGTTCGTTGGGTGCTCACCTACCGAAAAAAGAAATGCAGAAAGCACTAAGAAAAATCAGGATTGTTACTGTTGGCTCCCATTTATTGATTGAGCACTTATGATTACACTATCCTGAGGTGGGAATTCTACGTATGGTATTATACCTTTCTATGGGGTGGGCACAGTTAGTTACCCCTACCTTACAAAATGAAGAAAGAGGTTCAAAGGAAAGAGCTCAAGAGACTTTGGTACAAAAATCAAGTCTGTTTGACTCCAAAGTCCAGGCTCTGCTCCTGGCTCTCCAACCATGACCCAGGATCTAGAATTCAGAATCCGTTAGTTCAGCTGAACTGAAAGACAGGAAGTGGCTGGCCACTGAATGAAGGTCAGAGGGACTGGAACCCAGATAGCTGCCTCCCAGGTCCACTGGGTTCCCTTCCAGCAGCAGGCAAACGTGGCCTCTTTTACCTGCAGGGCTCAAAGGAATGACCTCTTCACGCAGGACCTTATACATGGAGGCAGACGGGTGTCATTATCCACCCCCCCCCCCCACCCCCCGTGCTAGATAAATCAACAGAGGCTCGAGGACAGAAACGGTGCCATCCAGTGCTTGGGAGGAGCGCCCAGAAGTCTCTGACGGTAGAGAGGCGAGGCCAGTGGGGCAGGAAGGAGTCTGGCACCCCATGAGGCGAGGGCCAACGAGGCCATAGATCTGGCCCCTACCTCCTGGCTCATTGCACATGCCGGAGTGGACAGTACCCTTTAGAGGCTGAGATTTGTTTTACACCCAGGGACAAGAGCTGCGGAAAAGGGACTGACAAGAGGACTCAGGGAGAAGGAACGAAGCGGGCTGAAGAGCGCGCAGCGCTGTCTGGTTAGCGCTATCAACTCCTAGTCACTGGTAGGTAGGTGTGCCACAAGGCCACCTGGGGGCGCCAGGAAGGCAGGCAGTGCGCACCAGGAAGGTGTGTGCCGGACTCCGGCAGGTGTGCCTGGGGCGACGGCTGCCTGCCGGGAGCCAGCCAGGACAATCAGCAGGCGGGAGGCTGGAGGTAGGTCCGGCACGGGAGGTGCCTCGCGCGGGTCCCTACCTAAGCTGGCCCTCCCAGAGGCCCCGAGTCCTTTTTTCCAAGCTCGGAGGGCTGGCGTCCCCGAGGTCCCACTCACCTCTGATGCCATATTGGGCGGTTCCTCTTCTTCTTGGAGCCTGGGTTCTTCGAGTCTGGAAGACAACACTGGACTGACGTCCTTGGCCCGCAAGGTCCCCTGGGGAGGGATTGATCGACGCCCGGGACACGGTCTTGGCTGAGCGCAGCCCGTGGGGAGGCGGGCTCGCGCAGCGCCCAGCGCGCGCCGCGGTCCCCGGCGTCCCCGGCGTCCCCGGTTCCCGCCCGTCCGGTCGCCACACACTCACCAGCCGGTCCGCGCCGCCGCCGGTCTCTACGCAGACAGCCGCTGGGCTTTGCTGGCCCGTAAGGCGTCGGCCGTCCCTCACCTCGCCCTTGTCCCCGCCTCCCGGAGGCGGTCGCACCAATCCGAGGCGGCGCCGAGAGGTGGGCGTCGCCCCCGCCCTCCAACCCCGGTTGTGGGCGGGGCCGTCTACGGCTGCACTCTAGGCAGGAGCAGCCCACGGTCCAGCCCGGAGGTTACTGTCGGGTGTCACTGCTCCAGTGAGCAGGGCAGAGACGCGGAAGATCCTGGCCAGGGGTCAAGACTAGGACAGTGGTCTCGGCCCGAGGGGCTCACAAGATACATAAGATGAAAAGGCATGTCCACTCATTCATTCATTCAACAAACATGTAATAGCACTTCCTATTAGCCAGAAACAGAGTTAAACATCGAGGCAAGATAAATGGGTACAAGAAATGACGCCCGGTTTCAGGAAGTGCCAACCCAGGGTGCATGAGGTGTTCAGGGGGCATGGACGGGAAGAATCTATTTTGAGTGCTGAGGAAAGATTTCCTTCACGGAATTAATATTCAACAAAAAACTGGACTTGGTGGCATGACAGAAAAAGGAAAAAACGATAACTCCAAAATCACAGCTGGAGATTTGAACACCTTTTCAAATGGAGAACTGCCATCTTCGGAATGCCGTCTTCTGACACAGACACGTCTCCTTCGTGCAGCTGTTCCTTAAGCCCTCTGAGCAGTATTCTGTACTGTAGTGTACAGCTCACATCCGTGTCAGTTTCCTAAGGCTGCTGCAACAACCTTCCACAAACACAAAACCGATTGATCTGGCTTAAACACAACAGATATTTATGGGCTCACAGTCATGGAGGCTTAGAACCCTGAACACAAGGTGTTAACACTCTTTCTCACAGCTCTAGGGACGTGTCCTTCCTCTCCTCTGTGCACTGCCCTGATGCCTTCCTCCATTTGTGATCATGTGGCCTTCTCCCTGTGTTTCCTCTGTATCTGTTTGAAATTTCTCTCTCCTTTCTCTAATGAAGGCATTATAGGTACATACCTGTTATCTCAGCACTCTGGGACACTGAGGCAGGAGGAAGGCAAATTCAAGCTCAGCCTGAGCAATTCAACAAGACTCTGCTTCATTAAACAAATAAATATAAAGTCTGGGGACTCAGCTCAGTGCAGAGGCCCTGGATTCAATCCCTGGTATCTAGAAAAAAAAAAAAAAAGACATCAGTCACTGGATCTAGGGTCCACCCTGATTCAGTAAGGCCTCATTTTTCTGATATGTGGATGGGGGCTCAAGCCCAGGGCCTTTCCTCTGGGCCCCATCTCTTAATTTTAAGACAGAATCTAGCTAAGTCATTAAATTGTCCAGGCAGAGCTCAAAATGGCCATCTTCCTGCCTCAGCCTTCCCAAGGGCTAGGATTACAGGCCTGCCCACTGGGTGTGGCTAGTATGGTCTCATTTTAATTTGATTACTCTGTAATAATCATATTTTAGTTCTTGAACATATTTTTTAGAGGACATAGTTCAATCACCTGCACAGGAGTGTTCATAGATATCCCTTCATCAGATTGAAGAACTGCCCTACGATTTTTATTTACACATTTTTAAACCTTTTCTTTTCCCTATATGGCAGGGAGGATTAAACAAGGCCCTCATCCTGGGCTGCACACCCTTCTTTATTATTTTTTAGTTTGAGACAGGGTTTTTCCAAGTCCCTAAACTACCCAGACTGGGTTCCAACTTGCCATCTTCCTGCTTCAGCCTCCCAGAGTGCTGGGATTAGAGGAGTGTGCCACCACACCTGGCTTCATATAGATCTATGACTGGTGATAACAACTGAGCTCCTAGAAAAGGAAGACACAGAAGAAAAAGAGAGATTCTTCTGTTTGTTTTGTTTGAAGCACTAGGGGCTGAACACTAAACTACATTTCTCATCTTTTTTTAAAGTTCATTTTATATTTAGTACAGGGTCTCACTAAGTCATTAAGTTGTCCAGGCTGGCTGGGCCTGGTGGCACAGGCCTATAATCCCAGTACCCTGGGAGGCTGAGGTAGAAGGACTGCAAGTTTGAGCTCAGCCTGGGCAGCTTAGTGACTTAGTGAGATCAAGCTCCAAAATAAAAGGAGGACTGGCAATGTAGCTCCTGGGAAGGCTCTGGGTTCAATCTCCAGCACCATAAAATAAATATATTAATTAACAAATTAAAATAAGTTGCCTGTGATTGGCTTGAATTTGTGATTCTTCAGCCTCAAGCTCTCAGAGTACTGGGGTTACAGGTGTGCACCACCACAAAATCTATATAAGGAGAGGTTCTTAATTCAGTTGCATCATCTGAGCATTCCAAGCTCTGACTCCTGCCTGAGGAAGGGAAAAAGATTTAAGAAATTGTAGCATTAGGCATTATTTCTATTGATTAAAGTAACTAGTATTTTTATGTGTTTGTGTGGGATGTACTGGAGATGGAGCCCAAGGGCTTCACACTGAGCTACATCCTCAGTCCCTTTTTATTTAATTTAAGGCAGTGTCTCATTGAGTTGCCAACTTGGCAAGACTGGGCTTGAACCTGTGATCTTACTGCCTCGGGCTCCCAAAGTGCCAGGATTGTAGGCATGTGCCACGTGGCCTTGCTTCTTCTTGAGATCTACAAGCATACCAGGTGCTACATTATACATCCTAAATTGATTTTCTCCTTAGATCCTCCCAGCCACTCTTTAAGGTCAACTCTAATAATTACTCCCATATTGTGTATGGAAACTGAATCTGGGAGAAACTAAGCGATTTGTCCAAAGACATCTATCCACATAGGAAGTGGCAGAGCTGGAAACTGAACCTGGAGGTCTAGCCACACAGCGTGTACTCTGAGCAGGGCAGCAGCAACATCTGACTGGGGAGCATGCCAAGAGTTGTTTTGGCAGGCATTAATAACCTAAGGGATCAAATTAATGAAGAGCTGGCCAAGGGGAATCTCACGTGATAATCACCTGCCTTTCCAGTCCTTGTAAGAGAACAAAAGATTGACAAGGAGGGATGCGGGGCAGGTAATATCTCAGTAGGAGGGCAGGAAAGCACCTTCCTAGCATGGGGTAGACCCTCAATTCAGTCCCTGTCTCTCTCACATATGCATACACACATAAATGCACATGTACACACATGAATGTAGAGATTGACAAGGAGTCCAAGTCCTCTGGGTTGCCATGCTTTTACTGAATTAAAATTTATAAAGGTGTGTTGGTGTGCACCTGTAATCTCAGCAGTCATGGAGCCTGAGGCAAACAGATTACAGAGTGTGGCTCAGAGCCAAGGAAAAGCCCTGGGTTCAAGCCCCAGTAACACACACACACACACACACACACACACACACACACACACACACACACACGCACGCATGCACATGATTTATATACATGGTGTGAGTGTGCAGGATCCAAGCTGACAGAGTGTCATGGGGAGTGGCAGACGCCCTGTCCCATTAGAGCTTAATGGTGACAGCTGTCAGTGACTGGTCCACAGGGAGGCCTGACCACTGACAATGGCCAGGACAGCCAAGGCACCACTGTCATGCTCCACGACAGGCCCTGAGAGTCAAAGCAAATAGGAATTAAGTCTAAACCACAACATTTGGGTGTGAAGCTCCAGTAACAAGGAAATCCCAGCACTCTGGAAGGCTGAGGCATGAAGATTTCAGGTTTGAGCTCAGCCTGGGCAATTTACTGGCTTAGTGAGACCTTGTCCAAACAAAACAAAACAAAACAAAACAACAAAAATAAAAAACCTGAGGATGTAGCTCAGTGAAGGACCTGAGTTTCAGTTTCAGTACAAAACAAAAACAACCCCCCCAAGAAAACAGTTTTGTTTTGGGCCAGCCCATGTTCAAGGTGGGAAGAACTTTGTCTCTGTCCTCACAAGAAGGCCTATCAGGAGTTAATTTTCAGACCTAGACTAAAACCACTAAGTGTTTATTGACACATTTCATGTTCTTAAGAGGTAGGCACAATTATTATTATTTTACAGATAAGGACATGTAGAAGATACAAGCTTCAATTAACTGACACACACAAGGTCATGAACTTAGTAGCGGTGGAACCAGAATCTAAGCCAAATTGGCAGTGTGACCTTGGAAATTGTTTTCTTAATCCATGTGCCACCCAAATTCTACTAGACAAAAATATAGAGGAGATTTGCTAATAAGCATCTTTGTGTAGTGGTTCCTCAAGGGCCAGGCACTGTTCTACACACTTTTCGGGAGGCGGGGGTGCGGTGGGGTGGGGGGTGAAGCACATGGCATGAAAAAGCACTTGTCTTGGGGGAAAAAACACAGACTCCTGGATCTATCTAGAAAGCCCATGGAGGGCTACTGAGCCTCCACAGAAAAGGCCTGCAGGAGGAGTACTTTGTGACTGTGGACAGTGAGAAAGCAGGAAGGTGCATGGGACAAAAGGATTGTTTGGTTTTACAGGACCCGGGATTGAACCTATGGCTCTCATGCTGAGCTGTATTCCCAGCCCTTTCCATTTTTAAGACAGGTTCTCACCACGTTGCCTGGGCGAACAACGTATTGTGAGTGTATTTACTTTCTGTTGCTGCTATAGTAAGCAGAAGAGCCTGGATTTAATTCAGGCTGTTTGGCTGAAGAGCTCACATCTGTGACCGTTACATTTGACTGCCTGCAGATTTATGATCTTACAATTCTATAGAAGTCCTGCAGAAATCCCCCTGTCTAAAATCAGGGTGTTAGAAGAGTTGTATTCCTTCCCGGAGACTCCAGGAGAAAACACATTTCCGTGGCTTTGCCAGTTTCTAAAGGCTGCCTGTATTCCTTGGATCATGGCTCCTTCCTCCACCTTCAAAGCCAGAAACACTGCATCTCTCTGATCCTTCTTGTGTGGTCACACTTCCCTCTGACTGTCATCGGTCATTAAGGAGTCTAAGTTTAAAGACAGGGCAAAATGGGTCTTTACGTTTAGAGTTCTATAATCCCAGCACTCTGGGAGGCTGAGGCAGGAGGTTGCAAGTTGGACCCAGTCTGGGAAATTTAGGAAGACCTGGTATCAAAAAGATTTTCTAAAAAAAGAATTCAGTGTGAAGGTCCTTGGGTTCAACTCCCAGTGCCAATAAATAAAATAAAGGAAGGAAGAAAACTCTCTATTAAGAAACCTTATTCCAGAGCTTTGGATATGTAAGATGATAATACGATAATAATTGCCGTTGCTGTGGGGAGGTATGCTTCCCCTTTGCCAGCACAACTCTGCAATGTAGGAGGTACTGATTGTTTCATGGCAGGCGTGTCCAACCTGCAGCCCATTAGTTAGGTTTTTGTTTGTTTGTTTTTGAGACAGGGTCTTGCTCTGTAGCCCAGGCTGGTCCTGAACTCATTATGTAGTCCAGGCTGGTCTTGGACTCATTCGTGGCAATCCTCCTGCCTCAGGCTCCCAAGTGTTGAGATTACAAGTGTGCGCCACCACACCAGGTTTGTGTGGTGCTGGGGAATCGATCCTGAGGCTTTGTGCTTGCTAGGCAAGCATGCTAACCACTGAGCTATTTCTCCAGCCACCCACTAGGGCTTTTTTTTTTTAAAAAAAAACTCTTGATTTTTTTTTTAATAATGTTATAAGGAATTTTTTGGGGGGACAGAGTCTTGCTGTGAACTCACTATGTAGCTCAGGCTGGCCTTGAACTCATGACAATGCCCTTGCCTCAGCTTTCTAAGTGCTGGGATTATAAGCATGCACCACTATCCTCTGCACAAGGAAAACTTTTAAAACGAAGTTTTATTATTTGTATATGTGCATTCATTATGTTGTATATTTTATACGTTGCTGATAGTTCCCCTTCACTCAAAGTACATAAATAGATAAATAAATAAATAAAACAAGGGCAAAAAACTGCAGGCCACAGGTTGGACATGCCTGCTTACAGATAGGTTAACTAAGGCACAGGAAGGTTAAAAAATTTTACCTGAGACCACACAGCTGTTAAGCAGAAGAGCCTGGATTTAACTCGGGCTGTCTGGCTGAAGAGCTCACATCTGTAGCCAGTTCATCTGACAGCCTCATATCCCCGTGTCCCTAGAATACAGAGCATGCCTGGATGTCATCAAGGGCTTCCAGGATGGTGATGGGAAGGCCACAATCTCACCCTCCTTCGTTGCTGTCTCGCTGATGGTAGGTAGATCTCCTGTGTCCCCCTGCAATGCCAGCTTAGGCGTCCAGGGCTCTTCAGACCATGGACACCACATTCTGCAGAGGTCTAAGGGGTGTACAGGGCTTGTCTGTGGTGGAAGAGTAGAAACCTCACCCAGATCTCTTACCTTGGTGCTGTCAAACAACCAAAGAAGTGTGAGTGCAGAGCACAGGGGGAAGAGTCCCTAATTTTGTCAGCCCTAAAACTGACAGAGAGAAGGTTGGGATGATGCCTGTGCCCACAGGTGCTGGCGTGACCAGGGCAGGGTGGGAACCTGGCACTGCCATGTCCTCACTACTCTCTGGGGTCGCTTTCCTCTGGGGCCAGAGTGCTTCACTTGGAGAACTGAGAGCTTAGGTGAGGGTGTGCACACAGCAGTGCTGCATAAGAGCACTAGATTACGACTGACGTTGGCAAATCTGGCCTGACGATAGCTGCCATGCAGGCTAGGGAACTTGGAGAGGAGCGGTGTAATTAGAAGAAGGGGGTGAGAGAACAGTTCTTTTGGGGACCGTGCTCTGCTTTTCTCCCTTTCTTGGCCCACTGTGACAATCTGTACCTACTCTTGAGCATGTTGGTCTGGCCAAAGCTGGGCTCTCAGCATCACCAAGCGCAGCCTCATCTCCAAGGAGACCATTTTCTGAGCCTTTTTTTCCTTCAATATTGGGGATGGAAACCAGACCAGGGCTTTCACACTGAACTAACTACATCCCTAGGCCTTTTTTATTCATTTTTTTTTTTTAATTTTAGATCAAGTCCAAGGGTAGGCTTGAACTTGTGATCCTCCTGCCTCAGCCTTCCAGAATGCACTGCTATGCTTGAACGTGCCTGTTCAATTTCTGCAGCAGGTCCTTAGTGTCTACAGCTCTGGAGGTGGTCTGGCCTGTTGGCAGGCTCTGTCTCTGCCTCTCCCCTGCTCAGGTGCCCACCTAGGTCCCTCCTGACCATCAGCCTTCCATAGCTGCATTCTGGTTCTTCTTGGGTGCGCGTGCTCTTGTGCTGCATTCCACACCATTTAGTTGGTAAAGTGGTTCTACAATCTCACCCACTATGCCTTAACTCCCCCTGACAATGTCAAAAGCTCCTACCCCTTCACTGGCCAAATTCTACCCATCCTCTTTCTGTTTCATTTAGGATTGAGCCACCCAGGGCCTTCACACTGAACTACATCCCCAGCCTATTTTTTTATTTCTGATTTTGGGACAGCATCTTACGAAGTCTCTAGGTTGCCCAGGTTGGACTAGAACTTGTGATCCTCCTGCCTGAGCTTTCCAGAGTGCTGGGAATACGACTGGCCCACCCCAAATTCTACCCATTTTTTTTCCTACCCATTCTTTAGAGTCAGCCCAAACATCACTTCTGATTCTCCTAACTCCTGTATCAAAAGTTTTCTCTCCTCTGAAATTGTGTGGTTGTTTCATCATTGTTTTTGTTTGTTGCTGGGGATTGTAGTATTGAGCTACCTGTTTTTTCTTTTTTCTTTTCTTTTTTTTGAGACAAGATCTCACTAAGTACCTATATTGTCCAAGCTAGGCTCGAATTTATAGTCTTTCTTCCTTGGCCTCCCAGAGCACTATGATTACAGCCATGCTCCATTGTGCCCAGCTTGAAACTGTCCTTCCTGTTTTCTCCTTTTCTTACCTTACCTTTCACACCTATCTGGTATCATTTTTTTGTTTGTTTGTTCTTGCAGTGTGGGGAGGGGGGGGGTTGAACACAGGGCCTTTGCTCAGAGCTATCTCCTTAGCCTTTTTTTACTGTTTGAGACAGGGTCTTGTTAGATTGCGCAGGCTGGACTTGAACTTGTGATTCTCCTGTCTAAACCTCTTAAGCTGCTGAGATTATAGGCCTATGCACCAGGCTTGGCTACCTGGCATTATTTTTATGTGGGGACTTGTCAATTGAGGCATTCAAACGATACACTGTTCACTTTGGATTTATCTGGTTTTACTGCTGCATCTCCAGGTCAATACAAACTTGACCACAAGAACTTACTATTTAATGGAGATTATTAGTATTGTTGATATGATTCTTTTTTGTGTGACAGGGTCATGCTTTGTAGCCTAGGCTGGTCTTGAACTCATTATGTAACCCATGCCGGCCTTAAACATACAACAGTCCTCCTGCCTCAGCATCCTGAGTGCTGGGATCACAGGCGTGTGACACTATGCCTGGTTTATGTGATGCTGGGGAACTGAGCCCAGGGCCTTGTGCTTGCCTAGCACTAACTGGTGTTTACAACCCTGTTGTTGATATTACTCTAACAACCATCAATCACTTGACCACGGAAATATCTTCATCAAAGTCAAGGGGAATGTTTAAAATATTACCAGCTGGGACTATTGGTGCAATACTGTAAGTCCAGCTCTCTGAAAGGCTAAGGCAGGAGGATCCCATGTTGAAGGCCAGCCTGGGCAACTTAGCAAGATTCTGTCTCAAAATCAAACATAAAATATGGGCTGGGGTTGCAGCTTAGTGTGAAGGCCCTGGGTTCGATCCCCTGAACAGAAAAAAAAAAAAAAAGAATTTTTAACAACTGGTTCAGGATAATCACTCATCCACCGGGAAGGATAAAAGTAACTACCCTATCAAATAGAGGCCTGGTGAGACATCTGAACACGAGCTCTGCCTAATTCCTCACTTAAGTCATATCTGAGCCTTAGCCTCTCTTCAGAGGCCCATCCCTGGAGCCTTGACCTTGAGGGCTCCTCCCCTTGCCCACTTCAAACACCCCAGCCGTGGGACGCTTCTCTACCACATGAGTCATTCCTTCCTTTGCTCCACGGCGTCTAAACACACTGCAGTGTAGTTATTTGTGTCTTAAGCTGGTTCTCCAACGAGGCTGTCAACTAGCCAGGGGACAGCGTGTGCATTATTCACATTTGTATCATCAGTACCCAATGGTCCATCGCTGCATGTCATGTCTGTTGAGTGAATAACACAATGACCATCTTTAGCCTTTTTCTGTGGAGCCTCTCTCAAGGGAGGGACACAGGACTCTCCATGTAAATCAGGCCAACTGAGTCTAGGGTGACATTTGATTTACTTGTAGATTTCAGAATGTGATATATTAAATGTCACAAATCTCCCTTACTTCTTTAATTAACTCCCCAGATGGAACCACCAGAAAAATTTAATTGCTTTATTGATATATAGCTCATATACATGTTCTATAAAAATTCATATTTATATATACTCATCCACTTACTGGGTACAATTCATGCCTTTTTAGTATATACATGGAATCAGGCAATTGGCCCCACCCGTTAGTTTTACAACATTTCTGTCTCCCTGAAAAGAAACTCAGTCCCTCATCTCTTCTTCCGCCCTCTTCTATCCCCTAAGGAACCAGTCATCTACTTTCCATTTCTATGTATTTCCTTATTCTTAGACATTTCATATAAAAACAATCATAGAGCCAGGCGTGGTGGCGCAGGCCTGTAATCCCAGCACTCTGGGATGCCAAGTTCAAGTCCAGTCTGAGCAGCAGCCTGGCTAAGATTCTGTCTCAAAATAAAAATACAAGTGGGCTGAGGCTGGGGAAGCAGATCAGTACAAAGGCCCTGGTTCAATCTCCAGTACCACAAATTTAAAAAAAGCATTATACAAGAGGCAGTCTTGTATCTAGCTTCTTAGCATGTTTTTGAAAGTCATGCATGCATGATAAGATATTATCAGTACTTCATTCCTTTTTATTTTTAAATAGTATTCCATTATATGAGGATAGCTATTTATCCAATCCTCAGTAACTACTTAATGGACCTTTGTGTTTGTTCAGAGTTCCTGGAGTCCAGTCTCTATTGGAAAAGCTCCTAGATGAGTGATACTGGGTAGATCATAATTTCTCCTAGCCTGCCTCAGTTTCTTCAATTACATTATGTAAATAATACTGGAATTTACCAGATGGATATATGACCATAGAAACTGATATTTTTTGAACAACACACTATGTACCAGGCACTACAGAAGAATCACCTCACTTAGTGACCAGCCTAGTGAAATTCAAAGCTTTTTGATGTATAAAACTTTATAAATGGAACGATTCCATCAATAGGCAAAGTGTAGGCAAAACCTGTCTAGATGGATAGTGTGTAATTTCTGCATATCTGTTTAGTAAATACACCCCTGTATATCCTGGTTAGGAATCTTGCTCTAATAAAGGAACAAAGATTGAAAAAAAAAAGAACCAGCTCACATACTTATGAGTTACACATTAGGATACTGAGCTTACAAGAAGCTAAGCAATCTCCTCAAGGTCAAACCAGCTTCTAAGGCAGCAGTGGAGATAAACAGAACACAGGCTATCTAACTACAGAGCTCATGCCATTATTAATGTTACTATCATGGAGTAAAGTTCTTAGAAAGGCCTTAAAAGAAGAATGAATTTAGTAAATAATAATGGATGAAACTTGAAGGTATAAAAAAGAAAAAAATAGCAGTGAACTCATCATTTAAAGACATCTGGTGATGTTAATATTTCTGGCCTTTCCCTCCCAGTATTTTCAAATAGCTGGGCCTCGTGGTACAGGACTATAATCCCAGCAGTCTGGGAAGCTAAGGCAGGAGGTTCACAAGTTTGTTTTTTTTTTTGTCCAAGTCACTTACTTATTTATTATTTTAAAATTTACATATCATCTCCCTTTCCCCTTCCCACCCTCTCACTCCCCACCCAACAAGTTACAGCCTGGGCAATCTGGCAACTCAGTGAGACCTTATCTTAAAATGAAACACATCAATAAAAATAGGCTGGGTGAAGGCCCTGGGTTGGATCACCAGTACCACAAGGAAAAAAGAAAGGAAGAAAGAGACATTTCAAATACACCAAAAAGTACAGAAGATAACGGACATTAACCTCTGCTCCTCCCATTTTTTCCTCTATAGACATAAAATGTAAATCACATGGTTCTACTTCCCATGATCTTAGTTGTTGCTGTGCATGTGTGTGTGTGTTTTTTAAACTGTTACTCAGTAACTTGCCTAGGCTGGACTCAGAGGTGCTATATACTCTTCCTCAGCCTTCCTTACAGGCTGTACCACCCTTCCCAGTTTAAGTCACAAATTATTTGATATCTTTAAAAAAGTCTACCTTGAGCATTTCCCCAGCGTTCTAAATATGCTGCATGTCTCCTAGCTTTCATATGTAATACTTTATGACTGAAACACAACTTATAAATTTCCAATATTTGGGTTTTTAGGCTGTTTCCCAGGAAGACTCGTCACTATACATGCATCCTTCTTCAAACATCTGAAAATTTCTTTTGGACAAATTTCCAGAAAGGCCCCAGAATTAGATACTAGGCCTGTCATTCGGCTCATTATACTTCTTGTTTTGTTTTGCTAAAAAGCCTTCCAAGAAGAAGGGAAGAAGTCGGGTGAGATTTAACCTTTTAACAATATTATAAACCAATTCAAGCCAGAAGCCTGGGGTAGAGGTGCACGCCTGTAATCCCAGCACTCCGGAGGCTGAGGCAGGAGGATTGTGTATCCAGCGTGGGCTACACAGTGAGTTAAAAGACCAGCCTGACCTACAAAGGCCCTGTTTAAAAAAAAAAAAGAAAAAAGGGTGATGGGGGAAGGAGCGGTGGTGATGTGGCTCACAGCGAAGGCCCTGTGTTCAACCCCTAGCACAAAAATAAAAGCCCAATTATGACACATATACAGAAAAAATGCACAAAAGTATATAGCTCACTGAATCTTCAAAAATCGGAACATGGGCGTCTTAGTAGCACCCAGGTCATGAAACAGGGCATTTCAGGCCGCCCACTCGCCCTCGCTACAAGAGTAAAATTTTATGTGTCGCAAAGACTGGCTCAGTCACGTCTTCGGAATCTTAGTTTGTTTATTTATATTCTTTTTGGAGCCAGGGTCTCGCTCCGCCGTCGGGACTGGTCTTTCACTCACTACGTAGTCCAGGCTGGCCTCGAACACACGGCATTCCTCCCGCCTCAGCCCCGGGTGCTAGGATAACAGGAGCAGGCCACCGCGCCCGACTTATCGGAACCTTAGTTTATTATCACTTTGTTAAAACCTAGACGACGAGAACTAAGTTCCATTCGCAAACCATTAAAAGGCCCAAATCCGGCTTGGTAAGGACGCAACGTGCTCCCCAAGCACGGCACAGAGGTCCGGGAACGCTGAGGTCCCGAGCTCGCGAGCCTCCCGGCGTGCACCTCGGTGCTCCCAGAGTGCAGCGCGGCGGTCCCGGCGTGCATCTCGGCGCGCGGAGCCGGCGACTCGGGTGCTACGAGGACGCCGGGCTGTGCCTAAGCGTGAAGCTTCTCGTCGGTGGTGAGGCTGAGACGTCATGGAAGTGTAAGCTGCCGGGGTGGCCGGGCCAAGGCGCACAGCTGCGTCTGTTGGACCCCTGGGAGCCTAAAGACTAGGGGACTCCCACCGGAGTCCTCGGCGTGCGGGAGGGGCCTGGATCGGAAGGGGACATGGTCTTCCGCCGGGCGCGCCGCCCACATCCTGTGCTTGCTTTGCGGCGCAGTGTCCAGCTCCCTTTAGGTCAGCCTCCCTCGTCCGTCGTTCATTTGCTGGTGTCACAGTAGGGAAGGGAAGCCCGGCCTGCTGAGAGTGGAGTTAGACGCCGTTTGTAAGGTGGTGGTGTCTTGCCTGAAAGTACCTGGAGGGGATGTCGGTTACGTGCTGGGATACAGCTATGCTTGGGGCGGTGGGCCCCGGGTGGGGGACCCTAACTTGGAAGAGGTGCCCTCTGAGTTGATGAGGAGCAGCTGCCCTGGCAGGGAAAAGGCAGGTTTTCTGGAGAGAAACCACTGGATGATTGTTTGTAGTAACCACCTGGGCTTGTCTGTGTTTGCATATTCCGTACTACGTGCAAATGGAAGTTTTTGAGTCCACTAAATTGATTTTGCACCCCACTGATAAGTGTAATCTGCAGCTTGAAAAACATTAATGGATAAGCATCCCCCTGTGTCCAGATGTCAGGACCTTCTGCGGATAGCGAAATCGGAAGTGGCCCAGGACTCACAGAAAATGGTGTATTATTAGCATGTCACCTGTGCACATTCTCCCATATACTTTAATCTCTAGATTACTTGTGATACCTAATGTAACGTAAATGCAGTGAAAACAATTGTTTAGGAAATGACAACAGTCAGTGCACATTCAGTACAGATGCATTCCCCCCCCCCGGTTTATTTTTTAATATTTTTTTTTATCAGCACTTGGTTGAATCTGAGAATGAAGAATTTATAGATAGGACTAACCGTATATTTCTGTAGTCTAATTGATTATTAACTCATTTCTAGACAATTGCATGCTGGCATACAAAACTGATTTATCTGTCTGAATCCCTTGTCCTACATTCATGTCTACCCTTTGCTTTATTTGTGCTTCCAGTATGACGAAACTTTTGGGGGTTTCTGGGAATTGAACCCAAAATTCTTGCACTGAGCTCAGGCTGAGTCCTCAGCTGTCCAGGCTGGGCCTGCAAATGTGATCCTCTTGTCGTAGTCTCAGTGCTGTCATTATAGGTGGGCACCATCACACTTAGCTGCAACAGAACTTTTTGCAAGTGTTTATTCCCATTCTCTTAACTATTCTGCTGTGATTTTATTCTTACCAGTCTACAAAAATGGCTCTTGTAGTTAAAAACAGTGTATGACAGATACATGTATACACATGTTTATAGCAGCACTACTAACAATAACTAAAATGTGGAAGATGCCAAAATACTCGTCAACAGATAAAAAAAATGTGGTATAAGTATGCAGTGGAATACTACTCGTCCATAAAGACAGATAGAGTTGAGGCTTTTGTAGGTGAGTGGATGCAGCTTGAGACCATCATGCTCAGTGAAGTGAGTTAAATGCAAAAGGTTAAATATTGCATGGTTGCTCTGAGAAACCCAGAATACAACCATTCTGTAGAACTAAATGGGTGTGATGATGGGAGTTCCCTGGGGTGGGGGGGCCAAAGGGGAAAGTTCCGGTGTAGGAAGGCCAAAAAGGGGAAGAGGGATTGTAATGTTGATGTGATAGATATGAGCACAAAATTCTCAAGTTCAGTGTAACCATTGTGTGTCACATATATTTATTCATAAAAATGGGAAAAGGGCTCTTGTGACAATTCTCAGATGGCCAGAAAATTTATGAAAAAATGTTCTACATCCTCAGCCATTAGAGAAATGCAAATCAAAACATCACTAAGATGTCATCTTTCCCCAGTGAGAATAGTGTATACCAAGAATTCGCAATTGATGCTGGCAAGGATGCCAGGAAAAGGAACCTTTTTACATTGCTGGAGGGACTGTAAATTAGTACAACTCCTATTGAAAGCAGTGTGGGGATTCCTCAAAAGATTGAAAATAAATATTCCATTCAATCCACCAATAGTTCTTCTAGGTATCTTTCCAAAAGAGTTAAAAGCAGCATATAACAGAAATACAGGTGCACCTGTGATGTTTATAGCAGTACTACTAGCGATAGCTAAATTATGTAAGATGTCAAAATATTCATCAGCAGACCAATGGGTACAAAAAATGTGATATTTGTGTGCAGTGGAGTACTACTGTTCCATAAAGACATTTGTAGGTTAATGGATGCAACTTGAGACCATCATGCTTATTGAAGTGAATCAAACTAAGAAGGTTAGATTTGCATGGTTTCTCTATAATGAAAAACTCAGAATATAGGCAATTTGTAGACTAAAATGGATGAGATATTGGGAGTCTGGGGAGGAAAGGGGGGATGGGGAAATAAAAAAGGGGGAGAGAAAGGGGTTATAAAGATGTTGCATTATACATGTGCGCAGAATTCTCAAGCTTAATGTAACCATTGTACATCATATATATAAAAAGAGGGGAGAAAAACCCAAAACCGAAAATGGCTCTTGTGAAGATTGTCTGAGCCCATTATCTGGCCATATTCAAAGCCTAATTTTTCTGGCTTGATAATAGTTGACATATGAACTCTAGAATGACTTTATACAGGTGGGCTTTATGCAGATGTTTCCCACTCCTATTCTGTTTGGTAACTAGAGTGATCTTGAACATTAATTGGACCAGATCACTCCTTGTATCAAACTTTTCATTGGCTTTCTGTTGTGCTTACAGGGAATTTATGTCCTTTACTGCCTTACCCCAACCTTCACCACTCTACCTGGTTGGAAAACATGTTCCACTGATAGTTTTGACCTTCCAAGCCGATTCCTACATCAGGACCTTTGGGTTGCTGTTTCCTCTGCCTGTTAGTTTTCTTCCTCCTTTTCCCTCTTATCATGTTGATTGTCCCTTTTCAGAGTCTCTTTTCCTCTTTAGTCAGTTCAAGATAAGTCCTCTTTTTTTTGGAAACCATCTTGTTTCATTTCTGTGAGGTTGTGTCAGGATTTCTTACATTTTATACTAGGGGTGGGAAATGTCCAGGCTGCAGAACTTTTGATCCAGCCTAGTCAAGACCTCACCAGAGAAGCAGTTTCAGCTATCACAGTGTAGGGGTGGTTAGTTAATTTTTTTTTTTTGATGAGGTATAACAGGCTAATTTTTTTTTTTTTTGCCTTTTTCATCTTTTTTTATTTATTTATTTTTTTTGAGATAGGGTCTGCTCTGTAGCCCAGGCTGGTCCTGAACTCACTCGTATAGCCCAGGCTGACCTGGAACTCAGGATAATCTGCCTGCCTCAGCTTCCTAAGTACTGGGATTATAGGCGCGTGCCACCACGCCCACCTTTTATGTGGTGCTGGGGAATCAACTCAGGGCCTTGCACTTGCAAGGCAAGTAATTTAACCACTGTGCTATCCCTCCAGCCCCTGGCAGGCTAGTTTTTAAGTTAACATTTTCTATGGCCAGTAAATGATGTCATAAGTTAAATTGGCTCAGGATAAGTCCTCTTTTGTCTTACAGTACCTTGGTTTCAAGGTACTATTTCTTTTAAATAATTGTGTTGCAATAATAGATGCATGTTCAGTTAGTGCCATGAAGGCAGTGTCTGTTGTTTGTTCACCTAGTGCTTGGTGTTGCATTTGCCACTCAGAAGGTATTCAGTAAGTACTTGTTGAAAATAGTAACATAATAATATTAATTTGATAAATATAAATATTCTAATTGCTGGGCATATCAATTTTTCTAAATTAAATACATTCAATGGTTTTTATTTCTGTAGCAGTCTGTCCACTTCTCCAAGAGTCTTTGATTTATTGTTACCAAGAATTTCGCAGTTTACAAATTGTGGAAGATAAGATACTCTGGGTTTATTTTATTTATTTATTTATTTATTTATTTATGGACAGGGTCAAGCTGTGCAGTTCAGGCTGGTTTTGAACTCACTCTGTAACCCAGGTTGCCATAGAATGCATGGCAATCCTTTTGTCTCAGCCTCTCCTTGCTGGGATTACTATGCCTGGTTTAGAGATAATTGTGAGGTAGGACTAGAAGGACCCTTGAAGTGGAAAGATCTGAAGACCTGATTTCTAATTCCTGCTTGGTCTCTAACATGAGATGTGAATTCTGGCTGCTTGGTTCGTAGGATCCTCAGTAGAACCCTGGGTCATAATGTGCCTCTGCCAGGCACTGTAGGACTTGAAGTAAGGAAAACTTCCTTGAGTTTTTACTGCTTGGTTTTCTTCAATTACAGAGTGAAACCTTACTGAATAATACATATAAACCCATACCAAAAATTTATTGAACAGAGGAATATTTATACTTTATTTGATTTGAATGACAGAACTTAAAAGTAAAAACTTCTTGACCAGCGCTTAGCATTTATAAGACCTGGGTTCAATCTCTAGTACAACAGAAACAATTTAGCTGTTATTTCAAACATTTTCCTGGAATGAAAGGATATAAAATACTCATAGCAAAGTACTTCTGTGTAGAGCTAACTTTTAGGGCTGGAGGAATGCACAGTGGTTAAAGGCACTTGCCTTGCAAGCGCAAGGTGCTGAGTTCAATTCCTCAGCAGTACATAAAGCTGGGTGTGATGGCTCACGCCTGTAATCCACTTGGGAGGCTGAGGCAAGAGGATTGCCCTGAGTCCAAGGCCAGCCTAGGCTACAAAGTAAGTTCAGGACTAGTGTGGGCTACAGAGTGGGACCCTGTCTCAATAAAAACCTAACTTTTAAATTTTTATTTTTCTGGCAGTTCATTTGATTGATTGAGACAGGGTCTTGCTGTATTCCAAGCTGGCCTCAAGCTCATGGCAGTCCTCCTGCCTCAGCCTCCTGAAGGCTGGGATTAGTGACATGTACCACCATACCTGGCTAGAAGTAACTTTGTGTAGTGCCTTTGGATCATTTTTTATGCCTGGAAAACCTTATGTTCCCTTTTTTTGAACTTGGTGTATACCGCAAGGAAAATACACACTCTTTACCATCAGATTCATCAATCTGAGGTTGTGTCAGCATATCTGACATTTTACAGCAGGGGTGGGAAACATCCAGCCAGTAGAACTCATTTGATCCGGCCCAGTCAAGACCCCACCAGAGAAGCAGTTTCAGTAAATGTTTTATCAGCTATTGCAGACTAATTTTTAAGTTAATTTTTTCTATGGGCAGTGAATGATGTCATAAATATCCAAATGGCCCCTGGCAGAAAAAAAGGTTCCCCACTTTTGTTTTATAGATAGTTATACTGAGATTTAGAAAAGTTAGATAATAGTCATTACCAATTCAGTAACAAGACTGCAAAGAGGATATTTGTTAGCTCCAAAGAGGGTGCTGCAGGTTAAATTGTTCCTTGACTTCCAAGCCTGGGCAGTTTTCTTGTACCAAAGTTTAGTTTTTCAGAACATGAGTTGATAGCATAGATTGAACATAGGGAGAATTGAGCAATTCTGTTCGTCATTGCATTCGTAAGTTAACTGTGTGGCAATTAGTAGACACTGTTTGCATGGGGTTTTTTTTGTTGTTGTACTTTTAAGGAAAGTGTCAAAAGTTCATTTTGTACTGTTTATTCAGAACTTGGTTTTCCAGAGTAGTTATTCACATCCATTAAATTGATTCTGCAATTGGATCAAATTTTGCAGGTTAAATTTCAAATAGTAAGTCAACTTCATTGAAGTGATTCATTATGAAAGGAAACTAAATAACTGCCTGCCTGTAGTATAGATTCAGTTTTTCAAGTTTACTTGGGATAGTTTCTTTAAACACCTACAAATTAGTATTCCCTCCCAATCCTGTCCCCCAGTTTCCCCCTTCTGGGTGTCCCCCCAGTACTGGCATTCAAATCCAGGGGCATCCTAACACTGAGTGGCATCTCCTGTTCGTTTTAAAGGTTTTTTTGTTTTGAGACAGGTTTCACTGGGTTACCCGAGCTGGCTTCAAACTTGCAGTCTTCCCTGTGTTAGCCTCTTGAGTAGCTAGGATTATAGTCATGGGCTATTACATTGGAATTACTCTGTTCTAAACCCTACAAGAAGCTTTGAAGTTCTATGTCTCTGGGCAGTTTTAAGAAGTCTGATTTTACATGACAATATTGCATAATACTAAACTGTTAACTGTAGAGCAGACAACTGCTGTGTACTGACCAACATAATTGACAGAGGTGTCAGTTGACAGATTCTCACAGCTCTGAACACATTGGGGGGAAATACATTTTTTTACTCTCAATTATCAATTATAGTAGTTATTTTCTAATCTTACGAAATTAGTTTTACATTTCCATTTTCTTCAACTTTTTAACTTGAAAAATTTTCAAATCTATAGCATAGATGTGAAAGTAACACCACAAAGCCCAGGCATAGTGGCAAATGCCTATAATCCCAGCACTCTAGGAGGCTGAGGCCAGAAGATCAGGAGTTTGAGGTCACCCTGGAATATAGCCAGACTGTATCTTAGAAAGCAAAGCAAAACAAAATGAACAAAACCCCCCCAAACAACAAAAAAAGAAGCTAGCAGTACCAATACCTGTGTACTTGTTACTTAATCATTTGTTAATATTTTGTTATGTGTATTTGCCTTATTTTGCACCTGCACAATGTTCTCATGCACACATTTTGCCAAACCATTTGAGAGTGTAGTTATCAAGTCATCTCACCCTTTCTTGAAAAGGAGTGTTATCATGTGAAAACACAACGCCATTATCATACCTATAAAACCTAGCACTGATATAACTAGTAGCACAAAAGCAGTACATATTCACATTTCTTCCATAGTCCTAATAATGTCATTTTAGCTCAGTTCCCCCGCCCTCAATCTGGGATCCAATGAAGAATAGCACATTGCATTTAGTTGCGGTTTTTCTTTAGTCTCCTTTACTCTGTAACAGTTGCTTAGCCTTTCTTTGTGACATTGGTATTATGGGATGACATTGATACTTGAAGAATCAAGGCCGGTTATTTTGAAGAATGTTTTTCAGTTTGAATTGGTCTAACTATGTTTTCATGACTAGACCCAAATTAAATATTTTTAGGGGCAGAATTGTTTTAAAGGGTATCATCATATTAGTGCTGTTAAATGGATAACTTGATTAAATTGATGTCTCTCTGATCTCATCATGTCTTCTTCCCAATAGTCTGTCATTTAGTGGTGGCTATAGTAACTTCCTGAAGATAAAACTACCATGAAAGAATTTTCTAATATTGACAGTTCATGTAGGCCATAATATTAGTAGATACTGTATTCATTTACCTTTTTAAAAATTTCTTACTGGTGCTGGGAATTGAACCCAGGCCTTTACACATGCCCAGCATGCGTTCTATCACTAAATTATGCCCTTAGCATTCCTTGATGTTTTATTGAATAAAGGAAGGCCTATACTGTATTGGCATTTATTCTGTATTTAGTTGGGTAAAAAGTATTTACATAATAAAGAAAACCACTCTTTCCGCCATCTTTCCATGCCACCATAATGGTGTGCATGAATGCCCTGGCTGATGCTCTTGAGAAGAGAGGCAAGTGCCAGGTCCTTATTAGGCCATGCTCCAAAGTTATTGTCTGGTTCCTAACTGATGAAGCACAGTTACACTGGCGAATATGAAATCATCAATGATCACAGAGCTGGGAAATTGTTGTGAACTTCACAGGCAGGTTTAACACGTGGGAAGTGATCAGCCTAGGTTTTATGTGCAGCTGAAAGAGTAGAAAAATTGCAGAATAATTTGCTCCCATCTCGTCAATTAGGTTTCATCGTATTGACAGCCTCAGCTGACATGAGGGACCATGGAGAAACAAGATGAAAACACATAGAGGGGAACATCCTGGGATTCTTTTTCTAGGGATGTAAAACATATGTACAAGTAAAAATGCCTCAGTAGACTCTGGTGCTTCCACTCCGTTGTTCTGAACCATTGTTTAACAGTGTAGTAAGAGCATCTGGCGGTACCCAGCCGTTAACTGGTGACTCCTGTTTCTCTGGTGTGAGCAAGGTGGTGTGGTGTTCACACTGTCTTCCGTGTTCTGATGTTGTAGAGGGCAGTGTGTCTGGCCCTGATCGTCAGATCTGGGTTGAAGCTCATGTTCTGGAGTCTTAGTTCTACTCTGGAAGGATGGGCTGGTCCTTTCCTATGTGGCTTGGCAACACATTCCATGCACTGTTGCAAATTTATTCCTAATTATCAGTAACATTTTACACTTGATCTTAACCAAAAGGCCAAAAATCACTCATCAGTAACATTTTAGCAGCATGTATTTGTAAGTTGGTTGCTTTTGATTTTTCAGACAGTTTAGCTCAGTTGCTATCTTCTGCAGCGGTCTCAGTCCAGAGAGAGATTACATGCCTGCACCATGAGGCCCAACTTTAAACGCCTTTGAAAAGACTGTAACCCTGTCACAAGATGGGGGCATGTGACTCCTCACTCATTTCTGTTGGCAGCGGGTGGACAATGTCATTGACCTGATTTTTTGAGGCTACATGAACTTTTCTTTGATTGCAGGACTAAAAGGCATGAAATACGTTCATGGGACTGGGGAAAATTTCTTGTGCTGGACTGTTTCACCTGGGAAGTTACTGTAAAGAGGTCAACTACTGAAGAGTACCTATTGACTTCTGTGAGGTTGACCAGGGCTGCATTCTCCCTGCTGCTTACAATGCAGTGTAACAAAGGCTATGAAACAAGTAAATAGAAACTTTTTTTTTTTAAATATGAGCCATTTTTAAATATGAGTCATTCTGTAGCCCAGGCTGGCCTTGTACTTATAGCAGTCCTCCTTCCTCAGCCTCCCGAGTGCTGCGATTATGGGCATACTCCACCATGCCCATCTTATGTGGAATTGAACGAAGGGCTTTGTGAAGCAAATGCTTTAGCCATTGTGCTATTCCTCCAGTCCAGTAAATAGAAACATTCAAGTTGGTGATAGTTTAACCCAGTGTTCTGAGAAGCTGAGGCAGAAGGATGGCAAATTCTAGTCTGGCCTGGAAATTTTAGTGACTTGGTAAGACCCTGTCTCAAAAAGTAAAATGGCTGGGGATATGGCATAGCTCAAGAGCCCTGTGTTTAATCCTTGTTACTAAAAATAACTTACTAAAAAGTGTGTAGTTACAAAGTCGAAAAAAAAAATCAATGAATAAATCAGAGTCTACAAGGTGCAGACTACCAGAGTCTGGAAGGTTCAATACCTGTTCAAGTTATCTATTGTTGTCCTGATTCCTAAACAAAAATTAATTAAAACATGAGAGACTAGACATGTAGCTCATTGGTAAGATTGCATACCTAGTGTTTACAAGGGCTTCCTTGGGTCCAATCCCCAGTACTGCAATAAAACAAAATAGAATAAAATGTACATGGACAAAAAATTATCTCCTTGGATGTTCTAGTAGATGCATATATGCTCTTTGCATCTCTCTCTCTCTTTTTCTCCTTTTTCTCTCTCTGTCTGTCTATTGAGACAGGGTCTCACTATAGTCCAGGCTGGTCCTAAACTCACTATGTAGCCCAGGCTGGCCTCAAATTCAGGGCAATCCTGCTTCAGCTTCCCAAATGCTAGGAGTATTAGGATTACAGGTGTGAGCCACCACATCTAGCTTAGGTGATGCTAGGAAATTGAACTTGGGTACTTAGTGCTTGCTAGGCAAGCACTTTAACTGCCGTGCTGTTCCTCCAGCCCCTTGCACTCTTATATTAACAATATTGACCTGAGTAGCAGGGCACTATCTTGAAAGGACCAGGGACTAAGTGTTCTGTGTGCCAGAGGGTTAGGGCATGATTTGGAAATAAAGTTGTAGTATTGGCAGCTAGGATGGGTCTGTTAGTCCTGAAAGAAATTAACCTTGGTACTTTTCTACGATGAACTGTTCTAGAAATTGCTTTCCTAATCCCTCAACGTCATAGACCCAGCGCTCCTTTGAGAGCAAAGTAGATTTAACTCAATTTCAAGTAAAGATAGGAAGCCTTGTGAACTGATTTCCTGACCAAATGGGCATATGATTTGATTTGTCATTTTCAATTATAGATGAACCATGTGATGTAGGACTAATTAGGTTGTGTCCTGGCCTGGTTATTTTCTTTCTTTTTTCAGTACTAGGGATTACACCCTTCTTCATGCTGAGCTGTATCCCCAGTGCTTTTTTATTTGTAGACAAGGTCTTGGCTAAGTTGCTGAGGCTGGGCTTGAACTTAGGATTCTCCTGTTTTCTCCTTCCGGGGTGCCAGGTTAACAGGCATGTTCACCATGCTTGCAGTTTAACACAGTACTCTTTGTGACCTGGGCACAATGTGATCATTGCGCAAAGCAGCACGTTTGTGAAATCATAGCTGCTGATATTTCTTGCATTGCTGGTAGCCTTTGGTTAAGTTTTGCTTGCCGATTTGGTTATAGTTCTGACGTCAGTGTGTGATGACCTAAGTCTAGGGCTGACCCTGTGTTAACCACCTGCTAGTTTTGCTCTGTTTTTGGTTGGGGAAATCATCCATCTCTTTCGCATTTTTGGAATTTTATGCTATCATTTTCATCATTTAGCTCCCCTCTTGGTTTGAGGATGTGTAGTAGTTCTTGTTGCACATTATGTCAAGTCCAAACTCCCTGAGTTTTTAAGATTCTGATTACTGGTTCCCATTCATCAATTTCATTGTTTTCACAATCCCATAGCTATCTTCTACTTCAGGCTCCTTATTGTGTGACCTGGAGAAGTTACTTAATCTTTGAGCCTCAGCTTTTTCGTTTGTACATAGATTTGTACACTCACAGCTCCTACCTACATCATGGAGATTTTAGTGAGGATTAAGTGAGATAATATCTTTTGAAAAATGATAGCCTCCATTTTTGGAGATCTTAGTACCAAGAACTGTGCCAAACTTAAAATTTGCTGTTTTTACCTCATAACTTTTTTTTTTTTTTTTTGAGACAAGGAAGGTCTCACCCTGTAGCCCAGGCTGGTCTTGGACTCACTGTGGAACCCAGGCTAGCCTTGAACTTGGCAATCTGCCTGTCTAAGCCTCCCCAGTGCTGGGATTACAGGCATGCACCATTACGCCCATCTTTCTCTGATGCTGGGGAATTGAACCCAGGGCCTTGGGCAAATGCTTTAACCGCTGCGCTATTCCTCCAGCCCTTTTGTAACTGTTTTATGAAGTAGGGAAATGTTGTGATAGTGGTGTTAGCACTGGCAGAAGTGAGAATGATAATGACATTTATTGCATATTTACTGTGTTCCAGATACTTTACAAGTTTCAGTTTAATCCTGAATGCAGTCTTACAAGGTGGGCACTATAATTGCCATTTTACAGATGAGGACATTTAAGCTTGGTCGTTTGGACATTTAACTGTCCTGGAGTTATTGACAACAATGGAGCTGTGTCTAGAATCCAGGTTCCTTTCTAGATCCTAGCATATCCTGTTTTTAATTTTTCTTTCTTTTTTATTTTTAAGAGGAGAAAGCTGAGGTAGTAATTAACCTACTAGACTTACATACCTTATAAGTGGCAAATCTGGGATATAATTATTGAATAATAAACTCACTAAAACTCACACCTACTGTACATGGGAGAGCAAGAACATAAACTCAGATCTCTTGATTTCAAAACTGTTCTTATGGGGGCTGGAGGAATGGCTCAGCGGTTAAAGCACTTGCGTAGCAAGCGCTGAGTACTCTAGTTCGATTCCCCAGCACCACATAAGCGGGGCATGGTGCTGCACACCTGTAATCCCAGCACTGGGAGGATGAAACAGAAGGATTGCTGTGAGTCCAAGGCCAGCGTGGGCTCCGAAGTGAGTTCAGGACCAGCCTGGACCACAGAGTGAGACCCTGTCTCAAAAAAAAAAAAAAAAAAAAGAAAAAAAGAGTATCAAAACTGTTGTTAGTTGCTGTGCCATACTGCCTGTAGGCTGCTAAAGGCAATAAACACTTTCTGATGTGATATTGTAGAATGGATAAATTATAGTTTAATATAAACCACATTTTGCCCTGGTCAGCTTTATATAGGTGTCTTAATTACTTTTCCATTGCTGTCACTCAAAACCCAACATCCACAACTTTAGGGAAGAAAGATTTATTGTAGCTTGAAGTTTCAGAAAGTCACAATCTATTCATGGTGGGCAACTGGAAAATGTTGGAATCACATAGTGGGGTCACAGCTAGAGCCAACACCAGAGCTGGGGTAATGCTTCAGAGACAGAGATCCTCAAACATGGCAGAACAGAGATAAGTCTGGGAGGAAAGATGGAACCAGCATATGCCCCTCCAGGTTAAGCCCCAAGCATGAGCCCCTTTCATTCAGGCCCTACTCCCTGCACTATACAGTATCCGTATGTACAAGAGGCTTTTGGGGAGCACTCCAGATCCAAACCATGACAACAGGTGTTCCAGGCTTTTGACCACTGATTGATTTTTAAAAAAATCTCTGCCTTTTGAGTTGATAGAGAAGACATACCTATTGGAAGTTCTGTGGGCAGTGTGCAGGCTGCTTGGCCTTCAGTCATTCCTAGTGGTGATGTTCGTGTTAAGTACATAGGTCATTTCAGTTGATGTGGTGGGAAAAAGTGCTGCTCAGGGGATCCATGGCTGATGGAAGGAGGTGATAATGGGGAGAGACAAGGGTGCAGTTCTTTCTGGCATCTTCACTATCTATTGAACCTGTCCCTCTATTGTTTTGCCAGTGTTCTTCCAGTGATTAAGTTCTCCCAGGGCTCTGACTTTTTACTTCTGCCTGCATAGATCTGGTGTAAATATACTATTTTAGTCAGTTGCCTGGTGATGTGTATGTGGTATGCTGTGGCTATAAAAAGGAAAGTCTGCTCTGAAATTGTCCATAGCCAGTTAACACATTATGGGACTGAGGACATTTCTCAGTTTTAGATTGTCCCCAAATTCCTGAACTTGGCCACTGTGGATCTTGACAAAGGAGTTATCTTATAGGTTTCTTTTATGCAGAACGATGTAAGCCCGGACTGATAATAGCTTTTATTTTTCTTTTGCAGGAAGGATGCAAATTCTGCACTGCTCAGTAACTACGAGGTAAATAGCTCTCAAGTAGACAGTTGTATTTTCATCTCTGGTAGTTTTGTCTTTTGCTTGTGAAGATTGTTGAAATGACCATTTGCTTTCCAGTATATGACTGTGTTCGTTATGTAAACATACAGTTTTCCACTATTAAAACAGGACTGGTGTTGCCTGATGTCCAGATTCAGAAACCCTCTGCATGATTAAGAATAATCAGTTGAATTTCACAGGGAAGATTTAAAGCAAGAAGGAGTTTATTGAGAAAGCAAAGCTATCAAGGAGAGATTGAGAGGGGGTCTCAAGTGAGGATCCTCAAGGAAGGAAGGGCTTGAGCTTTTGCTCATGTGGTTGCAGTCTCCTGAGGTGGAGTTGGTAGAGCAGTGTGCACCCACTAATAACCGTAGGACATCTAGAAGAAACTGAGAGGGTGGGGAGAAGCTGCCTGTCTTAGCTTCTTCTCCTTCATTGTTCCTGAAGGGGCTGGGCCTTGACTGGGACCTTGACTCCACCTTGATTCCACTTCGGTTCCCATGACCGATGGATTGCATGTCCTAGTCCTGCCTGTCTGTCCTGACCCATTCTCCTCCCTAACAGCACCATCTGGTGGACCTTGGAATATTCTAAGCGTAATAAATTATACTTAATACCTCAGAGAAGCTGGGAAGACTTCAGTTTATAGCATGGCATGCTGTGTCATTGTTTGGGATACTTTCATGGAACGGAAGTGTCTTATTTTAGAGCCATTTTTGTCTGTAAACAGATTTCCTAATGAAACATATGTCATTTCCTGGTTTTCATCCTTTTCCCATAAAATGCTTTCATGTACCATCATTTTGATTCTCAAAGTCTCAGAGGTATTAATGTCCTGCTTTTGAAAATGAGAGGTTAGTTTACCATTGAGAGTACTTTAGTAGAGAAAGCAGATTTATAATTTTGAGGGCTGTTGTGGAAAGGGGGGAAGAGGGAAAGAGGTTGATGAGAGGAAAGAGATAACGGTACTTTTATGTACATCTTACTTTGCATGGGTCTAGTTTGGTACCAGGAAGATGGCTGGTAGGTTCAACTCCAGTAGAAATAACCCTTTATACATACGCTTGTCATTTTTCCATACATCAGCGTCTAGACTCATGGGGACTCAGGAAAGATCTGGGTCTCCACAGTGGCATGCGCAGAGGAAAAACAGATGGCAAGTCTTTCCTGAAGAGTCATCCTAAATGGTGGCTGTTTACAACAGGAAGCAGGTGGTTCTGCCCAGCTATTGGCTTTCGGGGAACTCCTTGTCCAGCTAGGACTTTACTTGGTGTTCAGGGGTTTTATCTGTTGGGGATACAGCATCCATTGGGTCTCATGCTGCTGTTTCTTTAAGGAATAGCAGAGAGACGAGGGGCTGCGTTATACCTACTAGTGGTCTGTGACCCTATTTTTCTCTCAGATGTCTATTAGAATTCTCTTTCTCTCCCTTTGTCTTTCTGCCCTCCCTTTGACTTTCTCCTCTTTTCCTCATTCTGAAGATTGAACCAGCCATTCACACTGAGCTATATTTCCAGCCCTTTTTATTTTATTTATTTATTTATTTATTTTGAGACAGGTTCTTGCTGTATAGCCTAGGCTGGTCCTGAACTCACTATGGAGCCCAGGCTGGCCTTGGACTCATGGCTGTCCTCCTGCCTCAGCATCCTGAATATTGAGATTACAGGCATGCACCATCGTGCCCAGTTTATGTAATTTTTAAAAATTTTTTGTGACAGGGCCTTGCTATTATAAGTTGCCAAGTTGCCCAGACTGGGCTCAAACTTTGGATTCTCCTGCCTTAACCTTGCAGAGTGTTGGGATTATAGGCATACACCACCATGCCTGGCTATGGTAGAAGCTCTAAAACAGGAAAGAAGTCCAGCTCACTAGTGTGTGTGTGTGTGTGTGTGTGTGTGTGTGTGTGTGTGTACACTTCTAGAAATGAATAATTTTTTAAAAATTTATTTATTTTTCTGCAATGCTGGGGATTGAATCCAGGAGCTTGTAGATGTTAGACAAGTACTCTGCTCACTGGGCTGTATTTCCAGCCTCTTATTTATTTAATGAGCTGTACCTTATTACTTGTCTCATATTTTTTTATAGAAAGTATTATGCTAGATTTATGTATTAATATGTTCATATTAGGAAGATTTATTTAGATTAGTCATGTAGTATATAGGAAACTTTGGAATGCTTTTAAACAAATTAATGAATTTGTGTTATTTCACTTAGATAAAATAGCATTTAAAAAACATTATGCTGAAGGAATAACACTGTGGTTAAAGCACTTACCCAGCTAGTGGAAGGCCCTGAGTTTAGTTCCTCAGTACCATGTAAATTGGATGTGGAGGTTTATGCCTGTAATCCCAGCACTCTAGAGGCTGAGGCAAGAGAATTGCTGTGTGTTCAAGGCCAGCCTGGACTACATAGTGAGTTCAGGACTAGCCTGAACTACAGAACAAGACTCTCTCTCTCAAAAAAAAAAAAAATCACATGTAGTTGGGTGTGTTGTTATGGTTCCACACAATTTTAATCCCAATGGCCTAGGAAGCTGAAGCAGGAGAGTTTCAAGTTCAGGGTTAGCAAGGCAATTCAATAGACTTGTCTCAAAATAAAAATAAATAAAGTATATATTTAAAAAAGGAAGTGTTGGTGGGCAGGCTGGGAATATAGCTCAGTGCACAAGCCTTACATTCAATCCCCAGTTTTGCTAAAACAAACAAAAAATCCTCATGTTTCTGGAACTTAATATTTGCTGTAAACTAAGAGTTGGGAGGCAGGTTTGTGGGAAGAAAGGAAATAATTAATTATTCCTCAAAACACTGACCTTGAAATAGATATATTTCTCAAGTTTACCCATAAAGATCTTTTGTGTATCTCTTCCCAGGTGTTCCAGTTACTAACTGATCTGAAAGAGCAACGTAAAGAAAGTGGGAAGAATAAGCATAGTGCCGGTCAGCAGAACCTGAATACCATCACTTACGAAGTAAGCCTGACTTCTGGAAGGCCTGCCTTTCCTACCAATGATGGGGGTCGGAACCCTTCTGCCGATGACCAAAGCAGGATTGCCTTTTACCTGATTTGAATAGTCTTACAGTACAGTTTTGATTCTGTTTATGAGCGGGAAGGTATTTGACCAACCACAAGGGTCAGTCAACTACAAGGGTAGAAGGACTCATGTAAGCATCTACCCTAATTGCAAGTTTTGGGATTCCCACCCTGAACAGTCCTCACGTTTGATAATTCCCAGAAGGACTCCGAACTCACTTAAAGCTCTTTCATTCACAGTTTGTCTTCTCTGTTTGGTTGGTTGTTTTGTTTGTTTTTGAGACAGGGTCTCTCTCTGTAGTCCAGGCTGGTTCTGAACTCATTATGGAGCCCAGGCTGGCCTTGGACTCAGGACAATCTGCCTGCCTCAGCCTTCCCTGTGCTAGCATTACAGGCATGCGCCACCACGCCCAGCTTATGTAGTGCTGGGGTATTGAACTTGGGTACTTATTGCTTGACATAGTGCTTGTTAGGCAAGTGTTTTAACTGCTGAGTCATTCCTCCAGCCCATGTTCTCAGTTTGTTATAGGGAAAGAGTAAATTGGCCAAGAGAAGAAAATGGGGCAGTCTAGGAGAATTACCAAATAGCAAATTTCTCCTGTCCTCTTCCATGGAGCCGGATGTCGTACTGTCCTGAACTCAGTATGTGATGATGAGTGCCAAATATTGTCCACCAGGGAGACTCAGCAGAACCTTGGTGTCCAGCATTCTAAGTAGCCAGCATCCAGCCTAGTACTAAACACATGAGGCCAGCCTCTGCCCTAAGTCACATTGTGTAATCTATGCAGTTTGACCAAAGGCCCCAGACAGAGATACTCCTCTTAAGTGTAGCATTCCAAACAAAGGCCTAGATAATACCTCCCAGAGATCTAAGACAGGCCAGAAATTCTTTTGCTCATGACCCAATTCTTTATTTCACAAAAAGCAAGTTTTTCTAAAAAAAATAGAAAATAAGAAGAACGTGAAAGTAATTCATGGTTTTAATGTGTAGCTGACATTTTGCTTTGTTCTGCCTCAACTTTATGTTTTGTCCATAGAATTGACAGCTATTATGTTTAAAGTTTTTTTTATAGGATGTTTGATTTTTATGTCATTTTAAATTTAATGCTTTCTTATTTCCTATTTCCTTCACTTTGGATTTTTGCCTCTATAGAGGATATGGTTTTAATTATCTTTAATTTTCTTTCCAAAAATTTTATAAAAATTGAAATCAGTCCCTCCAGGGAAAAGATTTAGTACGTGAATGTGTGTGCTTGAGAAAGAGAGACTGGAGATCAAGCCTAGGGTCTTCACACCGAACTGTCCACCTCCCCAGCACCCCCACTCCCTTTCTTTGATTTCTGAGACAGTGTCTCTGAGTCCCAGGCTGCAATCCTCTTGCCTTGCTCGCATGAGGTTACAGGCCTGTACTACTGTAGAAGTTTCCTTACAATTCCATCCCTTCAAATTTTTCTCAATTAATCATGTATTTATTTATTTTTAGGATTTACCTGTCACATCCCTTTTCCCTCCTTACTCCCTCAACTCTAACTCACATTCTCTTTCCTTCTCCACAAAGTCTGTCTTTTATTTTCTTCCATTTCTCTTGCTTTTTTATGGTTTGATTTTCTCATATTAGAGAAACCATATGTTTAATCTGTGTTTGATTCATTTCACTGAGCTTAATGGCCTCAAGGAGCATCCATTTTCCTACAGATGACTCAAATTTGTCTTTCTTTGTGGCAACGTAGTACTCCATTGTTTATGTATGACATCTTCCTTATCCATTCATCTGTTCTTGTTGGACGTATGGGTGTTACCCAAGATTTGGCTATTATAAATTGTGTGGCTATAAACATGGGTATGCATGTATCATTCTTGTGTGATGGCTTTAACTTTTTTGGGAAGATAGAAGAATAATATTTGGGTTGAATGGAATATCTATTTTCAGTTTTTTGAGTAATCTTCGTATTGCTTTCCATAGTGGTTATACCAGGTGACAGTTCCAGCTGTGTAGGAGGGTTCCTTTTTCCCCACAGCCTCACTAGCATTTGTTGTTTTTTGAGTTCTTTGTACTAGTCATTATTACTTGTGTTAGATAGAACCTCAATGTTGTTTTGATTTGCATTTCTCAGATGACTAAAGCTGTTGAACATTTTTTTTAATGCATTTATTGGCCACTTAGACTTCTGAGAACTGTCTGTTCATTTCAGTTGCCCATTTTTTGAGTGGGTCTTTTTTGAGTAAGGGATCTAGTTCTTTTGAGTTCTTTATATATTAATACTTGTCCTCTGCAGAGTAGCTGGCAAATTTTTTTCCCATTCCATTGGTTCTCGTTGCACTCTGTTGATTGTTTGCGTTGTTGTGCAGAATCTTTTTAGTTTGATATAATACCACTTGTTGATTCTTGGTATTATCTCATGTGCATTGGGTTTTTTATTGAGAAAGTCCTTGCCTTTACCTATATCTTCAAGGGTTTTGCCTATTTTTTTCTTCCAACAAGTTGTTTTCACTTTATTTTATTTTATTTTATTTTATTTTGATATAGGGTCTCAGTCTGTATGTAGTCCAAGCTGGTCCTGAACATACTGTGTAGCCAGGCTGGCCTCAAACTCACAGCAATCCTGTCTTAGCCTCCTCAGTGCTAGGATTATAGACATGTACTACCACCCAGCTTACTGTTTCTGTTTTAATGTCTAGGTCTTTGATCTATTTTAATTTGATTTTGATACATGGTAAAAGATGTGGGTCTAGTTTTATTCTTCTGCATGTGGTTAGCCAGTATTCCCAGCACTGTTTATTAAAGAGACTGTCTTTACTCCAGTGTATATTTTTGGCCCATTTGTTGAAGGATCAGACAGTTGAAGATACTCAGAGTTATGTCTGCATCCTCAGTTGTGTTCAGTTGACTCACCTATTTCTCTGCCAGTACCGTGTGGGTTTTATCACTGTTGCTTTGTAATATCATTTAATAACTGATATTGTGATGCTTCCTGTCATTGTTTTGTTGCTTAGGATTGTTTTGGCTATTTTGGATCTTTTCTGGTTTCATATAAATTTTGGAATCATTTTTTTCAAGTTCTGTGTTGTTACTTTGATCGAAATTACATTGACTCTGTATATTAGTTTTGATAGTGTGGCCATTTTGACAATGTTGGTTCTGCCTATCTAGGAACAGTATATGTCTTTCCATTCTCTAATATTCTCTTAAATTTCTTTTTTCAAGTACTATGGTTGTCAGTATAGAGATCCTTCACTTGCTTAGTTAGATTGATTCCTAGGTGTTGAATTTTCTCTGATGCTAATATGAATGGGATTGTTTTTCCGCTCTCTTTCTCTGTGTTTTCATTGTTGTTATGGAGCAACACTGTTGATTTTTGTGTATTGATTTATATCCTGCAGCTTAGTTGATTTTGTTTATTAGTTTTAAGAGTTTTCTGGTGGAGTTTTTGCGATCTTCTGTGTAAAAATCCTGTCATCTGCAAATAAGAATAGTTTGACTTCTTCCGCTTCTGTACAGATTCCCTTGATTCCATTCTCTTGCCTCTTCTCTGGCTAAGGTTTTGAGCACTGTGTTGAATATAAGTGATGAGCCTGGGCGTCCTTGTCTTGTTCCTCATTTAAGGAGAAATGCTTTCAGTTTTTCCCCATTTCGGATGTTGATGGCTGTAGGAATGTCATAAATTGCTTTTATAAGCTTGAGGCAAGATCCTCAGTAATTTTATTGATATGTACAAGTGCAGAATTTAAGGTTTACAATGGAGTTGAGCATTTTATGCACATAGGTATCTTGTCAGAGTGACAAGGGCTTCCCTGCTCTCCTTTTGTCCCTCTCCCTACCCTCCCTTCCCTCCCTTCACTCCCCCACCCCGTCCCCCGTCCCCCTCTTTCACTTTGTCTTTTGTTTAAAGCTCCATGAGATAGTTGTGTTCTGGGTCTCTCATATCAGAGAGACCATCCGATGTTTCACCTTCTGCTTCTGACTCACTTCACTAAGCATGATATTCTCAAGTTTCTTCCATTTGCCTGTGAAAACCTCCACACTGTTGGACCTTACAGATGCGTAGTATTCCATTGTGTATAAGTACCACAGTTTGTGCATCCACTGGTCTGTTGATGGGTATTTTGGTGACTTCCATATTCTAGCTATTGTTAGTTGTGCTGCTATGAACATGGGTATATATATATCTCTGTTGTATGTTGTTTTGGCCTCTTTGGAAAGCAGTATGGAGAGCTCTCAAAAGACTAGTTTGTTTTATTTTAAAATCTAATTTATTTATTTTGTATTTACATATTTCCTCCCTTTCCCCTTCCCACCCTCTCACTACCATATGATGTTTAACTTGTCAGAGAAGAATTAAATCATATGACATGTGGTGAAAAACCCACACACACCTGGTATCAGATGTGTGTTGAGTAAGTGTATAAAAGAAGTTGAGTTTAACTTTGTTTTTTCCTATATAATTCATATGGTATCATGGCTATTTATTTTATTCTTTCATTTCCTCTCTCTGAAAAACAAATTTGAGTCATTTCTAGGAAAAGACAAATTTGAGTCATCTGTAGGAAAATGGATGCACCTTGAGACCATTTTGCTTAGTGGAGTGAGTCAAACCTAGAAAGTTAAATATCACATGACTTTCTCTAATGTGAGAAATAATCCACAAAATAATAATAATCCACAAAAAATGTAAGAGAGATGGGGAGTGGCACAGCAGTTAAAATGCATGCCTTACAAGTGCATTGCTCTGCGTTCAATTCTCCAGCACCACATAAGGGTGGGCATGGTGGTGCACTCCTGTAATCCTAGTACTTGGGAGGGTGAGGTAGAAGGATTGCCATGAGTCCAAGGTCAGCCTAGGCTTCATAGTGAGTTCAGGACCAGCCTGGGCTACAGAGCAAGACCCTGTCTCAAAAAAAAAAAGGTAACATGTATTGAAGTTAGGAAGAAGATGGACATTGTGGAAAGGGAAAGGGGAAGTAGGGGATGGTGAGAGAGTTAGAAGGGGAAAGAGATGCAATGTGTAAATTTTTAAAAACTTAAAAGAAAAACAGTTGTCTGAAATAGGATAATTTCATATTGGCTTTTCTTTTTAAATATCAGAAAACTTTTTGTTTCTAAAATTTCATTAATTATTCCTCCTGTCTTCCCTAGGAAGATTGTCTTCCTGAAGGCATGTTAGTTACAGAAGCCTTTTAAAGCAAATTTTCATTTTTATTTATTTATCTTCTGAGACAGGGTCATGCTCCGTAGTCCAGGCTGGTCCTGATTTCACCGTGAAGCCCAGGCTGACTTTGAACTAATGGCAATCCTTTGCCTCAGCCTCCCAAGTGCTAGGACTACAGGCGTGCACTGGCACGTGATGTGATGCTAGGGAATTGAGCTTCCTAGGCGGGTGGCTGCTTTAACTGCTGAGCTATTTCTCCACAGCAAAGCAGAATTTTCTAATCTAAAGTTATGGTCTGTTGTCTTCCCTTTTTCCTATTCAGGTTGTCTTAATGCTTGTCTCCTTTTTTTTTTTTAAATAGACTTTAAAATACATATCAAAAACACCGTGTAGGCACCAGAGTCCTGAGATCGTCAGAGAATTTCTCACAGCAATGAAGAGCCACAAGTTGACCAAGTAAGTAAAGGTTATCTTAAGTAGGAAGATGAAAATGATTGCTTAGAAAAGTTACGTTCAGCATCTGTGTATTTATGTTTAGTTAGGCTTGGGATTTGTAAGTAAGGCACAGTACTCCTTTAGGTAGGGTCCTGGTGTTAGATAATGGAGTTAGACATTCAGACTCTCTAGAGCCAGGAGCAGGACTCAGTGTTTTTATTTCGGTATGTCTTGTAGTCCCAGTTCATGTGGCTTATCCCATCATCCCCTCTCACATTCAAGCCAAATTGGATAAAAAGTAGAATTCACAAAATACTTTTTATAAAGTTGACCATTGAAGCTGACATTTGTGTTTGAGATGAAAGTGGCTTGATAATATTCTATCTACTTTTATAGTGCCCAGTTACTTTTCTTGTTCTTTCATGTGTTAGTTTGGTTTTCAAAAATTAGAAACATTGTAGATCATGAATTTACATGAAGGCTGAGGTAGGAAGATCCCATGTTCCATGTTTGAGCCCAGCCTGGGCAACTTTGCAACTCAGTAAGAACCTGCCTCAATATTTAAAACAGAAGGAGGAGGTTTAAAGACTTTGGCTTTTATTTTATTAGTGAATATTAATTATACAAAATAATGAATTTTATTTTGGTTTATTGGCATATGCATATAACACATTTTAATTATGTTTACTCTGTTCTCCCCTTCTGTCTTTGTTCCCCTCTCTTGATCACCTTTTTTTTCTAATTGTCTGCCTTTTTGTCATCTTTCCCACTTTTTTTTTTTTTTTTTTTTGAGTCAGGTTTTTACTCTGTGGTCCAGGTTGGTCATGAACTCGCTATTTGTTCCAGGCTGGCCTCATACTGCAATCCTCCTGTCTCAGCTTCCCATGTACTCTAATTACATGTGTGTACCACCATACCAGTCTCTACCCCCCACCCAACCCCCAGCCACTATACCTGTTTATGTGGTGCTGGGGAATTGAACTCAGGGCCTTGAGCTTGCTAGGCATGTGCTTTAACCACTAAGCTCTTGGCATTCCAAAGAAGGAAGCAGTAGCCTCCAGGATGTTTAGTGTAAAGCATGCCCTAGGAGAACTGACAAAGTGTGCAGCAAGTCTTCAAGATGGCCAGGAAGAGAAGAGGGTGTTCTTCCTCGGGCTAATATCTGTGGTGAGGTGTCAGGATGCAGGGTTAATATGAAATTCTTATAGTAAGGACTTCTGGCTCAGGGCTGGGTGGTTTTTTTTTTTTGGGGGGGGGGGCATGTTTTGGGCAACAGTCTAACACTTCTATCAGTGTCTGGGAATGTCTAAGCCCCAGACTTGGATTTAAGCCTGCTGAACAAAACCTGCACCTGGTCACAAAGTAGTCAGGCCTCTGTGATTCTTGCTTAGAACACAGAAAGAAAAATGAGCAGTGTGTGTGTTGGGGACATGTTGGGTCAACCTCCAAAGAGATTATTTTTTTTCAAGCTTGTATGTTGATTTTGTGTCCTGTCACCTTGCTGAATTCATTATCAATTCTAACAGGTTTTATATGGAATCTCTAGGATTTTCTAAATAGAAGATTGTATATCATCTGCAAACTGAGATAATTTTATTTCTTCCTCTAATGTATATGCCTTTTTTATTAATTAGAAAATAAGAGAAAAAGAGACTTGACGTTGGGGAGCTGACAAAGTCAGGCAAGTCCTTAACAAAGGAGAGTAAGAAAAATAGGAAAAGATTCCAGCTTGACCAGCTTGACCATGCTGTGATGGAGCCAATCAGGCTGGCTCACCCACAGGGCATGAGGACTAGCTGGCGAGCCGGTGCCCAGTTGATCATCATCTCTGGGCTGAAGGGCAGTTCTGTTACCATGAAATGATTGTCTCTCGTTGTAGTGGTTTCAAGCTTGTGCAACAATGGTTTTCCTTGACTGCAGGTGATCACAGATTTAGAACAGTTGCTAGAGACTTCTGGGTATAGTCGGTTGTTCTTGTAAGCCTCTTAACTTGGTGTCCCCAATCCGTCTGTGGTGTTCAGTCTTATGAGCGTTCAGTTATGGCATTGGGTGAACCCCTTAACAGACTGGGACAGCCCCACACTGGGCACCAAAATCTTACCACCTATCATAGGTCTTTGCTTTTAGTAATAATGGAAATTTAATTCTCTGTGTGTTATCTTTGGTTTGTATGCTTTTTCTTTTTCTTGTCTTGTGTGCTGACTAGGACCTCCACTGTGACGATTCATGGAAGAAGTGAGAGCAGATGTCCTTGCCTTGTCCTTGATCTTGGGAGAAGATGTTCAGTAGTTGACCATTAAGTATGCTGTTAGTTTAGGTTTTTCATAGAGGCCTTTTACGAGGTTTAGGAAAGTGAAATTGTTAGTTGTTTTTTCTGTATAAATTGAGTTATTCATATGGTTCTTATCCTCTGGGCTTTTAAACTTATCTTTTGGCTTTTTGGCTTTACTTTTTTATATATTTTTAAAATTTTTAGTGACTTCCTAACCTTGAACTGTAAAGTCATATGGACAACTAACCATTTCTGGTCCTAGTTAGTATTTTCCACTTACGTGTGTGGGTCCATTTGTCTTCTCCCTTCAATGTTATTGCCGTCACCTTTACGGCATATAACCTGCGTCTGTTGAGAATACAATAGCAGGGCCGCTGCCTTTTGATAGTCGTCATTGTTCAAATGGAATAACTGCTTTCATTCTATGGATAAGTGCAAATTCTGTCATGACTGTTCATTATTAAGTCTGTCGGTGAGTTTTTCACTTGATTGTTTAGTTCTAAATTTTCATTTTAAAATAATTTCTGCCCCTTTCCTCGCTGTGCTAATATTTCATTCATTCCAGGAATGTTTACTTTTGCTACATGTTGTTATAATAGCTAATAACAGCTTTAGTAGTGCCAACACATGCGTCACCAAAGCTTTAGCGTCATTGATTTTTTTTTTTTCCTTTAAGGAGGAAGTCATGTATTCCTGGTTGAAATGAATTCTATTCAAATAGTATAAACTAATTTCTGTTTTTAAAAAAGTCTCTGGTTATTGTTGCCCCCCACCCCCCTTTTTTTTTGGTCGTAGCTTGCAGTCAACCCAGTTAGGTTCAGATCTCAAGGCAGTCTTGCCGTCCAGGGGCGAGGATTTCAGTGTCAGTTTAGTTCTAAGGAAAAAGCCTCAGCCTTGCTGCTCTGGGTCTTCTTTTGCATAAGAGACTGGAATAGTGGTAGCCTAAATAGCTTTTATTTCTTAGTGTCAGCTGTGCTGCGTGCAGTTGTTCTTAGGGTTACTCTTGGTACAAAGCTGAGAAAGAGAAGAGAGGAAAAAGGAAAGGGGGAATGTTTTGTTTTTCCTTCTGTTTCAGCTTATCTTTAAAATAAATTCTATTTTGGGTATTTAAAGTACACAATCTATATGAGGTAATGGTATACATCGATAGTGAAATGTCCCTCTAATGAAGCAAGTGAACATAGCTGTCGTCTCACAGTTACTTGTTCTTTTGTGTATGACACATCAGCTAAAACTCTACTCATTTAGCAACTGTTATTTAATTTTCTAGCTCTCTATATTTGGCTTTATTTATTTATTTATTTATTTATTTATTTTTGGGCTATACCTATGAGTGAGATCACCTGGTACTTTCTGTGTGACTTACTTCACTCAGGATAATTTCCTCTAGCATGATCTCTGAGTTGCACTAAATAAATAAGTTGCTGCCATGGCTTGGATCTGGAATGTCCCCACAAAGCCTCATGTATTTGGAACTGTATACTCTTTTTTTAATTAAAAAATTTTTTTGTTTTGACCTTGTTTTCCTTTATTATAATGTATGATTGCAATGCGCAATAGTGATGCTTGTTAGGGGAATCGGTACATGCATACCACCTGTCTTGATCATTTTTAATCCGTGTTCCTGACCTCCCTCCTCCCCCAGGTCCCCTCTCCATAAAGTCTGCCTGCTGTTTCTTGCCCTTTCTTCTTTATTTTACATATTGATTTATTTACTTATATTTTGGGTTTCTCATAAAATAGAAAACAAGCACTACTTAACTTTCTGTATCTGATTTATTTAACTTGGCATTATGGTCTTAAGTTCCGTCTGTTTTCCTGCTGCTGACACAATTCCATTTTTCACTGTGCACATATAATTCATTTTCTTTATTCATTTGTCTCTTGACGGGCACCCGGGCTATTTCTGCAGCTTGTTAACTGTGAGTTGTGCTGCTGTAAACACAGGTGTGCACTTTCCACTGTAGTGTGATGCCTTTAATTCTTTCAGGAATATACCAAGGGAAAGTAGAGCTGGGTCAAGTAGAATTTCTATCTTTATTATTTTGTAAGGAATCACCGTAATTTGATTTCCACAATGGTGGCATTTACTTTTATTACCACCACAATGCAGGAGGATTTCTTTTTCCCCACATCCTCATCACTTGTTTTTGTGTTCTTGAGAGGTGAGTGCTGTGGTTAGGATCTGGAGTGTCCCCCAAAAGTCTCATGTATTTTAATGTTATGGATTGTCTATGGAGCCATGTAATGTTGGTGGATTGGGGTCTGGCCTGGAGGGGTGGATTGCATTTGTTGGGATTATGGGCGTGTGAGTTAAGACTAAAGGCATGTGATTTAAGACTAAAGGCTTGTGAGTTAAGACTAAGGGTGTGTAGTGGCCACACCTTCTATACCCAGATGCAGGAGAGACTCACTTGCCTGCCTGTCTGTGATGTCCTGAGGAGCTGCCTCCACCTCTGTCTCTGTCATGTACTTAAATTGCTGCCGGCCGCCCCTGAATGGACTGTGACCATTTGAAACTGTAAGCTAAAATAAACCTTTTCTTTTCCTAAAATTGTGGGTGTCGGGTATTGAGTCACAGCAATGAAAAAGTAACTAAGACAGTGAGGCAAGATGATGGACATGTTTTCATGCACTTCCTGGCCATTGTACATCATACTTGAGGAGTTTTTGTTTTGCCTTTTTTTTTTTCAAGAGAAGATCTCACCCTGTAGTTCAGTAGTCCAGGCTAGTCCTGAACTCACTGTGTAGCCCAGGCTGACCTCAAACTTAGAGCAATCCTCCTGCCTCAGCCTCCTGAGTGCTGGCATAGGCTGCCCTTTGTGCCCTAGGGAATTGAACTCAGGGCCTTGTGCTTGCTTTGTCTGTGCTTTAACCACTGAGCTACACACCCAGCCCTCATTTGCCTATTTTTGATTGTGTCATGTGTTTTTTAGGAGTTTTTTTTTGAGTTGTGTACATATGATGTCCTTTATCAGAAGAGTAGTTGGTGAAATCTTTTTTTTTTTTTCTTTCTGTAGTGTCTGTTTAACTGTGTTGATTGTTTTGCTGTACAGAAGCTTTTTGATTTGACATAATCTCCTTTGTTGATTCTTGGCATTTCCTGTCCTTTTGGGATCCTGTTCAGGAAGTCTTTCTTTGGCCTATGGTCTCAGGTGTATCATTTGTGTTGTAGTCCAGCACTTTCAAAGTCTGTTTTTATTCCAAGGTCCTTGATCCATTTTGATATGACTTTAGTACAGACGGTGAGATGCAGATCTAGTTTTATCTTCTACATGTAGATAACACTTTCCAGTACCATCTCCACTGTGCTTTTGGCTGCTTTGTCAAAAACTAGATAGCTGTAGGTGCATGGGATTGTTTCTGTGTCTTCTGTTCTATTCTGTTGATCTACATGTCTATTTTTATACCAGTACCATGTTGGTTTTGTTAATAGTTGCTGTGAAGTATAACTTGAAATCTAGTATTGTGATGCCTACAACTTTGATCTTTTTGCTCGAGAGATTGCTTTGGCTATCCTAGATCTCTTTTGGTCACCTATATGTATTTTAGGATTCATTATTATTACCACCATCATCATTATTATTTAGTTTTGAGGAGAATTTTGGTATTTTAATAGGAGTTTCATTAAATACATAGGTTTCTGCCATGGTTTGGATCTGGAATGTCCCTGCAAAGCCTCATGTATACTTTTAGGAAGTAGGGTCTGGCTGGAAGGGGCAGATACTTGGGGTTTGACTTGGAGGGATTGTGTCAAATTGTTGCACTAGAAGAGTGGGGGTGAACCCTAGGTGTATGCCTAGGAGCACCCAACTGGCACCTTCAACTGAGTAAAGGAAGGAATAAAAAACATTGTTGGAACTTCTTCCTGGGAAGGCTCTGGCCTTGCCTGAGTGTCCATACATCAACTTGTTCCTGCTTCCCTTGGCTTCTCTCTGCAGTGCTGTGAAAAGCTCTCCAGCCTCTGCCATGTGCCTTCACCATTGCTGGCTGCCCCATGAATGGACTGTTTGAGTTGTTCTGAAACTGAGCTAAAATAAACCTTTCCACTCTTAAATTGTGGATGTCGAGTATTCTGTTACAGCAACAAGAAAGTACCTAAGACAGTTGCTTTCAGTAAAGTGGCCATTTTAACAGAATTACTTCTTTCCCACTCTCCTTTTTGTCACGCCCCCACCCACCCTTCCAACCTCCCCCGCCCTACCTCCTTGTTTCACTTTGTTTTTCGTTTTAAGTTCCATAAGAGTTGTGATCTGCGTCTCTCGTATCGGAGAGACCATTCAATGTTTCACCTTCTGCTTCTGACTCACTTCACTAAGCATGATGTTCTCAAGTTTCTTCCATTTGCCTGTGAAAACCTCCACACTGTTGGACTTTATAGATGCATAGTATTCCATTGTGTATAAATACCACAGTTTGTGTATCCACTGGTCTGTTGATGGCTATTTTGGTGACTTCCATATTTTAGCTATTGTTAGTTGTGCTGCTATGAACATGGGTATACATATATCTCTGTTGTATGTTGTTTTGACATCTTTTGGAAATATTTCCAGGAGGGGTGTCGCTGGATCGAAGGGATATTTATTTCCATTCTTTTTGCTTTTGTTTTTAAACTGTTGTGAATGGAATTGTTTTTCTGATTTTATTTTCTTGGTAGGTCCATTATTGGTGTAAAGGAACATTATTGATTTTTTGGTGTGTGTTGATTTTATATCTTGAGAAGGGGAACTGCTTTGGCATTCTAGACCAGAAGGATTCCTTTTCTATGACTATGTCTATTTCATTACTGGGAGATGTCCTTCAGTTTTGATCTTTATCCAGATTTCTAGTTTGGGAAGGTGGTCCCTTTTCCTCCCTTTCCTAGTCTTAGTCAGAAAGATGGGATTTCTCTTCAAGTTTATTTTTTAACTACCTGGAGGAGCCAGCCGTTGCCATAACCCTATTGAGACCCACCATAGAGGAAAAGGAAAAAAAAAAAGAAATTTACATTTCATCTTCTACTCCAATTGGTTGTTAATATTTTGTTGTCAGTTCACCTGTTTTTGCCTGCTTTTCAGAGTCCTAGGCTACTGCCTTTTGTATTGTTTTCCTGAATTATAATGGGAGGGATGGGCTCTAGTAGGATTATTTCATCTTGTTTCTGAGAGAAGTTTTAGTGATTGATTTTTAAGGCCTCTTCACAGCTACATGTCTGAAATGGTGTTTCATTTCCTAATCCTTACACCTTTTCCGCTCCTTGGATACCTACCATTCAAGAAACCAACAAATAAGAATTACCTTGCAGGCTGATTTGTGATTGGCTATGAAGTAGATGACAATATTGAGAAGATTCAATTTAGTTCTCCTTTTTCATTTGTAGATTCCAAATTGAGGATTTATAAAGCCCCTTGTGACCTTTTTATTAAATACTTATTAAATAGAGCAAAAGCTGTAGGCAGTATTGTACAACAGCCAGTAGAGGGAGCTGGCATATTTCTTTCATGATTGCCGGATCACGGCTCCTGTCCTCGGTGCTTGGTGACTCAGGAGGCTCTGGCCAAATGCCATCCAAACATGGACCATGTTATGCTAACCACTGCAGTTTAAGACAAGAATTAAATTTATAATAAAACCTGCTAAGTACCTTTTCTTATGTCTGAAATTCCTAGAGGAGTTTACCATTCTCTCAGAGAGTAGGGACGGCTCTAATCTTATTAGCATAAAGTTTTGGACTCCAGGGACTGAAGAATAACACAGTGGTTAGAGTGCTTGCCTTGCAAGCACAAGGCCCTGATTTGGATTCCCCAGGTGGGTGTAGTGATAATCCCAGCACATGCAAGGCTGAGGCAGGAGGATCTCTGTGTGTTTCAGGCCAGCCTGAGCCACACAGTGAGTTCAGGACTAGCCTGGACTAGAGTAAGACCCTGTCTCAAAATAAAAGAAATAAAAATAAAAAGCTGCATTCATATGCTCCAGTATCTCCACTACTTGAGGGTAGAGTAGGAACCATATTTTATTTGACTTCATGGTCTTACTCAGATGGAATTTTCACACTTGTGATTTTTGACCCTCTGACTCCTGTAGTTTTTTTACATTGTGCTACTTCTCCAATAGATATTTGAGAGATAGACAAAGACCTGATTTCAGAGGGTTTTTATAAACATACTTTTTGATAGATGCCTTTTCATGTTGTTATGAAAGTTCTACAAACTCAAATAATGTATTTTTTCCAGACCCTTGGGTTAACGTGGTCCTCCTGGTTCCTTTACCTTTTTGATAGGCAGGCAGAAATAGGTCCTGTTGACTGTACCTGAGTTGACCAGGAACGTTTCACGTGCTGAGATTCCTACTGACCTCCTGCTGCTGGTGCGCCTGCCCACGTTCACATTCTCGTTCCTCTCACTTGCGGGTGGCCCAGTGGTTTTCTCACTTGGTTCTGCTTCTCTTTTCTCAATTCTTCCAGAACAGCTACTATTTCCAGACAGAACATACCACTGGTTTCCTTGGTTGCTCTTCAGTGTCTATAAAGCAACGTTCAGCCTCCTGATAGGACCCTACAGACTTCCCGGATGGCCCTTCTAGTCTGTGTCTGGTGGTTCTCTGCGCATTTATTTGTGTTGCTCCTGCCCCAACTGCCTGTTCTTTCTGTCTCTGTTGCTTAGAATATCCTTTAGAGCCAGTGTAAGAGTCATATCTTCTATGAAGCCTCTCTTTTTTTGAGCCTGGAGTAAGTGTTTGGAAGATTATGAGGAGTACAGCTTTACTGCCACTGCCTTAATGATGACTGCCATTAATGAAAGAACCGTTGTGGGACAGCCATTGTTGTGAACATTGTCCATCTGTTACCACATTTCTACTCAAAACAAATGGTTAAAAGCTTTTTTCCCCTTTTTTGTCTTGTGGTAGTGGGGACTGAACACAAGGGCCCTCACACGGAGGCAGAATACATTCGAGCCCTTATTTATTTATTTATTTATTTATTTATTTATTTATTTATTTGAGACAGGGTCTCACTCTGTATCCCAGGCTGGTCCTGAACTCACTATGGAGCCTAGTTTGGCCTTGGACTCATGAGACTCCTCCTGCCTCAGACTCCCAAGTGCTGGGAATACAGGCATGTACCCCCACGCCTAGGTTATGTTGTGCTGGGGAATCAGGTACTTAGTGCTTGACCTGCTAAGGGTCTTGCTAACTTGCGCTGGCTGGGCTTGAGCTGGCGTCTTCCCCCCTTAGCCTCTCAGAATGCTGGAATTACAGTTAGTTGCGCTACCCCACACTGTGCTGAGAATGTGTGCTTTGATGACAGTCCCAGCTCTGCCTTTACTAGCTGTGTGACTTTGGACAGGTTATTTACTGTGATCAACAGTTAATATAAGGGTTGATTTTGTTCACTGCATAGAGAACAAGCAATAGATGGTAGCTGCTGTCACTTTAAGGATGAGTTTCATCCCTTACGCTCCCTTGTGAGTGAGTAAGTACTCTTGTCATTGCCTTACAGATGATGAAACGGAGGTTTAGGGATATTGGGTAGGTAGGTACTACTGCTTCTACAGACACATGGCAATGAGACTTGTCTTTTTATTTCAGAATGTCTTTAAATGCAGTTGAATTGACTGGAATTAAAAAATGGATCTGGAGCTCCAAAGAGAAATTGAGGGAGAAATTTAGAAATTATCACCTATAATTTGAGTTATTCTCTTTCTTTTGAAGTACTGTCATCTTTTTAACTGTCCCTCCAAACTTTGAGTTATATTTTCCCTTGGGAGGGATGATAATTATTATTTTTAACTCTCACTTAAATATGTTATTGGGAATGTTTGCATGTGTTTGTCTTTTTTCCTCAACTGGATTGTGAGTTCTCTGAGGGAAAAGGACTGTACTTTATAGGTCTGTCTAGTAACTTCTGACCCTTTATAGTCCTCATTTTATTTACTAACGGGTCCCATCTGATTAACATTTAATCTTAATTTCAAAAAGGAATTCTCAACCATTTGTCAATAGTGAACATCCAACCGAGATGATTTATATTTGTCTTTAAATTGCATTAAGAATATTAAAAATATTACTGTGTCAAATATTGTTTTTAAACTGCCCTTCTGTAGTTGCTCCATTCCTTTTCTTTTCTTTTCTTTTTGAGGCAAGGTCTCACCCTGAGGTCCAGGCTGGCCTTGAATTTAGGGCAATCCTCTTGCCTCAGCCTCCCAAGTGGTGGCATTACGGGCATGCACCACCACACCCAGCTTATGTGATGCTGGGGAATCCAAGCCAGGGCCTTGTGCTTGCAAGGCAACTGCTTTAACCACTGAGCTATTCCTCTGGCCTTGTTGCTCCCTTTCTTACCATCCTTTCTCTCTGCTCCACACGACTCAGTGCTCGGTGCTGCGGTTCGTTTCTTAGGAGTCCCTGCTGTGTCTTATTTTACCGTTGAAGAGACTGAGGGCTGTGAAGTGACGGTTTTCCTGCTTCTTATCTGACAAACGGATTTTCTGATTCACCCTGGTCAAGACCCAAGGTCCTTAGGGGCATGAGAGTTTGAAATACATTATGTTTTTCTTTCGGCAGAGCTGAAAAGCTTCAGCTGCTAAATCACAGGCCGATGACCGCCGTGGAGATCCAGCTGGTGAGTGCCGGAGCCTGAGCTTGCGGGGTGGTTCTCTGGGTCTGAGATGTGTAGAGCCCAAGGGTGAATAAACCAGGAACCACGATTATTTTGAAGAAACCGCACTAACACCCGTTTCCTAAGTGAAAGGAGACATCACCAGTCTGATCCTCGTTAGCGTGGACTGAGGGAGAGTAGAAGACTGGAGGAAATTGAATTTCTTCCATTGAGCTTGGCAGCTTTTTGTTCTCTTGTCCTAGGCCCTCCTGGCCACTACTTCCCTGTAGGGTTCTTGCCTACAGACATTAAGCCCAACGTGCCTCTGGTGGAACTCCCCCGACCCCCGTGGCCAGCCTACTTAGTGGAGATGTGTGTGCTCCCCCACGCCCTCTCTTCCCTGCGCCACCCCGGACTTCCTGACCCAGGCCAGAAACCCGGAAGTTGTTCTTTGCATTCTATCTTACTCAATCGGGCCTTTGGGTCTCTCGCCGCCATCTGCTCTGGCTCCTACTCTGCTCAGCTGTGCGAACTTAGTTTCTGCCACTCTTTTCTAATCTGCCTCTCCCAGTTGTCCTCTCGCCCCACCCCTTCTGACCACAGTGTGCTCCCTCCAGTGCATCTTCCACGCCGCTCTTTGACCACTTTCTGAAATGACAAATGGGACCTGGTTTCCCTGCATGAAGCGGTCTGCTGGAGCCTCGGCACTTGTGAGGTCCAAAGTGCAGTCACCACACAGGGTGAATTGTCGGGGCGGCTTGTGTGGGAGGCCTGAGGTGCCCTCAGAGAGCGGACAGTGAGGCCAAGGTGCGGGGTGAGTGGCTACTGTGCCTCTGTGCAGTGGCAGCTTCCTTCTGTTGCACAGGGCAAAGAGCACGTTATCTCACTTCCAGCAAAAGACTTTCGTCTAGTGAATTAATAAAGAGAATAAAACAGTCCCTAAAATCAGTTTTTAAAATATTCAGCTCTTTGTCAAATTTCCTTTAGAAAACTAAGAAAGAAAATGGCCAGAAATACCTATGATCTTTAGAATTTCTTATTAAAAGATTTTTCAAGAGTAGTGTTTAATTTCTAACTAAAGGCTTCATTGTCTTCCCAGAGTTGTTTCTGTCCTCAAAATGTACCCAGATTAAATTAGAAAATTTTTTTCCTTAAAGGGTGCTTTTCTAGGGGAACTGGCCTTTAGGCTAAAGAGAGGTCCTTCTTTGTGTCTCCTCATTAATCTGATGCGTTATACTGTTAGAGATTCAGCTTACAGAAGAGAAAAAGCAAACAGAACAGCAAGAAACTAATCCCTTTCCCTCTGGGTTAAAGATCACATGTCGTGTCTCCTCCAACTTTAATCAGCAACATATGTTATTCATGGCTGAATGACAGATGCAGAGAAGAGACTAGGAGGGGTAGCATGACCTCACCCCAGAGCCTGTATGTAGAAAGCTCTTTAGTTACTTGGTCAGATTAGCTGCTATTAAGAGTGCCTTGTATATGTCAGACATGTCCCGGGGCCTTGTCTGTCACTTTTGATGCCCTCACTTTAGTGTTGGAAGGGGATATGTATTCTCTGTATTTTATTTCCAGACCAGTGAGTGGCAGGTTTGGGTCTTCAGTACCTTTGCTTTTCCTCTGAGCCATGTATATACTTGTGCCTGGTGTACCACTCAGTGTCATTGAGAGATACAGAGACACAAGACACACACACACACAAACACACATGGAGAGAGATAGATTGAACGGAAAGAGTGTGCACTTCTGATGACAGGCTATTATTAGGGGAACAGCTCATGCAATTATGGAAGCTAAAAAGTCCGACAGTGGGCCGTCTGTAAGCTGAAGACCCCAGGATACCAGTAGCATGGCTCAGTTCAAGTCCAAAAGCCTCAGAACCAGGGAAGCTGATGGTGTAACTCATTCTGAGGCCAGAGGCCTAAAAATCTAGATTGCTGGTATAAGTCCTTGGAGTTCAAAGAGCAGAGAGCCTAGATTCTGATGTCCAAGGACAGGACAAGACTGTTCCAGCTTGGGGGGTGGGGAGTTCTTATCCTGACCTTCAGCCAATTGAGTGATACCCACTCACATTGAGAAATTCTGTCCACCCAGTTCATCAGTTCACGCACCAATCTCCTCCAGAAACTCATAAACACACCCAAAAGCAGTGCTTTACCAGTTCTCTTAGGTATTCCTTAACCCACCTAAAATTAGCCATCACACCTCCTGGGAAGAAAGATAAGTGTGGCATTCTGTCAGGTTGTTTCCTTCTTTCCGTAAAGTAGGTAGGCCTTGATAAAAGCTTGTTTCCCAGCAGTTAGATCATTTCATAGCCAGCTTTTCTCCACACCAGAATTGTTGAAACAATTCATTACTTTACAGATGTGCTTGTGGTGAAATACAAAGATATATATAGTGTCTTTTCACTCCCCAAGGTGAATTATCTTTGCATATATGACTTATTCCCATCTGTAGGTATTGCATATTTAGGGGTTACTTTTTCTTTAAAGAAAAGGGCCCTTTGGGACTCATTTTCACTGACCCATTCTGAGCATTTGGTTGACTTAGCCAAGTTCTGTGCTGGATGAAGGTGGCCTGGGGACCAAGGTGGCTCAAGACCCACACAGTGCTGAGCACTGTGTGCCAGAAGGCTGGCTGGGCAGGAGCATTTTCTTTCCCTGTGCAGATGGTGGAGGAAAGTGAAGAACGGCTCACAGAGGAGCAGATTGAAGCCCTCCTCCACACTGTCACCAGCATTCTGCCTGCCGGCCCGGAGGCTGAGCAGAAGGCGAGTGCTAGCAGTGACGTGGCCATGGACGAGGGCGACCCCGCATAGAAGAGCACAGCTGCCCTGGCATTTCACGAAGTGAAACAACTCACCGGCAATTTCTTGAATCAGATTGTTTATTTAATTTTCTCCTCTGTCCAGTAGGCCTGTTATTTTTGTTTAGTTGGGAAAATCATAAAAATAAGGTGAAAAGAAAGATGTATTCCTTAGGGAGAAGAAACAGCAAAGGCAGGCTGACGTCAGGAAATCTAAAGAGGGAACGACAGTGACTGTGTACACTCTGGTAGGAGTCGTTTGGGTCTGGCCTTTGCCACAGTTGTGGAGAGGTCTGTGTACACAGATGGTAAAATACTTGCGCTGCCTTTGACAACCTGTGTTGTAATTAATTTCATCTGCTTTCCCAGGAGCTTCGCGGGCAGCAGCTCAAATGCTGCGGAGTGAGAGCTGGATTAGGAGAATCCAATTAGAGAACTGAAAGTGCTCCGTGCAGCAGGCAGTTGCTCTAGGTTAGAATAAACCACGAATTAGGCTTACCTTGAGAGTGCCGTGACAATGGGGATGGGACATAAGAGTGGGCCTGCCGGCCCTCCCAGGCACATGAAAATGCCTTTTCTCCCTGGCACAGGCTTTGGGTACCATCTTACTCACCTTTATGTTAGAGAATGGCTCTTTCCAGTTCAGAAAAGGCCCTCCAGACAGAATGACAGTAACAACAGAGACGGTGTGGCTTTCTGCCCACCGTCATCAGTTTCCTGTGCTGAGATAGCAACCAGGCCAGGTGAACTTCATTTGCATAACGGGCAAATTATTTACACCTTTAAAAGGAGCATAATTATGTAGCTTTTCATGGACAGAACATAAAAAACTAGATAATGGTTAATAAGAGTTTGAATCTGCTGTTAGAAGGTCACATTTGTTTTGAATGTAAAATATTAAGATAATTACCATGTAATGATTTTTTAAATATTCAGGCTTTGTAAAGTTTAGTAGTTCCAGACATGTGGTTGCCTTAGGATCTAGGAACATTGCTAAAAATCTGATTTTCTACACGGTTCCTTGTTGGTGTATAAAATGCCCTTAAATGTTCATTTTCCAAATCGCCACACGTTTTGTTTTAAGTTTACATACTTCAGTGCTACTGTTACTTGGATTACTTCTGACCCCGTGTAATTCCCAGTGTATTTCACCCTCCTACCCTCAAGGCCATTGAGTACAGTTATGTCTCTCTTAAGCTTATCTGCTGACAATGGACTGAAATCTGTGTACAGGCAACATTGGAACATATCTCTCTTGAGTTTTGAGAAACTGATCAGAGGTACTGGTTATTTGTCAAGGCATACATGTGTCTGTCGTGTCTTTTTTAACCTTAGAAGTGTACTAGATGTTTCTCTCAGTGGATTTAAACTATTTAATAATAAATTATTTTCAGTAGCCAGAGCCGGATGAAGGGACAGGGAGTGGGAGGGAGGGTCAAAGATGGGAAGGGATTGTGAAGTCGATGTGATACATAGATGTACGAAACACCCAAATTCATTGTAAATACTAGGCATTACATTTGTATATTAATAAAAATAGTGGGGAAAAAAATAAATTATTTTCAGGTGTTTGCCAACTCGTGCCTTTTCTTTTTCCCTTGATCCATTTCCTTCCTGCCCCAACCCCCATATTTCGCTAGTACATGTTGGTTACACAGATTAATTAATGGGTTTCATGTTGGCACATTTGGACATGTGCATTTAATCACTTTGTCTCCCAGTTTGTGCCATTTCTTTGAAGATTTTGTATTATCATAGATTGAGAGAAATAAAAATGACAACTGACTTAAAGGCTGAAATATGAGATTTTTTTTAAAAGACAGATTTTTTTTTTTTTCCAAGACAGACTCTCTGTAGTCCAGGCTGATCCTGAACTCAACATTTAGCCCAGGCTGGTGAACAGATGGCAATCCTCCTGCCTCAGCCTCCTGAGTGCTGTATTATAAGCATATAACACCATGCCCAGCTTATGTAGTGCTGGAAAAGTTAAATCTTTTTTTCCCCCATTTTACTGATATGTATAAGTGCAAATTTAAGGTTTACATTGGTTTTGGGCATTTTGTGCACATACATATCTAGTCAAGGTAACAAGACCTTACCCACTTTCCTTTCGATCCACCCCCCTACCCACTCCCAAGTTAAATCTTTAATTCTAAATTCTTTACAAAATTTCAAGAAAATTTTCTTTCTGTTTGCAGACATTACAGCCTCGGTATTGCTTTGAAAGGCTTAACCTTTACAGGAAGGACGGAACACTTTCTTTCTCTTTTTTTCTTTAGTCAGGGTGTCGCTCTGTAGTCCAGACTGATCCTGAATTCACTGTGTAGCCCAGGCCAGCCTCAAACTCACAGCACTATTCTTGCCTCAGCCTTCCAGCACTAGGATTGCTGTGCGTGCCACCATGCCTGGCTTTTATGGTGATATGGCATTGAACTCAGGGCCTTGCTCTTGCTAGGCAAACTCTGTAACCGCTGTGCTGTTCCTCCAAGAAACACACATTCTATGTAATACTCCTGTTACATAAATAATAAACATTTCAGAAATAAGTCATTGTTTTATGTAAGAAACTTAACCAGGATTGCATAGGGGGATGTGAGCTGAGGAGTCTGGAAGCTTGCTGTGTTCCCAAATGGTTTCCCTTTTTGACCATGCCACTTTTAGTTGTTAAAAAGAAAAAAAAAGAGTGTATCATACGTTGTCCTTGTAGTTGATAGTTCTACTGTCCTCTCATGGAGGCTGAGGCCCAGTGAGGAGCTGGCCTCCGTGGTAGCCTGTGAGGAAGGCAGTTCTGAGAGCTCTTGCCGGTGAGACATTGGGTGTCGGGGTCCCCAGTCTTCCTTTGTTCATGACTTTTGTAGTCTGTTGTTCACCAGTCAGGGTCAGGAGTAGCCTTCTGTTTGAGAATTTTCTTACGGGAAGCCTCTTCTTTTTAACTTGGAGACATTTTTTACTTACCTGTCATGAAGTACTACTGAATTCTTAAAATGTAATGGACGCCCCATTAATGTTTATCCAAGGCTTTCTTTGCCTCTTTTCCTTACAAGTGACACTATAACCTACTTCTGCTTCATAGGCCTCCCATTTATTCAAGACTTTCATGAGATAATGGGCACTGTTTCCTTGGACGTTGTACAGCTGCAGCCCTTAAGAGCTCCTAGCTCGAGGAGTGTATGTATAAGCCAGGGTTTCATCTGAAGTGTGACAGCTTTATCATGTCAACTTGACTGATTTGGAAGCTGTGTAACGGATCGATGAAGCACTCTTATGGGGGTGTCTGGGTAGGTCACAGAGGTGGGACTTCAGGGTCTATCTCAGGTCCTGGCCCTTCATCTCGGATACTGTTCCCCAGTCCTGTGGCCCAGGCAACATGTACTGAGTGTCTTTGTCCAGAGCTTTTTACCATAACATTTCCTGCCTTGGAGCCATGCAGCTGGACCAAATTCCCTAAAACCGTGAGTCAGATAAACTTCTCTTTTAAGTTGTGGGTGTCAGATATTTTGTCCAGTAACTGGGAAGCTGTTTAATACACCTAGAAGAAAGTTATTGTAAGGTAAGACTCTTGTGATTATAGAGATTGAGAAGTATTGTGTTTCCTGCAACCCAGAAGCCCAAGAAAGCCGGCAATGTAACTTGAAAGGCCAGAAATGGAGAACCAATGTTTTTGTCAGTGCTTTAGATTCTAGGCATTCTGATAGGTTTGTATGCCTCGTTTGAACTTGCAACACCCCAATGACAATGTTGAGCATTGCATTGTTGAGCAATTTTTATGTGCTTTTTTTGCCATCTAATAAGGTGTCTGTTCAGGTCTTCAGGAATTTTTAATTAGGTCATGTTCTTATTTTTGAGCTTTAAGTGTTTGTCTATTTTGAATACCAGTCCTTTATCAGATATATGCCTTGCAAATAAATACAGGGATCCAAAGCACATTAAAAGTACAAATTATAAGCCAAGCTTGGTGGCAGAGGTCTGTCATCCCGTCATTCTGAAAGGTGAGGCACAAGGACCACAAGTTCCAGCCCTACCTGGGCAATCTAACAGTGTGAGACCCTATGTCAAGGAAAACTTTAAAAAAATGGGCTGGGATACTACCCAAAATGATATACAGATTCAATGCAATCCCAATCAAGATATCAGAAGCATTTTTTACAGAACTAGAAAAAATGATCCAAAAATTTATAGAGGCCCAGAATAGCCAAAACAGTTCTCAGCAACAAAACAAAAATAGGGGCCATTACAATACTAGATATCAAATTTTATTACAAGCCAACAGTGATAAAAATGACATGGTATTGGCACAAAAACAGATGGATCAATGGAATAGAATTGAGAACATCCAAACATCCTCAAGTACTGTTAGCCCTTTGATCTTCAAGAAAGGGGATAAGATAGTCCCTTTAACAAAGGGTGCTGGGAAAATTGGGTAACCACATGCAGAATATGAAGCTAGACCCATAACTTTCAACATGCACCAAAATCCAATCAAAATGAATCAAAGACTTAGACCTTAAAATGGGAACGTTGAACTTGATGGAAGAAAAAGTAGGCAAAGCCCTTGAATAGTTAGGCACAGGCAAGGGCTTTCTCAATAAAACACCCAAAGCACAAGTGGTATCTCTTGTTATCTCTTGATAACACCAAGAATCAACAAATGGGAGTATATGAAACTAAAAAGCTTCTATACAGCCAAGGAAACAATAGAGTGAAGAGATCTACCACAGAATGAGAAAAAGATGTTTGCCAGCTACTCCTCAGAGAGAGGACTATTATCAAGATTATACAAAGAACTGAAAAAACATTAGACCCTGTAAATTAAAGGGCCCAATCAAAAAAATGGGAATCTGAAATGAATAAACAGTTCTCAGAAGTCCGAATGGCCAATAAATACATGAAAAAATGTTCAACATCTTTAGCCAACAGAGAAATGCAAATTAGAACATCACTGAAGTTCCATCTAACACCAGTAGGAAAGGCTGCTATTAAGCAGTCAAGAAACAAATGCCAGCAAGGCTGGTAAGGCTGCACAGAAAAAGGAACCCTCTTCGTTGCTGGTGGGACTAAACACAATGGAAAGCATCATGGAGATACTTCAGAAAACTGGAAATCAACATTCCACTCGAGCCACCTATACCTTTCTGGGTATCTTCCCAAAAGAGTCAAAGTCATCATAATATAGTGGTACATGTGTAGCCATGCAGCACAATTTATAATAGCCAAATCTTGGAGGAAGCAATATGCCTGAGTACAGATGACTGGATAAAGAAATGTATATATACACAATGGAGTATTACTCTGCCATTAAGAATGACAAGTTTGAGTCATTTGTAGGAAAATGGATGCACCTTGAAACTGTTAGGCTCAACAAAATGAATCAGACCCAGAAAGTTAAATACCATATGGCTTCTCTAATATGATAAGGCCAAACCATAAAAAATGTAAGAGATGTGGAAGAAAGTAAGAAGGTGGACTTTATGGAGAGGGAAAGAGAAAGGGGAGGGGCGAGAGGGTAGGAAGGGGAAAGGGAGGCGATATGTAAATAAAAATAATACGTTTAACCCGGGGGGAAAAATGGGCTGGGATGTAGCTCAGTGTGAAGGCCCTGGCTTCAGTCCCAGTGGCACAGACCTATAATCTGAGCAGTATGGAAGCTGAGGCAGGAGAATTGCAAGGGAGAGCCCAACCCAGCAATTTAGTGAGACCTTGTCAAAACTGAAGGTAAAAATGGGCTGGCTATAGAGCTCAGTGTGAAAGCGCTGGAACTCAGAAAATAATTAACTTTTTTTGTTGTTGCTGGGACATGGTAACCAAGACCCCCAATTTAAGGGAGTCGAGGTCCCAGCCCATTCATGGGCAGCTGGTGATGGTGGGAAGGGTCTGATGGAGAAGAGCTGCTTCTGGTGTGGCAAGAGGAGAAGCCTGGGGTGGGGAGAAGCTGGGGCAGGACTGCGTCTCGCCAGCCACAGCCTTAGGGAGCCGTCCCTCCCGCGGTAATCTGCCCCTCCTGACTAGGCCCACCTGGGCCTAGCAGCTAGTGAAACCCAGAGATAGTCCGTGACATCACATACATGGGGCTTTGGGGGCCATTCAGTCCAAATTCCAACATTAGCGATTCCTCCAGCCCCAGCCCTCATTTCCTTAATGGTGTCTTTCACACAGACATTTTTAATTTTGATGAAATTCAACAACCGTTTTTGTTTGTATGGATCATGCTTTTGATACCTTTGAAGTTATCTTGAGAAGCTGGGGATGTAGCTCAGCAGTTAAAGCACTTACCTAGCAAGGGCAAGACTCAGAGTTCGATTCCCCAGCACTACATAAATTGGGCTTGGTGGCCCGTTCCTATAATCCCAGCACTCAGGAGGCTGAGGCAGGAGGATTGCTGGGTGTTCAAGGCCAGCCTGGGCTCCATAGTCAATTCACGACCAGCCTGGACTATAGAGTGACACCCTGTCTTAAACAAGGGCCTGAATTTCTGAACACTGTGGACTCATTAGAAGACTGTTATGATTGTCATAAACTGTAGTGCCTGAAAACACTCTTAAGCTGATTATTTTAAAAAATTGAAGTTCTCCAAAGACAATACAGGGAACAACTATTTAACGAATTAATTGTGGCTGAAACATCTGTGGTTCCTCGGAAGTGCTTCTCTCTGTATTTCCCGTCATTAGTGCGGTGTGGATGAATGTGTATCCTTCAGGGGTCTTCGTGTTCATGTTTTATAACAGGCAGATGACTTCATTTTTTAATCTTGAATTCATTTTAAATTTTAACTTTATTTTATATGATGTGGAGATAGAACCCTGTTCTCTTCATTTAGAAGTAGACACAATATAAATCTGTTAATTCTGTAATTTTTATAATTATGATGTAACTTTATTCTATCCTTAAAACACTTTTGTTTTGTTTTGAGACAGGGTCTCACTCTAGCTCAGGCTGGTCCTGAACTCACAGCATAGGCCAGGCTGGCCTCAAACTCAGGCAATCCTGCTGCCTCAGTGCTGGGACTACAGGCATGCACCACCATGCCGGGTTTACGTAGTGCCTGGGAATCAAACTCAGGGTCTTGAGCTTGTTAGGCAAGTGCTTTACCTCCAGCCCCTATTGAAACATTTGAAATAAACCCTTTCTATGAAAAAAAAAGGTGTCTTGGATTATGGAGTTCTATACTTTTACATCTTGCAGGAGTGTAGTTTTGCATTCTGGACTGTAATCCATTTTAGTTAGCTCTTGTGAAAGGCATAAGGATGGCATCTATATTTTATCCTTTTTTTTTTGTATATGCAAAAAACTCCAGCTCCCTTTGTTGAAGATTCCTTTCTCCCATCAGTTTCCTCCCTCCCCCTCCGTTTTTTTGGTGGGGGTCAAGGATCATGTGACTAGCTGCATGTGGGTCTATTTCAGGGCTCTGTCTACTCTGTTCCATAAATCATTTTGTCTGTTCTTTCCCCAGGTATCTCGCTGCCCTGGTTACGGTAGCATTGCAGTGAGTTTTGAAGTCCTGGAGTTTCAGGTCTTCCAGCTTTGCTCTTTTTCCCCCTGTGCCTATTTTCAATTGCATTTTTGTTAGATTTCCTTATATATTCTGGACTCAGAGCAGATACATGATATGCAGTTATTTTCTAGCCCTTTGTAGCCTTTTTACTTTTCAGCTTTTTAAAAAACATACTTTTAAACATCCTTATTTTTAGCTGACATAATTACTTGCATTACAGTGTGATAATAGTCCCTCCTGTGTATGGTATGTAATAATCACATCAGGGTAGTTAGCATTTTCTTCCCCTTAAATATTTGTCATTTCTCTGTTTGAAACCTGTACACTTTCTTAGCCAATCAGAATAAAACATATATTGTATATTGTGGTTTGGATCTGGAATGTCCTCCAAAACTCTCATGTATTTGAATGTTATAGATGGTGCCTCACTAAGTCACCAAGGTTGGGCTGAAACTTGTAATTCTCCTGCCTCAGACTCCTAGAGTGTGAGGAGTACAGTTATGTGCTTTGTAATTTATTTATTTATTTGTTTGTTAGGGTCTTGCTCTGTAGCCTGGGCTGGCTTTGAACTCAAGGCAGTCTTCCTGCCTCAGCCTCCCAAATGCTGCAATTACAGGTGTGTACCATCATACCCAGCTTTATGTGGTGCTGGGGAGTCGAACTTAAGGCCCTGTGCTTGCTAGGCAAATGCTCTACCTGTTATGCTATTCTTCCAGCCCCTTTTGTACTTTCTTGATAATGTTCCCTGAAGCATAAAAGTTTTATAACTTTATGAGGTCTGGTATATTTTTTGGTTGCATATGTTTTTGGTACCATATATAAAGTTCTTTGTCTAAGCCACAGTCTTGAATATTTACTCCTGCATTTCATTCTAATAATGTTTTGCTAACAGCTCTTACATTTATGTTTTTAGTCCATTACGAGGTTTTGTTTTGTTTTTCCTATATTGGGTGTCAAGCCTAGGGACACTGCATCACTGAGCTAAGTCTTCAGCCCTTCCTAGTTTTTGAGACAGGGCTCACTAAGTAGCCCAAGCTGGTCTTGAAGTTGCAATCCTCTTGCCTCAGTCTCCTGAGTAGTTGGGATTGTGAGTGCGCACTGCCACACCTCACTAGGAGTTAAGTTTTGTGTATGGGAGGAGGGTTCATCTTTATTGTTTTCCATGTGGGTATCCAGTTGTCCTTATATCATTTGTTGAAACCTTTCCAGTTCTCTCCTAAGATAGCCAAGACTAAGCACACTCCCTGAACAGTAATCCAGTGGCCTGTTGAGTTGTCTGTTACCCGGTGGCCTTGCTAAATATTCTGATTGTAGAGCAGCAGCCTCCAGCTTTCACAGTTCAGTTTAGATCAGCAATTGGCCCAACTTTTCCTAAGAGGCCAGGTAGTAAATGTTTTATGCTTTGCATACCATATAGTATTACAGAATGAAAACAGCCGTAGACAGTGCAGAAAAGATAAGAGAATCTGTTCTGTAAAGCCTTACAAGAATCAGGCAGCAGGCTGTCATTTGCTGAGCCTTTGTTTAGAAGGTTCTAGAGGCAGGGGGATAGGATTTCATGTCCACTAATAGCTTTCCACACAAATTGCTCCTCCTTCTGGCCCACTTTTCTGCGGGATAGCTGGGTTCTTCTCAGGGATGATGTTGCGAGACCTGGAATGCCAAGTCCTGGTGGGATTCTGTCTACCACCGTGATGTGGAAATCTCACAAGTATGCTTGGTCCTGGCTGCCTCACGGGGTGCACTATCTAGATGCTGGATTCAGGAACAATTGCTGCAATTTTCAATGTCCTCCAAGGACTTGCTGAGGGTATGCTCAGGGCTATGTCCTCAAGTTACAAATGGCCAGTGGGATAAAACAGGTTAACCAATGCTTGCACTGTTTCTTTTCTAATCCCCTGGGTGACCTGTCTGTGTTTAATATACGGATGTACTTTTTTTGTATATCATCGTGCCAAAGGCTTCCTATGAAATTAAGGAAAGTCTAGAGCTGCAGATACAGCTCAGTGGTAGGCACTTGCCTACCATGTGTGAGGCTCAGGTTTCAATCTGCAGTGCCACAAAAAAAGAAACATCTAGAATGACATCGTGAAATGTCAGACTAGGAATTGCAAAGATCTTATTTATTACTCCAGAGACATAAGAAACACTGACCTACCATGATGCTTTGGGAACTCTGGAGAGCAGTCAGTGTTTTACAGTAATCAAGCAAAGAGCCCAATCGAGACAATGTCTGGTCAACCAGCAGACCTTCTGGGACATCACACGGGACCAGGTCATCCGAGGGCGGTGAGATGAGGAAGTGCCAGTTATTGTGGATGGGAACGAAGCAGATCTGGACAACGAGAGAGAAGTATCAGCCAATAAAGGCCGAGCCTTGCCAAAGAGGCGGGCTGCCCTTTCATGGAGGTTTCTACTAAGAGTAGAACAATGGTGGGCGGACCATTAGCAGAGACTCTGAGGCAGATGAACGGTACTGCTCAGCCTCTCAAAGCTGATCTGTGCTTTTCTGCCTGTAACATACAACAGCGTTCAAATATGGCTGTGCTAGGTAGGATTTGCCTGGTGTCACAGGCAGTAGTAACCTTGTCAGCTCAACTGCAAGGCTGGCCGAATGCCTGCTGTCAATATATAGTGCACTGCAGCCCTTATCAGAAATGAGCAGTCCTTGTCCGTTGATATCTTTTAGGACACTTGGGTCCAGTAACTACGGTTTTCACCATTGTCCTCAGTTCCCCTCATGCACCTGCAACTTCAAGGCATAATCCACCCACCTACAAGGTAGCATGTGAAAGTGACAATAGTATTATCATGGAATTGACAAAAGCAGTTATTGTATAAATTAAAAATAATCACGAGGGAGAAACTGGAACTCCTATGTTCACTTGACAAGATACTTCTTAAAAGAGAGAAAGAGACAGCAAGGGAAAACCAAACTAAATCTAATGCTGGAAGGAAAAAATACATTTCTTCAGTTTTTAAAGATTAGAGAATAGAAAATAACAATGATAATCAATAAAACAAAAATTTAGATCTTTAAAAAGATGAACAGACCCACTATTAGCGAAGTTAAGAAAAAAAAGAACATTCATGGTGTCAAAGTCAGAACTTACAGTGGCATCACTGATTTTACAGGAATAAAAAGAATGAGAATATTATGAGTAACTGTACATGAACAGCTTCCATAACCAAAATGAAATGTACAAAGCCTAGAAACACACAACCTACCAAGACAGGTCCTGAAGATTCTGAAAGTCTTGGAGCTGTGGGTACAGCTCAGTGGTGGACAGTGCCTCGTATGTGTTCAATCCCAGCACCAAAAAGCAGAGAAAAAGGAGAAGAGGAAGGAGAGGACACGGCAAGGGGAAGAGGAGGAGGAAAAAATTATTACAGTAAAAGACCCATTGCCATCAGTCTCTCCCCTGCAAACACTGCCTGTCAGCCATGAGGCGGGGTTAGGGGGTCTTGGGAGGTGAGGTGCCCAGCTGAAAGAAGGCACGTGGAGCTGACATCAGTGCAGCTTTTTAAGCTAAAGCTTCATTGGCACACACACCTGCTTATATCCTGTAATTGGGGCTTGCCGAATGTGGGCAGAAGCGGATAGAAAGCCTATCACCTGGGCTCACCATCATGTGCCTACTTCTGGCCCCTCATCCTGTACTGACCAGGCTGTGGGCCTTGCTGTCAAGATGGCCTTGTTATTCAGTCTACTGAGTTTATTGTTCTGCACTGGCTACTTGTTTCTATTTGAGCAGAGCATGCAGGCTCTGCTCCCCGACTACTCTGTTGTGAGGAAGGAGCCAGCCTTTCCCCCATACTGCCCCTCACTTCAGACATAAGAAGTGATTCCTGCCACTCCTAAGCTGTTCTGGATGTCCAGTTTCATGAGTGTCTTTATGAGATGTGACAAGCCAAGTACCATCCAACAGGAGGATAGTCATGTAAAAACGTCATGGTGTGTTCTCATATACCTGATCTGACATCGTGTGATTTCCGGCTCTTCCCCAAAGTCAAAATGACCACAAAATGTTTCTAATGGGTTTGGGACATCAGGCAGCTACCACAAGACAACTAAAGACACAGAAGAAGTTTCCCAGGACTATTTCAGGAAGCGGCAAGAATGATGAGCCAGATGTGTTTGAATGAAGGGAGCACTTTGACAAGGATTCATGGCAATGTGTCCTTTGCTGTGACAAATTTTCTATCTGAATATTCACACGGTGTTTGTCAATCATAACTTGTATATGTAGTCAAATGATTTTCAACAAGGGTGCTGTTTAATAGAGGAAGATTCTTTTTTAAAATGATGTTGGGGAAACTGGGTGTCCAATACAAAAGAATAAGGTTGGGCCTTACCTTACATACATACAAAAACAACTCAAAATCGATCATGATTTTTAAATTAAACCAAAAATTAAAAATCTAAGAAGAAAAAAATAGAGAAAAAGCTTCCTGATGCTGGATTTTACTATTTTTGGGGTGTGACATCAATGGTATTGGCAACAAAGGAAAGAATAAATTGGACACTGTGAAGACAGAGAAATGTCAAACCATGGAATACAAGTGAACATTTGCAAATCATACATTTGGAAAGGGATTAATAACTAACATATATAGAAAACACCTACGACTCAGTAAGAAAAAAATCCTCAGTTCAAAAACAAGCAAAGAGCTTGAATATACATTCTCCAAAAGAAGATAATGATGTATCGATGTCCTGTATGCTTTGGAAGAGATGTTGAATGTCAGTTATTGTCTTTGTTACTTTGTTGTTGCTTAGGGAGGAGAGATTTATTGTGGCTCACAGTTTCAGAAGGTCTCAGTTCTTTCACAGGTGGGCAGCTGGAAAATGGTGGAAGCACACAGCAGGGCTGGAGCTGGGGCTCTGAGCAACAGAGATCCTCCAGCATGGTGGAATGGAGAGAACTGAGAGGAAGGGTGGAATCAGCACATGCCCTTGCAGGTCAAGCCCTAGTACCTGACCATTCTGGCCAGGCCCCACTTCCCAACTCTACACAGTATCCATAGGAACATGAGGTTTTGGAGGGACACTTCAGATCCAAACCACCACACTCATCATAAGAGAAGTGAAAAATCAAAAACACATTCTCTGCATCCATTAGCATTTTTTAAAAAAGTTGGTGAGGATTTAGAGAAATTGGAACATTTGTGCATTGCTGAAAAGAATGTAAAATAATAAACTACTGTGAAAGTATGTTTTGTTGAGCCTTTTTTTTTTTTTTTTTTTTTGAGACAGGGTCTCACTCTGTAACCCAGGCTGGTCCTGAACTACTCACTATGTAGCCGAAGCTGGCCTTGGACAATCCTCCTGATGGGATTGTAGGAATGCACCACCACACGGTTTTATGTGGTGCTGGAGAATTGAACTATTATATATATATGAAGTATTATATATATATATATATATATATATATATATATATATATGAAGTATTCTTTCTTAGAAGGGAAATACTCATTCATACAGGATGTAACATGACTGGCACAAGAGGACAGATATGGTGTGACTCCATTTTTGTAGGTTACCTGGAGTAGTCAGATTCATGAAGATACAGAACACAGTACTGGGCATAGGAGCCAGGGTGATTAAAAGTGTGAAGATTGCTTAGTGGGTGTGGAAGTTGTGTTTGGGAAGGTGGAAGCATTCTGGAGATGACGGTAGGGTGGTTTCACAATAATGTTAGTGCTTAATGCCACTGAGTGCTACACCTAAAAATGGTTAAAGGGGTAATGTGTGACATCATGATATTACATCAGGCCTCTGTTTTTACAGTAACATTTCTACATGGTCACCCATGTTTCCATCATGCGCAGTCAATGAAGCCTCCTTAAAACCTAAGAGGACCAGGGTGAGAGAGCTTCTGGCTGAGCATCTGGAGACTTGCAGGAAGGTGAGCGAGGACTCATTGACTTGTTGAAGCGGGCACGGCCCAGCCCAGCTAGGGCAGAGGCTCCTGTGCTCCAGACCTTCCCAGCCCTTTCTGTCCTCCTCCCCTATGTCTCTTCATTGGCCAATTGATTTGTGTCCTTTACCACAATGTCCTTTGTGTGGTACTGAGAATCAAAAAACCAAAGGACCCTCACTACAATGTCCATTATGATAAACTTTTCAGTTAGTTCTGTGAGCTGCTCTGGAAAATTAATGGGACTCAATGACAGGCTCGGATGAACTTCAGCTGATCACTAGTCGGTATCTGATGCTACCTCCAGGTAAACAACATCAGAATTGTATCAAAGGGTGCCCAGCTAATGCCTGCTGCAGAATTAGTTGCTTGCTTACTAGCGGGGAGAAATTTGTGTTGTGAGCACATAGCTGGAGAAACTGGGCTTGTTTCCTCTGAATCTTCGGGCAGTTTCATGAGGTATGCTCATTCAGCAACTTCTGATTGTGTCTACCACACAAGGCTTAGGGCTGGCAGTGGAGATGTGTTGTGACTCAGACATGCGGGTCCCTGTTCTAGACCCTGAACGACCAGTTTCCTTATTCATCAGTACCTTGGCTAAAATGACAAGTACGAGTGAACTTAGCACTTACCAGAGATCCTGAGCTAGTCTGGGGGCACCAGGAAAGATTCTCTGAGGAACTAATGTTTGAACATGAAAGATGAGTGGAAGTTAGTCAGTGGGGAAAGAACACCCCCTGGGGATTCTCTGTGCTTTGCATCTCTAGGCTTCTGTGTACACTGTACCATCTACTTTCATCATCAGCTTTTTGAAGTACCCAAATTCTAACTCTACGCTTGGCTCATATCCTCCCCCTCCTGAAAGCTTGTCCTGATTGTTTTTTGCTGGAGTATCCTCTCCTTGCTACACCCTGGATGAGGCTGTGGCTTATTAGCTATGACCTATGAATGACATGGGATGTTTTTGCAATTTGCACCTTTCCTGCTGACATACAGCCATAAGTCATCCTGAGTTCCTTCTAGATCCATTCCATCCAAATCATTAGAAAGTCATTCCAACTTTATGTCTATGTAGGACTTTCTGGAAAAGTAATGATTAGAAGACTTGGTTTGAAATAAATTATTTTATTGTGCAATAAAACACATACACAGAAAATTCTCACAAAACTTGAGTTTTCATACCACTACTGCTTCCGCTCCATGTCAGGGTTTTTATTCAACCTCTTCATTATGGTTTGGACCTGGAATGTCCCCCAAAAGCCTCATGTATTTGGAGGGTAACTGAGTTATGTAGACTGATTGCATTAGTGATTTAACTATTACTTTTCTGTGCTGTTGAAAGGGGTCTGGTTGGGAGGGGTGGCTTCCTGAGGGTGTAGTGGATTGCTGAGGGGGTGGTGGACCAGGGAGGGTGTGGCCTGGAAGAGGTACTCTTGCCCCAGCTTCTCCACGGTGCTCTTGCTCCTGCCTCTTATGATGCTGTGAGCAGCGGTTCTCCACCACACTCTTCTCCCATGCTGCCAATTGCCAGCCAACCAAACATAGACTGAGACCTCCAAAATGTAACTTACTTTCTGAAGTTATGGGTGTTGTGTCCCAGCAATAAGAAAGTAACTAAGACAGAAATTCATACCAGAGAAGTGAGGTTGCTTTGGCGTTACCTGACAATGTGGTTTAGATGCCTTTGGTACTAGAAGGAGTTGGGAAGGTTTGGAGATGCCTGGTAGAGAAACCTAGAATGCTGTAAACAGGCATGTGGATTGTACAGGCTAAACTCAAGAGGAATCGATGGAAAGGAGGACTCTACTGGCGATTGGTCTAGAAATCATGTATACTACACTCGTAAAAAAGCATTTTGGCATTTCTCCTTTATCCTGAAACTAAGAATAAAGGTGGTGGACTAATTAATCTGGCACAAAAAATTCAGGGCAGCCTAATGCTGAGGCCTTTAACAAGCTCTATATTCAAAAGTATGAAAAAATGGAAAAGTAAAAAGATGTGAAAAGTTGCCACTTTTGGGCTGGGGACATGACTCAGTGATTAAATTGCTTGCCTAGCAAGTGCAAGGCCCAGGGTGCAATTCCTCAGCACCACATAAACTGGATGTGATGAGTACACCTGTAATCCCAGTACTCAGGAGGCTGAGACAGGAGGATATCTGTGGTTCAAGGCCAGCCTGGACTAAATAGTGAGTTCAGGACCAGCCTGGGCTATAGAGAGAGTCTCTGTCATCCCCCCCAACCCCCCAAAAAAGGTTTCAGTTTTGCCAGAAAGAAAGAATTGCAAAGTTGTGGCAAAGGAGAACATGATTGTTGAAAGAATAGGCATCAAAAGAAGTCAGGTACTGAGCTTAGCAGTTAAAGCACTTGCCTAGTAAGTGCTAAGTCAAGTGCTAAGTACCTGAGTTCAGTTCCCCAGCACCACGTAAAATGGGCGTGGTGGTGCATGCTTGTAATCCCAGTACTTGGGAGGCTGAGGCAGGAGGATTGCCATGAGTCCAGGGCCAGCCTGAGCTCCATAGTGAGTTCAGGACCAGTCTAGGCAACAGAGCAAGTCCCTGTCCCAAAAACAAAACAAAACGAAAAACCCAAACAAACAAACAAACCAGCAACAACAACAAAAAACCCAAGTCAGGTTCTTAAAATAAGAACAATAGGAATAATGCCTTGAGGATATCTCTGGAATGGGCAAGACCTCATCCTTTACCTGTTCAAATGCACAAAGGCAAGTGACTTTGCTTTGAAAAGAAAGCCCCAGGGCATGCTGCAGAATCACCTAGAAAAGTGAGTCCTCAATTAGGTCAGCCATCTAAGAATTCAAAGGCCTCTGTGGCCATGGGCCAAGGGGGCCAGACTACTGCTCAAGCCAGCAGCAGATCTTGGTGTCATTTGTGAGATGCTGGTTTCACAGGCATGTGATTGCAACAGTTATAGGGTCAGGGAGGCCAGGTCAGGCCAGGCAGTGTGACCCTGACATGGCAGTGCGTGAAGTTGTGAAAGTGAAGCCAGAAGTGTAGTGGAAACCCAAGAGATTGAGAGACACCAGGAACGTGGATTGTTGGCTGAGGAAGGCTCTAGGCTGTGAGAGGAGCCAGCCCAAAAGAGAAGCCATGGAGGTGCAGCCAGAGGCAGTGCCACAGGGGTTGGGGCTATCCAAGGCCTTGGAGTTCACATCTCACCATGGCTTGTCCTGTTGTGCTCAGATGGCAAGTCCCCAAGGAAGACCCCAGGAGCCGATTCCGATGCAAACACACGAGTCTTTATTTCCAGCTGGAGTCTGGGCTCTCCCTCTCCAGCGCAGTGGAGGCTCAGGAGAAGCCCCGAGTGCAGTTTTTACTGGGGTTTTATAAACAAAAATTACAAGATTATAACAGAAATCACGTTAAGTTGTTTACCACAAAAACTGATTGGTTAACATTTAATGCAAGAATAATTTGTGAATCTATGATTGGTCAAAGTGCTGCTCTGACTGTTAATGTGTGCTCGGTGGAAAGTCTCTATCAGCTGAAGTTTGAGTAATAACTTGCATTACTAAGAGACCGCACACCTTGTGATGTTTTTACTCACAGAAGCAGGAAGGGAGATTTTTCACAGAACAGAAGAGAAATGGTGCACACATTGTTTCTACACCAGGAAGTTTATGCGTCTTTAGGCTTTCAATGTATCAGCCATGGCGACCTCTGGATATGCAGAAACATAGTGTGGTTGTTCCTGGCACAGGTGCAGGGTTAGAGCCAAAAGTTGATTTTTTTCATGAGCTCAGGGAGACGGGAGGCTTTGTTTATCTAACTCTGGGAAAATAGGAACTCAGGTCTGCTAGTTAGAAAGGGGAGTTTGAAGCCTGTCATGGAGTCATCTTGGCCTGGGTCTCTTGATCTTTTGGTCTTTCATTCCCTGGTGGTCGACATGGAACTATTGCATTTAATGGAACTGAAGAGTCTGGTGTTTGTCCTACTGGAGCTTGGTCTTGCTTTGCTCAATTGCTTTCTATCTTCCTATCTCTTCCTTTTGGGATGAGAATGTTTACCCTGTGCCATTGTTGGAAGTGATTAACTTTTCTTTGATTTTTTCACCGGAGCTCATGGATAAGTGTTTGAGTCTCAGAGGAGACTTTGGACTTGAACTTTTTAGCAACCCCAAAAACTGTTAAGACTTTGGCAACTCTTAGAGATAGACTAAATGCATTTTGCAAAAGGAGGTGGGCCTGAGTCTTTTGGGGGCCATGTTATGACTTGGCTCTGGGATGTCCTCCAAAAGCCTTATGTATTTGGAGAGCAATTAAACTGTAGAAGTTGATCACATTATTGGCTTAGCCATTGAGTTCCTGTGCTATTGAGGGCCAGAGCTGGTCAGGAAGGGCAGATCTCTGAAGGTGTGGTGGATTACTGACGGGGTGGCCTGGAAGGCTGTGGTTTTGCCCGGCTTTTCTCCAGTGCCCCCCACTCCACCCTTTGGTGTATTGTGAGCAGTTTTTCGCTGCCAGACCATTGTGCCATACTGCTGTTGCCAGACAGCCAAGAATGGACCGAGACCCCTGAAATATGAGGTAAAATAAGCCCTGACTCCCTTAAGTTGTGGTGTTTGGTATTATGTCCTAGCAACGAGAAAGTGACTGTGACACCCTTCCTTATGATAAAATGAAAATATTCAATAACTGTACAATATATCATGATCTGATAATACTGCCACTAGCAATATAACTATTGAAAATTGTTTTAAAAATTTGCATATGTTCTCCCTGTGTGCCTTTTTCATATTAATAATCATTATATATACTGGTGTGGTTTTTTTAAGGTAAATGTTGTTATTAAAAAGTCTGGCAATAACCTTATTCGATTTCTCTTTTAAAGCCACCTGCTGTGTTTTTTTTTTTTTTCAGATGCCCAAATGATGGCCTTTTCATCCTAAAAATCTAGCTAATTCACTCAAGATTTCTTGCTGTTTGTTGTTTGGGCCAATTGTTCATAGTTTTGTATGTGTTCTTCTTAAATAAAGAAACATTTTTAAATTTTTATTTTGCATATTTTATGCTTTTAATATTGATTTAAGTATATACATGGTCTAGGTATCTTGATTTTTAATATTTTCTTAGTTTTAAAAATTTATTCTGCTTACTTGCTTCAGCTCTTCACTTCAGAGCAACTATACTGTGTGCCCGTTCTTTGTCTTCCACTTTTATCATTTTCATTCAAGTCATTTTGTTCTCTTTTATGATTTCTTCAGAAATCTTTTCCATTTTCCTTACTTGTGTTTATTTGCTCTTGTGTCTCTTCTAATTTAGTTTTTTAAATTTTTTTCTATTGCTTTATTTTTTTTGATTTTTCTGATTTCATTTATTATGCCTCTTTCAGGCCTTGTATCATTTTCATAAAGATTTTGAGTTGGTTCTAAATGAATAATAGGTTGTAACTTACAAGAGGAACCTAAAGTAGTCAAAGTCAGGGAAGTAGAGAGTGGGATGGTGAGTACCAGGCCCAGGAAGGAGGAAGGGGGCGATATAGGCCAAAGGGCACATGTTCTCAGTTACACAAGATGAGCAAGTCCTAGGCGTTGCATGCAGCATAGTGCTTATAGTTGGTAATACTCTGTTGTGTAATTGAAGCAATGCTCAGAGGATGGATCTTATAGTAGGTGTGCTTTTATCACAAAATTTAATAAAAAATAAAGAGGGCAGGAGGAGGGAGGGATGGGAGGGTAGGGTGAGGGACAAAAGGAGAGTGGGAAAGCCCTTGTCACCTTGACAAGATACATATGTGCATAAAAGGCTCAACTCCATTGTAAACCTTAAATTTTGCACGTACACATATCAATAAAATGGGGGAAAAAAGAGGGCAAGAGGAAACTTTTGGTGATAGAGTAGGTTATAGTCACGATGATTTCACAGATACATATTTATCCCCAAACTCATTAAATTATTTGCATTAAGCATGTGCAGCTTTTTGTATGCCTTCATATAGCAATAAAATAACTTAAAATTAACATAAAGTAGTAGTTTATAGTTTTGAGTTGTTTTGTGGGTCTCCATTTCTAGAATTCTATCACCTTTTTCTTTTTCTTTTCTTTTTTTTTTTTTTTTGAGATAGGGTCTCACTCTGAGGCCCATTGCTGGGCCTGAACTCACTATGGAGCCCAGGCTGACCTTGGACTCACAGCAATCCTCCTGCCTCAGCCTCCCAAGTGCTGGGATTACCCACATGTACCACCATGCCTGGCTAATGTAATGCTGAGAAATCGAACTCCAGTATTTAGCACTTGACAGGCAAGGGCTTTAACCCATGAGCCATTCTTCTAGCCCTCATCAACTTATTTTGTAGAAACAGCATGTTGCTCCTTTTTAAAAAAATAATAAGTGTATGGCATTTGAGTACAATAATTTTCTGCTATTCATTTATATGCAGAGTTAATTTTCTGGAAATTGTAGGAGTTGTGTGCTTTCGGATGGCTCTTTTAACTTCATGGAACTCCCTCTTTTGCTGTTTCATACTTTAAGAATATGATTATGCTAACTTTCTTTCCCTCTGCCATTAATGTAAACCAGGGATTGGCACGACACTTGTTTCTTCAATTGAACATTTCATTGGAGTATACCCATGCCAATGCCTTGGTGTGCTGTTCGTGACTGCTCTCAGACAAATCAGCAGAGTTGAGGAGCCACAATGTAGACTTCATATCCTACCAGCCACAAATAGATACCATCTATCCTTTTAGACTCTTTCATCCCTTTGCCCCTAGTGTCCTTGTACTGTTCCATCTTGGTATTCTTCCCCGTCTCCTCTTCTCAGTGTGGGGCTCTGTCTCGGAAGGCAGCCCTCATCAGTCTGTTTTGAGAGCTCATGGTGACATTGCAAATTGCTTCAGATCGAAGTGCAAACTCTTGGTCATAATCCATATTTTCTTTATTGCATTAAAACAAACATAATGACTAGACATGGTGGTGCGTGCTTGTAATCCCAGCACTCTGGGAGGCTGAGGCTGGAGGAGTCCAAGTGTGAGCTCAGCCTGTGCAATTTAGCAAGACTCTGTATTAAAATTTTTAAAAAATTGAAAAGGTCTGGGGATGTAGCTCTTTACAAAGGCCATGGATTCAATCCCTGGTATTACTGATTATATACATACACATATGTATATAATTGTATATACCTATATATGCACATTTTCAACCATTTTCAGGTTCACAATTCAGTAGTGTAAAGTACATTTCCAATATTTTGCAAGCATCACCACCATCTATTTCCAGAATATTTGCATCATCTTAAACTGAATCTCCATGCACAGGATAACAGTAACTCCCCATCGTCCCCACCCTGCCCCTGGTACCTCTATTCTACGTTCTGTTTTCACAGATTCCCATCATCAGGAGCTCACATAAAGGAAAGTGTTTGCCCATCACCTGTGTCTAGCTTATTCCACTAAACATCATATTTTTAAGGCTTATTCATATTGTCGCATTATCCAAAATTCATTCCCATTTATGGATAAATTTTATTTCATTGTATGTATACTCTCCATTTTGTTTGTCCCTTCTTGTGTTGATGGACATTGGCTTGTGGCCACCTTTTGGCTGTTGTAAATCATGCAGCTATGAATATGGGCCTGTAAGTATCGGTCTGAACCCCTGCTTTCAATTCTTTTGGGCACACATTCATTGGAAGGGAATGATTGGATCCCTTGCTAATTCTGTATTCAGCTTCCTGAGGCATCGCCAAGCTGTTTCCTGCAGCAGCTGTGCTACTTCTCGCTCTGGCCAGCAACGCACAGTGCGGTTCAGTTTCTCCACATGCTTGCCAACACTTGTTATTTTTTATTTTCTTAGTTTTGTTTGTTTTTAATAGCAGCTGTCCTAGTGGGTGCGAAATGGTATGTGATTGTGGTTGGATTTATGTTTTCCTACCAATTAACGACGTTGAGCGTCTTTTCATATACCTGTTGGCCATACGTGTATTTTTGGAGAAGTTTTTATTCCAGTCTGCATCAGTCCATTTCCATTGCTAATAACACAGTGCTACAGGCTGGGAAAGCTATACAGAAAAGAGGGTAATTTTGGCTCCTGGTTCTGGTTCAAGGTCCAGGGGCAACTGTTGATGACTATCTTAAAGTAGGGCATCAAATGGTAAGAGACAGGGAGGGGCATGTGTGTGTGTGTATCCTCTGACCTTCCTCCTGTTGTAGACCCACCAGTATTCAGTCATGGGACTCCACACTGATGACCTTGTGACCCCAATCCTTCCCCCAGAGGCCCTATCTGTAAACACCATGGTCAAATTAAATACCTACTTTCTTACAACCTCACAACAGAGATTAAACCCCAACGTGAGCTTCAGAGAGAACCAGCCATTTTCAACCACAGAAAAATCCTCAACCATTTTTGAATTAGTGTTCTTGTTTTGTTTCTACTTTTTTTTAAAAACAGGAGACCTTGCTATGTATATGTTGGTTATTCACCCCTTATCATATATATGAATTGTGCAGATATTTACTTTCATCTGTGAGTTCCATCTTCTATCTGTGAGTTGTCTCTTTATTCTCTTGATAGTATCTTTTAATTTTTTTCTTTTAAAGTTACTAAGTTATTCATGGGGAAATACTTAAGATTATAGTAGTATTCTGCTCCTCACAATATTTTTCACTCACTAGTTTTAGGTTTTAGTTATGGGTCTTCCGTCAGTCAATGGCTATTTTTTTAAGACAGGATCTTGTTATGTTGCCTAAGCTGGCCTCGAGCCCCTGGGCTCAAGTGAACCTCTATCCTCTACCCTCAGCCTCTGGAATGCTGGGACTATGGGCATGTGCCACCATGTCTGGCTGGCAGTTACTATTTTGTTCCTCTCTGTCTCTTTCTTTGGCTTGCTCTCTCATTCCCTTGCTGACTCTCTCTCTCTCTCTCTCTCTCTTTCTCCCCCCCACCCCCCGATATGAAACCCAGGGCTTTCATACTGAGCTATACCGCCAATCCTTTTGTATTTATTTGAGACAGGGTCTTGCTAGGTCACTGAGTGGCTCAAAATGGGCTTCAGTTTGCACTCTTCCTGCCACGGCCTCGCAGAGTGCTGGGATTCACGTGTGTACTACTATGCTTGATTGTTGCAGTTGCTGTTTTTGAGCACCAGCCATTTGCAGGTACCCCAGAATGCCCTGCATTATCCCTGTGCCCCAGGTGTGGAAGCTGGAGCTGGAAGAGTAAGACAGAGGCTTGCTGGCTCACAGCTAGCTAGCAACAGGCAGGGGAGTGCAGACCCCGGGACCGTCTGCTCCGGTGGGAGGTCCGCTGAGCAAGCCTGTTTCCTGCCTTGTGGTTCTGAAACACCCCCTCACCCAGTGTCTTAGTCACTTTTCCGTTGCTGACACAATATCTAACACCTACAACTTAAGGGAGGAGAGGTTTATGTTATATATTATATTATTAAATTTTGTGTCACTGGGGATTGAGCCTAGGACCTTCACACTGAGCTGCATCCCCAGCCCATTTTTATTTTTGATTTCTTTCAAGACAGGTTCTATCTAAATTGATAAATTGACCAGGCTAAATTCAAACTTGTGATCCTCCTGACTCAGTTTCCTAGAGTCCAGGGATTATAAGTTTGTGCCGTTGTGCAGGCCAAGGGGTTTAACTCACAGTGTCAGCAGTGTTAGTCAACGTGTGGTCGGCTGGCTCCAAAGCAGGGGGGCAGTGGTGAAAGAGCCTGGGCAAGAAGAAAGCTGCTCACCGTACAGCAGGTAGGAAGCTGAAGGAGAAGGGGGCGGGGCAGTCAGGGAGGGCAGCCACCCTTCCAGGCCACACCCACTCATCCCTCCAATCCCTTCTAACAGCACGTGAAATCATCAACAGATAAATCTACAGAGGAGTACAGTGCCCCTGGGATCCAACCACCTTCTGAATACACAAAACGTTAGAAAGATGTGTTAGATTTAACCAGAACACCGAGAGAGAGGAGGGGCAAGCCCATTTAGGGACTAGAAGCTGTGACCTGAAATCAGAAATCAACTCTCTGACAGCACCAGCCACTCAGATGATCCTGTCTGAGGCTTCGTGGGCCACCTGCAGCATCCTGGCAGGCGCAGCCAGGGCAATAGTTGGATTCCCAGAGCCAGTGCCCCAAGTTGCACTTTTACAGGGTGTGATGGAGGAGCTGGTAATTTGGCAGGTTGTGGGTTAAACACCGCCATTCATCCCCTGTGTGGCCTTAGCCAGAAGAGCAGAACATAGGCAGGGTGGAGTCCTGGGGCAAACAGCCAGAGTCCTGAATCATAAGGGGATCAAGGAGTCAAGGCCAGGGCAGGGCACACCGAGCCAGAACAGCTGGAGGAAAGCCATGGTTTGAAGGCTGGGGGCTGGAGGCAGTCCCCAGATGCAGGCGAGGGCGTGGGAGGGGATCACAGTCAGGCCTGGAGCCAAGAGCCAGCCCCAGCAAGGCAGGGTCACGTGGCATGGGAGAAGAGACCTCCAGGCATGGCGGTCTCTTCCCCAGGCCTGATGGTGGCCTGCGGGTGACCGATCAGCCCAGGACTGGGGTTACACAAGGTCAGAGTGAACATCAGCTGCAGATGATCCCAGGATCAGGATTTGCAGTGAGCCATCCATTTCTGCAGCTGGGACATTTCCAACAGATGTGACAGCCGTACCCACCTGGCCTATGTGAGGGCTCAGCTCCTGCTTCTCATCATCTGGGTCACCTGGCCCAGCTCCTTGCTGGGATTACTCATTCGGCCCCTGACCCTTTGAACAAAAATAGCATTCTTCAAGAGCTTGGCTTTTGCAGACTGTCTATGTAGTAGCTTTTTTCTTTTTTTCTTTGGCCCTCCTGGGGATCAAAGCCAGGGCCACACACACGGGAAGCAAGGGTCCTACTGTCCAGCTACATCCCCAGCTCTCCTTTTTCTTTTTAAAACTATTTGGAAAAAAATTTCCAAAAAGTACATGAAAGTGGTACAATATAAAAATAAATGCATATTTTCCTTCCTGAATCATCTTTAAATGAATTAAATACATCATGGCCCTTTGGCCCTACGTGCTCTCCTGTGTAGCTTCTGCTGTGCACTTCTCCGTCACGATTAATGGGCCATGTGGGGAGACCGTGGAAGGACTGTCCCCACCAGCAAGAGCACCCCGATTCGGTATTCTCCAGTGCTTCTCACCTCCTCCGATCTTCACCGCAGTGGTGGCAAAGGAGCAGTTGGCAAGCCCTGTCCCTCTCTCCACATTTTCCAGCTGTTCTCAGTGTTCTTCTGTGAACAAGGGACTGTCCCTTCTCCCCAGTTCTGCATCTATGAACTGAGGGTGCGCACTCACCCAGTCCTTCTTCTCCAGCAATTTATATTTTATTATTTATTTGGTCCTAGATTGGCCAAGTGTGAACTCCTTCAAGCTGTTTCTTGTGTCCTCATGATGTAACCCCATCTTTTTTAAGTCACTTTGTTCTTAGTATAACAGGGTGTCCCAACCATATTTTTTGCCAGCTCTGCACTTAACCACTTCTCCGAGGAATACTGAGTGTTATTAATGGTACGTGGTATTGGAGGTCAGGTTCAGCATATTATATGTCCTCACTATTTCTGGAGGATCTTTTATTTCTTGGCTTTTTCAAGTGACAGAGCTGGAAAGTGTATACACACGTATGTATGCACACACAGTTCATATTCATGCACACGTGCCACAGCAATGTATATATATGTATACATTTTAGAAATCATTACTTTATGTCAGCATGTTCCCACAGCGCTATTTCCTGCCTTCCCCCATTCAATCTGTATACATTCCTTGGTCCTCAGGGGGAAATTTTGTCTGTAGCAACACATCAGCTCAATCCATTATTATATCTAAAATACTTGTGTGGTTTTTTTCATAGTGTATATTAAACCTAGGACCTTTACAGTGAGCTGCTGAACCAGCCCTTCCCCCACCTTTTTAAATTTTGAAACAGTATCTCACTAAACCCACAAATCTCACAGGCCCAGCTTGAATTTATGATCTTCTTGCCTTAATCCTCCAGTGTGCTGGGATTACAGGCTCTATTTGAAATAGTTACTGAGTTGTTGTACCCACATAATTGCAAATGGCAGATCTTCTAGAAAGACTTCTTCTAGCTGCAATTTTCTCCCCTCCCAACAACCCCCAGATAGCGGGCTGATGATTCAATTTTTGAAATTTCTGCTTTTTAAATTCTCCTCCAGTGTGGTTACGGAAGTCATGGAAATGGAATTAGTTTCGTCTTGTTTTCAGTTTTAGTTTACTTTCTTTCCATTCTGACTGATATTTTTGGAAAAAATATATGAAATATTGACATGTTTTCAAAAGTCAAAACTAAACATAAAACATGTGTGTTCAGAGAAATGTCACTTCTGTCCCTGTAAACAAATGCATTGTTTTCTGATTTATTTTTGTGGGGTTTTTTTTGTAATGATAGTTATATGTATATAACTATATGTTTATTTTATTTTCTCTTCTTTCTCATGCCAAACATAGCCTATTACACAAAATGTGATCAAAAAAACCACAGTGAATGTTTACATTAAAAATTTTAAATTTATTGCAGTAAAAGACACCTTGCTGTTACCCTCAAAATGTACCACTTTCGTACGTTAGGCCTGGTGCATAGCCTGTAATCCCAGCACTCTCCGGGTGGCTGAGGCAGGAGGATTGCAAATACAGGACCAGCCCGGGCTGCTTTGCAACTTAGTGAGACTCTGTCTCAAAATCAAAACCAAAAAAATGGGCTGGAGATACAGCATAGTGCAGGGGCCCTGGGTTCCTTCCCCAGAGCTGAAAAAAAAAAAAAACTGTGCAATGAATAAACTATGTATTTCTGTTTTTGCATGGTTAAAAGTATAGCTTTGGGACAAATTCTTACAAATGAGATTGCTGGGTCAAGCAAAGGGTTAGTGTTTTTTTTTTTTTTTTTTTTTTTTTTTTTTTTTTTTTTTTTGCTGCCTAATAAGTTACATAAACTTAGCTTAAAACAACATCCACAGTCAGAAATCTGGGCAAGCTCTGCTGGGCTCTCTGCTTGTGATATCGCAAGGCATAAATCAAGGTGTCAGTTAGGCTCTTGTCCAGAGTGGAAAATGTGCTTTTTTTTTTGAGACAGGGTCTTACTCTGTAGGCTAGGCTAGTCCTGAATTCACTATGTAGCCTAACCTGTCCTCAATCTCACAGCAATCCTCCTGCCTCAGCCTCCCAAGTGCTGGGATTATAGATGTGTGCCTCCATGCCCAGCTAATTTTTTTATGGGTACCGGGGAATTGAACCCAGGACCTTGACCCTCTAAGCAGGCACTCTAACCACTGAGCTATGCCCCTGGCTCCAAAAATCTGCTTCTAAGGAAACTCAGTAATGGAACTCAGTTCCTCGAGTTGTTGCCGGATCTCAACTTCCAGAAGCACCCCCACCCCCGCGACATTTCTTACTAAGTGGCCCTTCCCTCTTCATGCGGAATCATCCCAAGCTTAGTCACTCTGGTTTCCATCAAAGGTAAGTGAAGATGTCAAGTACTTAGAGAGGTAGGACAGACTTTAAGCAGCAGTAACTATTTCAACAGGGAAGAGTCCGGTATGAAGGGAATTCAACTTTGATCTGTGGAGAAATGGCTGGGCAGGTGGGAGTGGCATGCCCACAATCCCAGCACTCTAGGAAGCTGAGGCAGGAGCCCAGCGTGGGCCATTTAGAGAGACCCTCCCCCTCCCCAGATGTCTTAGAGAAGGTGCACGAGTAGAGAGGGGGGCTGGCTGGTGGGTGATCAGTAGAGTCAAATTAATGACCGATGGAAGAGAGTGGGCCAGCGTGAGATTAAGCCGAGGGCACCTGCCCCCAAGGTTAGGATTTTACCCTCCCACAGACTGGAAGGCAGCCTTCCTGTTCTCCGGGGTTACCCACGCAAACCCTTGACAGCCTTGGGATTCCTCAGGCACATACTTTGAGGGGACTCGGGTCATCCTGGAATGTGACTTTGAGCTGGTAGAAATTATGTCAGTGTTTGCTCAAGTTTGTATTGACCAAGGTTGAGTCAAGAAGAGAGCTCAGAGGAGTCTGGTGGACTCGGTCAAGGGGAGAATCTTTGTTAGTCTCCCTTCTGTCACCAGCCAAAAGGCTCAGTGGTCAGATTAGTCTCAGTGGGTGCTTCTGTTTGAACCTGGAATGTCCCTCAAAGGCCCATGTGTTAAGTGCATGGTCCTCAATGTGTGCTGTTGGAAGGGAGTGGGACTTCTAAAAGGTGGGGCCCCGTGGGCGTTAGGTCACGGGGTGGGGGTGAGCCCTCGAGGATGATCCTGGGATGCTGGCCTCTTTTCTCGTTCTCTTTGCTTCTTGGCCATTATGAGGTGAGTCACTTGCTCTGCCACATATACCAGAAATGACAGGGCCAGTTGACTACTGTGGACTGAAGCCTCCAGAACTATAAACCAGAATAAACTTTTCCTCTTTTCGTTCTTTCTTTTTTTTCCTTTTTTTTTTTTTTCTTCAGACAGATTCTCTCTTTGTAGTCCAGGCTGATCCTGAATTCACTGTGTAGCCCAAACTGGCCTTGAACTCACAGCAATCTGGCCGCCTCAGCCTCCCAAGTGCTAGGATTAGAGGTGTGTGCCACTATGCCAAGTTTATGTAGTGCTGGAGAATCAAATCCAGGGCCTTGTGCTCACTAGGCAGACACTTTAACCACTTGTTGTGGGGAGTCCACAGGGAAGCAGCCCCTCTGACTAGGCCCAAAATAGTTAACCTGGGAAAGCAGTATGGGAAAGCAGTCCACCACCTCTCCCCGCTTAACTGAGTCTGTAACAGTGAAACTGTGAAGCTGTGTAGCTAGCTGAGTCACTCACGGAGGACAGAGCCTGCTCCCCGGACAGCCAGTGAGATAGTGTGCAACAGGGCCAAGGACAAACACATGTGCTCTGAAGCTTGCTTTGTGGAAAAGAGGAACTGTTTCAGAAACTTGTTACTCAGGCATTTCTCTGTGTTCCCTGTTTGTGGGCTTGCAAGCCCCGCTGGGCTAAGGGTATATAAGTCGCCTGTCCCTGAGCTCTAAGCCCGCCATGTTGGATTGATCCAGTCAGAGGCCCGCTAGTATAATAAATCCTCCTCTCACCTCTGACCGCTCAGCTGTGAGTCTTGTTATCTCTGGGCTTATCATGTTTCAGTCACACACCTGGGCTGCACTCCCAGCCCCCTCTTTTTACACTTTATTACCTGAGGTATTCTGTTACAGAAACAGCTGAGGATATATCATATCACCTCTTTTACCATATGACATGGCACAATTGGTTCAATCAGAGTAATACCAGGGAGCAAAGTTTATAGGGACCTCTTAAATTTCCTGGTCCTTTGTCTAGCAGTTTCTTGGGGTCAACACCCACAGGAGTCGGATGTGAACTAGGATGAGGGGTCTGCATACCTGAATTCAGCCTCTGATGGCATGAAATAGGGAAAGCCACGAGAACAGCCAAGAGCCTTAGATCCCAGTCGGAACTTTTTTGGCATTCACAGTGCAGGAACTCTGATAGATAGAGGCTATAAATGATGTTTGAGGGTGAGTGTGCCTGAGCGAGGGACAGCCACAGGAGGACTGCTCTGAGTAGCTGCATCCCCTCTGCGTATTTGTGTACCCCCTCACGGGTCCTTCATCATTGTCTTGGGTTCCAGGCTCCCTTTGGTGACTTGGTGCTTGCTCTTAGAAGCCATGGCGGTGTTGGTAACTGGTGAGAGATGAAGTTCTAAGTCAGACGGACCCAGTTTGAGTCTAGTCTTGGCTCTTTGACCTTGACAGTGAAATGGGAAGAACAACAGCAGACTTCTCCTAGGATACTTGGGGAGGTCAAATGAGATGGTGTCCATAGAGTGCTGGCACGTTTCTGGCATGCAGTGGGTGCCTAACAGGCGTTAGCCAACTGTGTTTATCATGCCGGATCACCGCATTGATGACCGTTCTCCAAGCTCTTCTCTGCTTGCCTGTGGGGTGGTTGTTGTTTCCTGGGGTTCTCAGTGTCAGCTTCTGGGTTCTCTTAGCACAGTGGCTCTGGATTCCCAGGTGTTCTATATTGGAGCCTGTCTCACTCTCACTCCTGCTAAGGGCCAAGCCTAGAAAGTACCCTCAACATCAGAAATCTCCTTCACAGTTCCCTAACAACTTTCTAACCCTTGCTATGTCTCTTCTGCTCAGCTCAGTTCCACGTGCAAACCTGAAGCAAGGGCATTCCTTCCGTTTACCTGTTGTTATGTGATAGAAGTACCTCAAGACAGGTTTCAGGGCAGAGGGCACAGCTCAGTGGTCAAAGCACTTGGCTAGCAAGTACAAGGCCTTGGGTTTGTTTGATTCTCCAGCACCACATAAGCCAGGTATAGCAGTGCACACCTATAATCCCAGCACTCCGGAGTTTGAGGAAGGAGGATTGCCATGAACAGTTCAGAATCTGTGGCTGACTTTCCTGCATTGTTGACTCCTTCATCCTAGGGTCCAAGTGGGAACTGGGAGCCATCAGTCCCTCAATCTAGACAAGGTCAAAGCTTTAAACACTTTTTAACTGAAATGCAAAGTAACATATATAGCTTCTATTGATATATATGTATGTATGTATGTATGTATGTGTATGTATGTATATCTGTATGTACCTCAAACAAAAATTTCATAAAATATTTCCTACCATTACTATATATATATTTTAATAATTTTCTCTTTCATCATATTCTGTACACTTACATTTTATTTCTTTTAAGCAAAAATGCTGGTTTTGCCCCCACTAAATTAATTGTATGACTGTGATGATTTAGATCTAAAATTTCCTTCAGAAGTCTCACATATAGAGGTGAGGCCTGTTTTGGAAGGGGCAGATTACTGAAAGGTGTGACTTGGAAGGGTGTATTCTTGTCCCTGGCACTTCCCTTTTCCTCTCTGTTTCCTGGTGTGGTTGTTTAGATCTGGAGTGTCCTCGAAAAGCCTCATGTTCCTAATGGGTACTGTGTAGGGTTGGGAGGTGAGGCTTGGTTGGAAGGAGCAGATACTTAGGACTTGACCTGGAGGGGAGTGTGCTGGTTCCGCCCTTCCTCCCAGTCTCTGTTGGTACCACCATGTTGTAAGATCTCTGCCACTGGAATTCTGGCCTTGCCCCGGCTCAAGCCCTGCCTTGTGCTTCCACCATTTTCCAATCACCCACCTGTGAATGGACTGTGACCTTCTGAAACTATAAACTAAAATAAATCTTTCCTCCCTAATTTGTGGATGTCTGGTATTGAGTCACAGTGATGAAGAAGTAGCTAAGACACCTGGCCACCATGGTATGAACAGCTTTCCTCTGCCATGCTGTTCTACTGTGCATTGGGATCCAGCCTTCTCGTGGACTGCACCTACTGAAACTGAACCAAAATAAGCCTCTCCTTGTACAGGCTCAAGTGTCACGTCTTGTGTCTCAACAAGAAGAAAGTAAGACAATGACTTATTATCAGGCTACAACTCATGGCTTAAAAAGCATTGTTAAAGACTCTTGGGTCTCTGCATATAAATAATCAAAAGCTGAAACAGAAAGGCTGGGGATGCTTAGCATGTGCAAAACACTAATTATCAGAAAAATATGTTATATGAAAATTATTTTTAAATTTACATTTTATCATCCACAAATAAATTTTTTTTGGAATACAACCACGTTTATTTGTTTATACATTGTTTATGGCTACTTTCACACTAAGATAGCAAAATTGAATATTGTTACAAAGAATGCATGGCTGCAAAGCCTAAAATATTAGTCATCTGGCTCTGTAACAAAAAGCTTGGTGGCCCCTGACTGTCAAAGGCTAGCATTCAACATGTCACTTTTGATTTATCTCTCTTTTATATGTAGATTTATTTCTATACTATTTAGAATAATGATACTTCATTCCTTAGTACTTCAGTGTGTAGCTCCTGAGGCAAGCATGCACCCCTACATTGGCCGTGTTATGGCTACCACACCCAGAGTATTTACCATAAACAGAATTCTATTAACTAACATTTAGATTTTCACACAGTTGTCCTAAAAATGTCCTTTACATCTTTCTTCCTCAATCCAAATGTCATTAAGTACCACATGAGGCATTGAGTCAGCCTGTTTCTTCAGTTGCCTTTTTTGTTTTGTTTGTTCTGCCTTCTTTTCTTTCTTCATCCACCCTTTGTGTCAATGGCTGACTTTCAAGGAAGTTGCTTTGCTATGAGCAAAGTCTTGAAGTAGGTCACCTCCAGATGGTTTAGCACCAGGCTCTCCCTGAAATGTGCAGTGCGTGACAGACAAGGGGTTTGGTTGCCTTTCATCTAGAACAGTTCTCTAGTCTTTTTTTCTTTTTGACTCTTGTGAAACTGACGTATGTGAGTGTGTGTGAGTGTGTGTGAGTGTGTGTGTGTGTGTGTGTGTGTGTGTGTGTGTGTGTGTAGGTGCACTGGGATTGAACTCAGGGACTTCTGCATACTAGGTGAGTGCTCTATGACTGAGCTACATCCAAGGCTGGCACTGAACTCACTGTATGGTCCAGGCTGGCCCAGGACTCTGGGCAATCCTCCCGTCTCAGCCTCCCAGGTGCTGGAATTACAGGCGTGTACTACCATACCAGATATTATGTGGTGCTGGGGGATCAAACCTAGGGCTTTGAGTTAAAACTGACATTTTAAAGAGTCCAGGACAGTTGCTTGACAGGTGGGATCTCAGTTTGGATTCATTCTCTCTCTCTTTTAGATTCAGGTTCATTGTTTTCTGGCAGCAATTCTAAATAGATGGTGTTGTAGTCTCTTGACATCAGGTGAGATTACTCTGTCCCATTATTTGTCACGTTAATTTTTTTTCTTGCTGTTGTAGTTGTACTAGGGGGATGAACCCAGAGGGGGCTGTATGACATCATCCTGTGATAATGGTCTTGCTCAGTCACTGAATTGTCCAGGCTGGCCTCTAACCTGCAGTCCTTCTTCCTTAGCCTCTTAGAGTGCAAATCCCACTGGGGGATGATAGATATGCACCACAAGGCCCAGTTTGGATGTTAAATTTCCTCTCTTGTTTGTGTTTTGTCGGCCATATTTGTCCACTGAAATGGTCATTATCTTCCCTTTTCTAATGAATAAGAGATCTGTGGGGAATCCGGGGAGCTGTGTGGATAACTCGTTCCCATCGCCTGTGGTTGTAGCCTCCATTCTTACTTTGTCAACTGTTGGTCCTGGAGGATGGAAATGGATATCAATATTTTTAAATGGTCCCCAAGTGGCTTTAAAATGCAGCCAGGATCAGAAATCATTGCTCTCTAGGCTATAGTATCTCAATCTGTGCATGTAAGTTCCCTGGGAACCTTGTTAAAGTGCAAAAATTTTCCCAGCACTTGGAAGAGGTGAAGAAAACTCAAATCTATTGGAATAGATCTGATATTATGCATTTGTAACAGTGTCCCAGGACTGCTGGCAGAAATGGATCAAAGAAATTTTGTCAATTCTGGTTTGAACCTTGAGTTAGGGATGTAGTTCAGGGCCTTTGCAGTGAGCTGCATCCCTACCCCTCTATTACTTTTTGAGACAGGGTCTTGGTAATTGATAAGTTGCATAGGCTATACTCAAAGTTATGACCTTCCTGCCTCAGTCTCCTAGAGGCTTTAAATATCATGGGTTAGTCTAGACTCCAGATAGAAGCTACAATTTATTCTGGAAGTAATACCTTTCTTCCATTAGTTTTACAAGTGTGTCAGTCAAGATTGCTGGTTACAAATATCAAGGCACACGCCTAGCTAGTTTGCACAGCATTTCGCTTATTAATGGGCATTGGGCAATCCTCTGTGCCACCTGGAAGCTGAGCTCCCAGGAGCAGAGGCCAGACCACGTTGCAGAATGGACCTGATGAGGGAACCAGTGGTCCTACTGCAGGGCACAGAGCCCGTGTGCCTCATGCCAGAGCCACAGATCAGTTGCAGCCACCCCTGTCAGCAGCCCTGGTGCCATGTGTGCCTGGAAGTCAACTGTGCCTGTGTGCCTGGCAGCCCTCGAAGCTGGATGTCTCTGTTGTCACCTCCTTAGCAAACGATTCCACACAGAGCCTGCTTTCTGTCATTCTTTCTTCCCTCCTCTTGGAGGATAACCAGAACATGTGCCAAGGGGCAAGCATTTTTCAACTCTCTGCTCACCTCTCATTTGCTAGAGTTCAGAGTTACTGAGGGGTCCCTCAGTTTCCCCACTTCCTTTTCCTAAAGATCACCAAGTGCTTTGACCACTCTGAGACCCAGCCAGCTGCAGGGCTTTCCTGGTAGGCTTCAACCCAAATTGGACCCAGAACATTCTCGAGTACCGATAAAGGGATCTAAATTATTGTCCAAAATATTGAGGACTTGAGACAAATTTCTTAAGCTCTCATATCCTCTGTGCCCAGATGTCCTGAGACCCAGGGAAAAGGAAGAGCCTTTCCTTCACTAGACATCTGTCGTGGAAGCAATGACGGCAGCCCTCTGTAAGTAAGTTTTCTGCTCAAATGCTGTGCTCCACTCACCTTGGAATGTTGTATAGTGCTTGATTGGAATCTGAGCCCGCGCTGTCATGGGGTGACACAAACACTTCCTCATGGGAGCCTCTGTGCCCAAGCTGCTCTGGGGATGACTCCAAGACCAGAGGCAGCGAGAGAGGGCGTGTCAGAGGCTGGGAAAGGGGATGTGTGAACATACTGCAGCTTTTATTGGATGATTCTCAAATATGTTCTTCTTTATAGGAGTTTTTAAAACTGTATATAATAAGGTCAGAAAGAACTAGCAGAGTGTTAGTAGTGGTTGGCTCCAGTGGTATTTCTCTTTCCATTTTAATGCTTATGCTGTGTGTTCTAAAATGTTTCTAATAAGTATTTTTAAAAATCATTGGGAGAAAAGCTAAGCAAGAGGATGGAAAGGAAAGAACAGAGGGAGGGGAGGAGGAACATTCAAGAGGCTGGTTTAGAGCTGGAAGACTAAGTTGGTTGCTTTCCAAGGGCTGAATGCTCAAGAAAAGCAAAAGCGACGGTGCAATAAAGTCTAAGCAGGCTGTCTCCGTCTCTCCTCCCGTCCTCCCGCCGCTCCCCGTGGCCCCCTCCCCACCCCTAGATGGTAAGTTCTGCAGAAGGCCTCGAGTAGTGTCCAGTCCAATTCTTCTTGTCTTCAGGGTCAGCTCGGAGACTTCTGCTCCAGGCTTGTATACGTTGAGGCTTTTGCTTCTCCCAGAGCTTCAGATGGATATTCCTACGTAAACACTGAGGCTGGAGAAGAGCTGTGTGGATGGGAGATTTCTTTGGTTTGGAGGAGGATGGGGTGAGAGAAAGGGCAGCCAGAATCTCCTGATATTTCAGTTGAAACCTTGAGCTGCTTGCAAAGCTGAGACCAGCTTTGAGCCTGGACCCCAGACCAAGTTCCCAACATCTTTAGATGCTTTTAGGACACCTGACCACCTCCTGAATTGCACTTAGAGAGTTGCACTGAGACAACTTAACTGAATAATTAGATTTCTGTTTTTTAATTTCTTGAGCCTCCCATCACTGGGACAAAATACCTGGAATCCCATCACAGAGGAGGAGAGGTTGAATTTGACTCATGGTTTGGTGAGTTCAGTCCATGGCTGGCTGGCTCCAAGGCAGAAACAGCATGGACGAAAGGCGTGGCAGAGGACCCCTGCCCACCTCATGGTAGCTGGACAGCAGAGCGGAGGGAGGGCCCAGGAAAAGAGACGTTCAGTGCAACTCTTCGACTCAAACTGCACCTCTTAACAATACATTTAGCTGTCAGCTATTAATGGACCAGTCCCAGGATGAGTGCAGAACCCCGGGATCCAATCACCTTTCAAAAGCCCTGCTTCTGAATACATGAGACTTCTCAGGGACATTCTAGATCTAACCCGTAACTTTATGTAATTTCGTCCAATGCAAACGTGTATAATAGATAGTATGAGAGTTAATATTTGAATCTCAGTGTGTCTCTGCTATGGTTTGAGCATCTGCCCGCTCCAAAACTCATGGCACAATTTAATCTCATTGTGAGAAGTTTAGAGGGTGGAGTGTAATCCAATTACCGCGTACAGAGGTAAGGTTTCCCAGAGGTGATTAGAATCAATTGATGTCGTGAAGTGGAGGCTTGGCCACTGAATACTGGAAGAGGAAGGATGACCGAAGAACACACCTGCACCTGCATACTCCCTTCTTCTTGCTGAATGAGGCCCTGTCCCACCTCAGGACCCTCCAACAAGAAGACTGTCACCAGACACAGCAGCTCCTTGACTTTCGACCTCCAGAAACATGAGTCCTGTAAAGTTACCCAGCCTCAGGTACTTGATCATAACAATGCAAAAATGGACAAAGATAGACTTCAAAGCTTGGACTGTTAATAGCATGGTAGAGCTGGAGAAGGAGGGAAGAATGCGTAGAACTCTATGGAACGTGAAGTGAGGCTGGTGAGCTGGGTAGAGAGAGGTGAGAGGCATAATTTAAATCAGAAGACATGTAGTCTTTATTTACTTATTTATTTATTGGAACCCTGGTGGGGTCAGACTCCTTTGCTTGAGTAGGAGTGTGCCCGCGGGAGAAGGAAGGAAGCAGGTGCGGTGGCACACTTGTAATCCCAGCACTCTGGGAAGCTAAGGCAGAAGGATGATGGGACTGAGGCCAGTCTGGGCAGAAGAGCAAGATTGTGTCTCAAAATAAAACAAAACAAAAGGGCTGGGGTGTAGTTCAGGGCACAGACCCTGGAAAAGAAGGACGTGGAGGAAGAAGAGTAGGAGAAAGGGAGAATGTCTCCACCCAAGTAAGAGAAGACCCAAAGACCAAGTACAGACTTGTTGCTGACCATCTAGCGCCCTGCTCTGCCCTGTTTTTGGGGTACAGAAGCCTGGCTGCCTTTCCAAGAACACCCTGCCCGGGCAGTTCCAGCTTAGGTTCCACTGTTGCTGAAAGCTTTGCAGGCAGAATTGGAGGAATGGCCTCAGAGCTGCTTCTCTGGCACTGGTGACTTCAACAGATGTGAGGATTTGCCAGGGCCTCCTCCAGCACCTCTGGGAATCGCTCATCCTGCTGTGGGCAGTTGGGATCACCAGTGATAATTTCCTGTAATTCTACCAAATCTCTGAGTCTTTCAAAGTGAATAGCATTCCTCAGAGCCGGAGGAGGCTTCCTTAACTTTTACCCCTTCTCCACACTCAGTGGTGTTATAAGCATTTGATTTCCATATTAAATTCCCCCCTCCTTTTTTTGTAGTACTGGGTCTGAACCTACAGCCTTTATACTGAACTACACCCTCCACCCTTATTTTATTTATTTATTTGTTTTGTTTTGTTTTCAGATAGGTGTTCACTAAGTCACCAAGTTGCCCAGGCTGAGCCCCACATATAATCCTCCTGCTTCAGGCTCCCAGAGTAGTGGGATTCCAGATGTGTGCCCCAACACCTGGTTCAAAGTTATTTCTTTCCTTTTTTTCCTTTTTTTTGAGACAGGGTCTTGCTCTGTAGTCCAGGCTGTTTCTGAACTCACTATGGAGCCCAGGCTGTCCTTGAACTCATAATAATCCTCCTGCCTCAGCCTCCCTGGGATTACAGGTGTGCTCCAGAATGCCAGGCTTATGTGGTGCTGGGGAATTGAACCCCGGTACTTAGCACTTGACTTAGCACTTGCTGGGCAGGCAATGGCTTTAACCACTGAGCCATTCCTCCAGCCCCTAAGTTATTTTTTTTTAAGTAACTAAAGTCATTCCTGTTTTTCTGACCAAGTGCCGATGATGTTAGAGGATGAGACCTTGGAGCATCTGACCCTGAGTAAGACGATCTAAACAGCTCTCCACCACTAGAGAGCTGGGCCTGGGTGGTTTTGCCTCTTCCAGGCACTGTGTTCCTGGAGTTTTAACCCAGCCTGGGAGAGAAAGCCTGCTAGGGGAAGATAGAGAGGCCTGCCAACTCATTTCCTTTCCTTAGAAGTAAGCAGGTGGCGAGCTTTGCTATGCTGGTGCAATAGCTAAGAATCTCAGTTCCTGTTTCGCTTGGAAAGAAACATGTTCGTGTGTTGACTTTAAATCAACTTCATTTAGATTCTACTGTGATGGCAAGCATAGTCTTCACGCTGAGTTACAACCCCAGCGCTTTAACAAGTTTTTTTCATTTTTATTTATTATTCTATTTTGAGAAAGGGCTTTGCTGAGTTACCTGGGCTGGTCTCAAACTTGTGATTCTCTGATCTCAGCCTCCCAGATTGCACCCAAGCCCACTAAGTTCCTTTTTTTTTTTTTTTGAGGCAGGGTCTTGCTCTGTAGTCCAGGCTGGCCCTGATCTCACTATATAACCCAGTTTAGCCCTGAACTCAAGGTAATCCTCCTGCCTCAGTCTCCTGAATCCTAAGATTACAGACATGTGGCCCCCGCACCCAGTTTATGTGGTGTTGGGGAATTGAACCCAGGGTCTTGTGCTTGCTAGGCTAACACCTTAACTACTGAGCTACCCTCCCGTAGCCAACCCCCACGACTAACTTTTAGAGTGTCTTCATCCAAGCAGCCCTGACCATGCTCAGTAGTGAAGTGCCCCCCTGTAGCTGTTGACAGCCTGCACCAGCCAAAAGCAAAGATCTGCATAGGAGCATTGCCACCACCGGTGGACCTGCTCCAGAAGGAGCGTTTTCCTCCCTGCTCCCACAGATTGAGTATCAGGGGACAGTAACCTGAGTTAAAGACTTGCATAAAAGAGATTAAAGAATGCTGGTGAGATCACGAGTGGCAGAAAAGACAAGACATGGGAGGTTCCTCATCTGGGGTGAGGTTTCTCACAAGAGGATTGTGAGTGGCTGACTTCTGACCCCGTGGGGTTTGAGGACTGGCTGGGAAGAGAGCGGCCTAGTGGAGTTCCCGCTGCAGAGCTACAGTTAGGAGCTGGTGGCAGACTCGCCGCACGTTTAACTCCAGCTCTGGCGTGCTGGGCGCCTCCGTGTGCTCGCTGGGAAACGCCTCTCCTCAGTCCCTCAGCTGTCCCGCCCTTGAGGAGAGCAAACACCTTTCTATTCTCTCTCCTCTGCCCACTAGGATTACATTGACGACCCCAGCTTCTCTCTGCTCAGGTCTGCTTGCCCCTCCAGGAAGGCCTGGGTGGGATGTGAAGTGATCCCCTGGACTGTCTCTCATCTGGCCAGGGGAATCGCTCATGAATCCTTTCCTGCTAGATGCCCGGAGTGCAGGCCCGTCCCACAGCGGTGGCAGCAGAGCCGCCTGCACTGTCCTGACCTTCAGACTCCGTGCAATTGGCTTGTAGTTTCTTTTTGTTATTGTTTGTTTGTTTGAGGTAGGATTTCACTCTGTAGTTCAGGCTGGTCCTGAATTCACTGTGTAGCCCAAGCTGGTTTTAGTCTCATGGCAATCCTCCTGCCTCAGCCTCCTGAATTCTAGTATTATAGGTGTGTACCACCATGCCCAGCTTATGTGGTGCTGCTGTGCTATTCCTCTAGCCCTGCTTTTGGCTTTTAGAATGCTCAAGAGGAGTCTTCCTCTTTCCGAGGAAGCCCCTCCCCAAATTGACTGTGAAATTGCTCCTCCTTGAGGCAGGGGTGTGCCGTGCAAATGCACATCTTCTAATAAATTCTCTCTCAAAAAAAAATCTCTCCTTAAAATCTAATCAGCCAGCCAGATGTGATGGCACAGATCTGTAGTCCCAGGACTCTGGGAGGCTGAGGCAGGAGTATTTCAGATTCAAGCAAGTTCAAGTTGTCTAGGAGGAGCAATTTAGTGAGTTAGCAAGACCCTGTGTCAAAGTTTCAAAAAAAAAAAAATCTTTTAAGAAGCCGAAATTGTAACAGCTCAGTGTGAGGTTCCTGGGTTCAATCCCTAGTAACCTTTTATACCGTTGATGGGGCAAGGAGTTAAGACTAAAGGAATTCATTTTCAGAAATCTTGTAAATTCTACATTTGGTCTGTTCAAGATTTCTCAATGTCAGAACCACACTGGGCCGGCTGGATGTCCGGAAACATTCCTGGCACCTACACACGGAGCTAATGCCATCTCCCTTCCTGGCTGAGTCCCCAAACTGTCTCCAGGCATTCCCCATTGATGCATGTTCTGGGGGAAAGGATGAGAGAACTACCCCAGGCTGAGAACCACTGACTTAGCCTCCTTGCCACCTGAAGTACAGATCATGAAGCAACAGCAGAATATTATCTGCTTAGAAATATAAATTATCAAACTTTACCTTAGGCCTGCTGATTCAGAGCTTGTGTTTTAACAAGAATTGATGAGCAGGTTCATTAAAGCAAGAAGTGTAGGCCTAGCACACCCTGTAGACTGTGGACCCTAAAGTATTTAGGTAACTATAGAGAACTGACCTTTTTTGTGGTGCTGGCGATTGAACCCTGGACCTTCATACTGAGTTACCCAACGCTTTTGTTTTTAAATTTTTAATTTTTTCATTTTGAGGCTGGGTCTCATTAAGTCACTAAGTTGTCCAGGCTGGGATCCAAATAGCTATCTTTCTGCCTCAGCATTCCAGAATGCTGGAATTTTAGGACTTATTGGCATTATGTCCTGCATTAGCATTTCCACAGCCCTTTCTCAAAAAAAAAAGAGCAAGGCCCCATATCTGATTTGGTAGGTTTCGAATGGGGATCTAGATTAATGAATTGGATCTACAAGTTTTGCATCTCTCTCCAGGTGATGTGTTTCCACTTTGGATCCCTGGATCCAATAGTACTGTGCATGTAGTTACCACATACCAAATCAATTTTTTTTTAATTTACCGAGTCTCTTGGGATAGAGTTTTGGATAGGAAGTGATCTTTGGCCATATTTCAGAAGCACAAGGGGAAATGGAGTCACACTTGAACTCTGGAGGTGGGCTCTTCCCTGTGGCTTCCAAACCTGAAGGGGTGTGGAAGAGAACTTGTGACATTTGGATAGATTATGTCAATTTGGGGCAATCAGTAACCACACCTGGATTAGGGCTTGGGAACCATACCTAGATTGGGAAATGAGAACCAGCCTGGATTGGAGTGTGAGTGATTTGTGGACTGGCCAATGAGGGAAGAGCACCCACCCAGATACGGGAGGCCCAACTGGAACTCCAACGGTATAAAACGAAGGAAGAAGGAAGATTGTTACAGCTTCTTCCTCTGGGAAAGCTCTCCCCTTCGCAATTGTCTACGGACGCCAACTTGCTACATGCCACAGATCTTCATCACAGATTCGCTCCAGTCTCAACTTGTGCCTGCTCTTCAGGCTCCAGTCTTCGCCATTGTTCTTTGAACAACTGAGATCTGCAACCAACTCTCACCGCACCAGCCATCCTGCAGTCCCGACGGGAGTTCTACCTTGTGGCTGAGCAGCCATCGGACACTCCAGATCTCACACGTGCAGGCCACCATCTTGGACTATCTCTGCCCTCGGGTTTGTCAGCCTTCCTAATAGATCCTTTTGTTATAATTTCTGTAAATTCTGCCTTTTGAAAGAACCCAAACTAATACAGGACCGTTGCCAGGTCCCCTCTCTTTCTCGGAGGACCCAGAAAGCTGCTGCTTCTGTCATCAGACCCTGCACTGCAAACAACCCTGCCGAAACTCTGGCCACCAGGCCCCGGCACAGCTTTCCATCCAGGCTGGCTTAGTTCCTGTGTGTCCTCAGATGAGAGTGGCTGGAAAAAATGAGGGGCAGGGTTTCTTGGAAAGCAATCTGGCCTGCATCAGCACTAATGATTAAAATGTGTCCTCATGTGGCCACTCCCCAACAGGCAGCATGTTCCTCAGATATTTTAACCATCGGTTCAGGAATCCTCAGTTCTTGAGTCTGGATCCTTTTTCTCCCTGAGAATCCACCTCAGACACCGTTAGCTAGAGGGCTGTAAGCCTCATAAAATCTCTCTCTCTCTCTCTCTCTCTCTCTCTCTCTCTCTATCATCTTTCTCTACTTTCATCATCTAGATATAGATAGTTGTAGAGGTATTTATATTTCAAAGAAATAGAACTGTAATTTAGAAAGTTGGGGACACAATAAACTCTTTTATAGTCCTATTAAAGTTTAGCTGCCAGGACCTTCTTGGAATTGTCAGGGCAACATCAAAAGGGCCCAAAACAGCGAAGTCCTAGGAACTCTGATAGCTTAGTTTGCCTTTAGGGTGCGGGAGTAGGCCAGCTACCACTTCAAGCCCCGCAAAAAAAAAAAAGTGCTTTCCAGGGTCTTTTAATGTCCTATGTAAGTTCTATATTTTTGCTTCCAAAACATACACCTGGGGGGGAGATGAGGGGAGGGACCAGGTTCTACATGAGGAACATGTGACCAAAACCACGGATTTACCAGTTTGAGCTTGGCTAACGGTTCCCACTATTGTCTCAACTGTATTACATTTATGAGGACTCTGTTTATTCTTGCTGATCAGTGCACTCATTTGTGTGTTTTCTAAGCCATGAAATATGTAAATTATGGCATCAATGGCCATACTGACGTTGATGCTGAAGTGGGACAGCGGGCGGGTACACAGTCTCCCCACGAGTTGACCGGAGTCACCCTGAGCCAGCTGAGAGAGAAAGTCATCTCTCAAAAGTTCATTAGGTATGTCAGTCACTTTATGACACTGAAAACTGCCCAGGGCCATTGGCACAGGCCTGTAATCCCAGCACTTTAAGAGGCTGAGAGGAGAATCACAAGTCCGAACCCAGCCTGGGAAATTTAGCAACTTGGAAAGACTCTGTCTCAAAGAAACAGTAAAGAGGAGCTGAGGATGGAGTGAAGGTCCTGTATCTCAAAAACAAACAAACAAACAAACAAACAAAAACAAATGGTGTAGGCTGTCCAAATCTGAGTTTAGAAAATTAAAGACTGTACATATAAAGTGTATCTTTTTCCTGCACCACAGTATCTTTGAAAGTCTTCCCTCCAATTTCCTCAAAATTCAGAACTTTAACCCCCATCACCATAGCCCTTATGATATGTAAGGTTATTATTAAGAGAGGAAGTAGTTGTGAAGATTTTTATTATTTCTCTGAGAGTTTCGCTTGGTGCATGCATTTTACTTTGCAGGGAGAGGACTCTTAACCGATATGCAGTTCTTACTAATTAGGTCTATACCTTTGCTAGAGTAGTTGTGTGGGTAATTTTGACACATGCAATAACTAAATTCTTTTTTCTTGTTGTTGTTGTTCTTTTTCTTTTTGTTTGTTTTGTTTTTGAGGCAGGGTCTCACTCTGTGGTACAGGCTGGTCCTAAACTCACTTCGGAGCCCAGGCTGACCTTGGACTCACAGCAATCCTCCTGTCTCAGCCTCCCAAGTGCTGGGATTACAGGCGTGCGCCACCATGCCCAGCTTATGTGGAGCTAGGGAATCGAACTAGGGTACTTAGTGCTTGCTAGGCAAGCGCTTTAACTGCTGAGCCATTCCTCCAGCCCGATAACTAAATTCTAACCAGAAAGTGGCTTCCAAATAAGACAAAGGTTTGTATTAGATAAATCTTGGGGGGGGGGGAATGGGGTGAGGGAGACCACCTCTCATTGTATGTCCCAAGCTCCTACAGAGAAAGGGAACAGAGTATCTGCCAGCAGCTGGCTTCTGTGGGAGAAGACCATCTAAGGGTACCAGAGGAGTAGAGTGCAATTCAAACAGGGAGCCTGGTAAAGCCAGGTGCCCTGGGTACTATTTGAGGATGCTGCCTTTAATTTCTGCTTGAATTTCTGCCTTAGGTAGAACACTTGTTTCAAGTGATAGGAACTCAACTTAAACTGACATAAGTCTAAAGATGGAGAAGCCTTTCTCTTGAGACACATGAACAAGAATGCAGTTGGGCCACAGGAATTATGTGGAGTCAGAACTCAAGCACCCTCTTCCTCTCCATCTCATTTCTATGTTTTTGGCTTGTTTGTCTTATCTTTGTATCTTGCTGAGCTTCATATTTTTTCCTCTGCTTCCAATCCACGTGATTTGAAACATGGTTGTGGGGAGCTCCCAAATTTCAGATATTTCAACCTTAAACACAAAAGAGAGCTTGGTTCAACTCCCTTTAGAAAGTATCTGGTGCGAAAATCTGGAAATGGACACTTACTGGACCAGCCTGGGGTAGTGGTGTCTGGTGAATGAATCAGTTATGTGTGGGAGGAAATAGGCCTGTGGTAACCTAGCCATTTGGAAGCAGGGAGCAAGAAGCTGGAGCAGCTCCTAGAAGGTTCGTGGGTGTCAGCTAAACAACTCCAAGGGTATCTATCGTATAGCATAGCAACTCTAGGATTTTGTTTCCTTCCTTAGCATTAATTAACTTATGCTTGACTCTGGAGAAACATACCATGTTCATGGATGGTAAAGAACAATTCTCCTCAAATTGAATTGTAGGTCATCAATAATTCTTACCAAAATCTCAACAAGTTGCTTAATAGGTCTTGGTAAATGGATTCTAAATTTACAGAGAAATTCCAAGAGCCAAGGATAGCCAAGGTATTGGCATGTTCTGGAGGTGCTGGCCTCTGAGACAGCTCACTTCTGACAACTTAAGATATGATTTTTTTTTTTCCTTTCTTAGTTTTGATTTTGAGACAGGTTCTTGCTAAATCACTAAGTTGCCCAGGCTGGGCTTCAACATGTGATCCTCTTGCCTCAGCCTCCCAAAAAGCTCGGATTACAGATGTGCACTAACAGGCTTGGATTTAAGATATAATTTTTAAAAATGTAAAAAAGAAAGAAAAACTTTTTAGAATGTCATACATAAGAACATTGTTTACTCAACAATCCCCAGATAGCAACTCTCAGGAAAACATTAATTCACTGTCATACCAGAGAAATTTTCTCATCACCTTTAGGTCTGTTTTAGGGTAGATGGGATAATTGCCCAAAGTATTGTGGATTCATTCAAGAACTATCTAAGAGAATATGTTGTGCTCCACTCTACCCCTGCGCTATCGGTCTTCAGCATCCTTGTGCTCCAGCATATTGGCCTTTTAAAATATGGAAACACTTGTATTTTTACTGATGGCTTTGGTTTTAAATAATCTTGAATCTAATTAATTATTGTGTTGAGGCTACTCATGGGATTTTGTGATGCACTAGAATTTTAAGTTGAACAAAAGCATATATTAACTTAAAAATAAAATTTCCACACATTCATACTCCTACACTTTTTTTTTAGAGCCTCATTCTGTTGCCCAGGCTAGTCTCAACCTCAGCCAATCATCCTGCCTCAGCCTTCCAAGTGCTGGGATTACAGCTATGTACAATCACACTCAACTATTATATGGTTATGGGAGACTGAACCTGGAGCCTTGTGCTTCTTAGGCAAGTGCTGTAATCACTGGGCTTCACCCCCCAGCCCCTCCTATACTTTTTAATATTTTCTTCAAGTGTACATAGGAGATAACAAAGCAAAGTTTCTGGTGCACTAGTAATTCTTACTCTGGTTCAAAGATGTTTTAGAAGCTTTTGAGCATAGTGCACATCTGTAATCCCAGGCTACTTAGGAGGATGAGGCAGGAAGATCACAGGTTTGAGATGCTAGGCCAATTTAGTGAGACCCTGTTTCAACATGAAAGAAGTACTGGGATTATAGCTTAGTGGGAGAACACTTGCCTAATATGCAAGGGGCCCTGGGTTCAATTCTCAGTACCACAAAACAGAATAGAAACCTTTTTGGAGAAGCAGATAATTTACATGTCTGTGGGGGTTCTCGGGTCCCTGTCTATGTTGGCCACCAGCGATCAGGAACCAGCGAATCTGGGGGAACAGGGTCTTTGAGCGGCATGGGTAGATGAAATCACATCTGGGAGGCTGAATCAGTGTTAACAGATCGTTTATTGGAGGTGAGGACCAGGCTTATAAGCACCTGAAGGGAGGAGGGCCAGCCAGAGTAACAGGGCAAGGGTCATTTACTGACTGGAGGAAGTTTGGGGTCTGAAAGTCTCCTGATTTGCATGGTGAGTCTCTTGAAACCTGATCATGTGATTTCTGGTAAGGGTCTTGGAGTAGGGGAAAGTTAGGAATTTGAGTAGGATGAAACCTGAGCTGGGCCTTCCTGGGCCTGGAATAAGAGGGGTGGGCTCCACTCCTGCCAGTCTCAAGAGGGGTCTGAGCTGCCTTCTACCTTCAATTATCCCGAGCCTAGTCAGGGTCCCACACATGACAGATTTGAAAATGACTCAGGGCTGATCCAAACCGTCATTTACATAGTATGAAATGGAAGATGAATAAAACAAAATAAAATGACTATTTGGGAGCAAAACATATTGCTCATTATCAATAAGAAGATGGCTGTCTTAGAGCACTCTTGGAATTGGTAAGAAAAATGTCAATGTTATAAAAAAGAATTGGGAGTATGTCTTAGTTTATTTTTCATTGCTGTGACTCAATACGTGACATCCACAAATAAGGGGAGGAAAAGTTTATTTTAGCTCATAGTTTCAGGAGATCACACTTCATTCCCAGGCAGCTGGCAGCAGTGGAAACACAAGATGGAGGTGGAGGTGGAGGCTGCCCCTCACAGCACTGCAATCAGGAAGCTAAGTCAAGTCAAGTCCCAGAAGGAAGGAAGAAAGTAGCACATATCCTTCCAGGTGATCCATCCCTTCTGGGTCCAGCCTCAGGGTTCTGCCCCTTTCAGGTGAAGCCCCACCACACCACACACCTGTAATTTATAATCTAACCCACACACCTGGAATCTGTAATTCAATCCACATACCTGGAATCTACAATCTGCCACATGCCTGTCTTCCACCACACATCCATAATCCACCCCTCCAGACCAGGCCCCCATCTCCTAACAGGACATGGTCCCATAGTTAATTCATAACATCCAAATACGTGAGACTTTTGGAGGACATTCCAGATCCAAGCCACAATAGAGCTGAAGACAAAAGATTTGAAGAAAAATATTGGGATTTATTTCTATACCTCCCTTCAACTAGGGAAGGCTCAGAAGAAGTTTTTCAGAAGCTGGAAACATTTGCACAAAAACTGCCTCACAAGGATTTATTTCTATACCTCCCTTCAACTAGGGAAGGCTCGGAAGAAGTTTTTCAGAAGCTGGAAACATTTGCACAAAAACTGCCTCACAACTCCAGATACTGTCTAAATTTTTTGTTATATTATTAATGCATATGAATTTTGCCAATTAATGGTTTTTACTGTGACCTCTCTGGTACACATATATTGTGCCTTGGTCATGTCCACTCTCCTCTTTATATTTTAAGATTACTTTAAGAACAAAGGATAAGGTCAAATAGTGTTGTTTCATATTCAATGTTTCATAATTAAAATTCTATATTTGTTTACTGTACTAAGTTGATGATTTAAAAAATATTTTTAAAAACCTGTGCGAGCAACCAGATGAAGAGCCCCATGCATGCAAGGCAAACACTTTACCACTGAGCTATACCCCCAGCCCTAAAAAACTCCTGTTTTTTATTTTATTTGCTAATAATTTATAATTTAATTTGCTAATAAAATTATAATAATTCCATAACTGATGTTGATATTTTGCTTGCTCTTTGTTCCCTTCTATCTTTTTTATTTTATGTTTTCTTTTTTTAGTCAAGGTTTTATTATGTAGTCCAGATCAGTCTTGAACTCTTTATGTAGCCTGGGCTGGCCTTGAATTCATGATCCTCCTGTCTCAGTCTTCTGAGCACTGAGATGTAGATATGTGGGCGCTATACCTGGATCTCTTGATGTTTGGTAGTATGGTTTTAAGCTTATTATTATTTTCTGTGATGAGATCAAACTCAGCCTTATGAAAGCTAAGCAAGCACGCTACATCTGAATCATGTCTTTGGTTCTCTAAACCTTTTTCTGTGGAAAGCAAACCCTTTTCACTGGAGATCAACTTTCATATTTTCAATGCCTTTAAATATGTAGTTTGATCTTTTAAAAAAATTGAGTCCTAACAATTTACAAAATGTGAGTTGTGTTAGGACTCAACCAGAGCAGCAGAACTGGTAGGGTATGTGTACACGGAATCATGCATCACCTGGCAACCAGAGCACACACTGGAAACCACACTGCTAGGAAGTGACATCATCGAGCATATGTCATAGAGGATACTTGTGCAAAGTAGGAAAGCCACGACATTACTAGGCAATATAATGGGACCACTATTGTCTATTCCAAAACATTATATGGCAGATGACTGTGTGGGTACACATACCGAGAACATATCTATGTATACAAATGTAGATTTAGAGATTAGTTTACACTTTTTTTTGTCCGCTAGTGCTGGGGATTAAACTCAGGGCCTTTGCCCTGAGCTACATCTTCAGCCTGCTTTATTTATTTATTCATTTTTATTTTGGGGACAGGATCTCACTAAGTTACTAACTTGTCCAGGTTGGTCTTGAACCTGGGCTCTTGCCGTCTCAGCCTCCCACAGAGCTGGGATTACAGGCTGTGCTACCAGACTTGGCTAGATTTCTTTATGAGAGATTGGCTTACACCTTGGCCTGCGTCCACAGTGATGGTGGTGAGAAAGATGCTGGAAATTGGCTGGCGCCCCACCAGCACAGCCGGAAGCTTCTTGTTCCCAGAGCTCAGGGAGTAAGGTTCAGAGCAAAAGAAGAACAATTGTGGACCCAGCTGCTGCGGGGAGGCTCTGTGCACAGGAAGCCCTAGACTCTCTCTTAAAAACAACAACAACAAAATAATTTAGATTTCAGAGCAGGGTTGGATTCACAGAAACATTACCAAGATAGTGCGAAAAATCCCCCCTTACCCTTGTACCCAGCTTCCCCTGTTAGGAACATAATCGTGGGGCACATTTGTTGCAATTAAGCCAGAGTTGCTGCGGTATGATTCACCAAGGCCCATCTTGATTTAGATTTCCTCATTTTTTACCTAATGTCATTTTTCTTTCCTAAGAACTCGTCCCAGAATTCCACATCATGTTTAGTTGTCGTCGCTCCTTGGGTCTTTCTGGCTGTGACAGTATTGCAGAATTTCCTTGCTTTTGACCACCTTGATAGATTTCAGGGGTGCTGGTCAGATTTTTTTTTTTTTTTTGAGGCAGCATATCTTGCTCCTAAAGCTGGTCCTAAACTCCCTGTGTAGACCAGACTGGTCTAGAACTCATGGCAGTCCTCCTGCCTCAGCCTCTTGAGGGCTCAGATTACAAGCATGTGCCATCATGTGCAGCTATTATATGGTGCTGAGCATCAAATCCGTGGCTTTGCACTTCCTAGCCAAGTGCAATCACCTACCTGCACCCCCAACCTTGGCTGGGCATTTTGTAGAATACCCCTCTGTTTGGATTTGTGTAATCTGCTGCTGTGGCTGTTCCTCCTCTTCTTCCTCCTCCTTCTCCTTCCTGTCTTCTTTGGTGCTACTGAGGATCCAACCCAAGGCCTTACACAAAGCTAGATCCCCATTCCACTTTTTACTTTCATTTTGAAACAGGGTCTTGCTAAATTGTCCAGGCTGGGCTCAAACATGGAATCCTCCTGCTTCAGCTTTCCAGAGTGCTGGTATTACAGGCTTGTACCACTGGTCCCAGCTTCTAATGTTCTTCTTGCGATCAGATGGGGCTTGTGAGTTTGGGGAAGGAAGACCACAGAGGGAAAGCATCATTTTCATCACTTCATACCAAGAGCACATGTGATCAAGTGTGATTATAGCAAAAATCAAAAGAAGAGAATTGCCAGCCAGGTGTGGTTATATGTACTGGTAATCCCAGCACTCTGAGAGGCTGAGGCAGGAGGATCACAACTTTAAGCCCAGCCTGGACAACTTAGATTGCTTCAAAACAACGAATTAAAAAACAGCTGGTGATATAGCTCAGGGAGGTCATGGGCTCAATATCCAGTAGCCATAAATATCAATAGAAAGAAGGAAATTGCCTGATGGGCCACAGTTTAATTGCTATATCTCTTGGTAAGTGGGGCATCGTCTACAATGAGGTCTGATTGATAAGATCTATACTGAGGGACAACACTTCAAAGAAGCAAATGATCCTCCCAGTAATTTTCTCTACATGCTTTGGAAAATTTGGGGATGCTGGCAACAGGCTTACTAGAAAGATGAACTTTGGGTTCTATGAACTTTGGCATATTTATAAACTGGTCGGTTAAAGAGCAGTGACTGGCCTCAAATTGAAAACAAAAAACAACTTTGCCGGTGACTTTTTACCCCAAAGACCCAACCTTTTCTTACTTTCTATATCCTAAAATTGTTAAATCCAGCCTTCTGGGGGTACTGAGATTACAAAGCCTTGCACGATTCTGCATCTATATTGTGGTTACTGAGTGTATATAAATATTTTGCCACAATGTAAACAAGGCACTGGACCTGTCACAGTGCATTCACTGCTGTGTTTTTAGTGCCTCCAACAGGGCCTGGCACACAGCAGACACTCAGTAAATATGTGCTGAGTGAATAAATACAGTGTGTGCTCACACTTCTGTATGTCCCTGTATACAATGTTTGTATTGTGTACACATGTTATTGTACGTGTGTGCGAGTGCATGTACGTGTACATGTACATGTATGGACAAACACCTTTGGGTAGACACAACCCAGCCACTAGGGATTTCTTTAATAAACTCTTGCCATTAATAAAAATGAGTTCAGAAAAATGTGGAAAATGAATATTTGTGCAGAATGAAGAGGGGTGTATAGGTATTTTCTGTAGTGAGTGGATAGGTGGCTCCCACATGTATGTCCTAACTCCCAGAATCTATGAATGCAAACTTACTTGAAAAAACAGGTCTTTGTAGATATGATTAAAGATCTTGTGATAAGACGATCCTGGATTATCCAGAGGCCACCAGGATGCTGCCTGAAATCCTGTGAGAAACTTCCTTGTAAGAGAAAAGGTGATGAGTTTGGTGGCACATGCTTGTAATCTCTGGGAGGTTAAGGCAGAAGGATCACAAATTTGAGCCCAGCCTGGGCAATTTAACAAGACCCTGTCTCAAAAAAGGATATGTAGCTCAGTGTGAAGGCTCTGGGTTCAATTGCCACTACCAGAGAGAAAGCGAGAGAATGAGAGGAATGTGACCACAGGGGTAGTAAAAGGAAGCCACCAAGTGCTGTCAGGAACCTGGAGGAGACCAAGAATGATTTTCCCCAAGAGCCTTTAGAGGGAGCACAGCCCTGCTGGCACTTTGAATCCAAAATTCTGATCTCCAGAACAGTCAGAATAAACTCCTGTTGTAAGTCACCCAAGAAACCAGTACATCTTCTGTTACACACAAGCCAACCCATGACCAATTTGCTGTGCATGTATCCTGCTGGCTTTGCACACCCACATCTCACCTTGAATTCCAGCTTATGGTTGTGTGTAACAGCCTAGCCAGTATTTGCAGAGGCACCGGGCCTCTGGAGGTGGTGGGGAGGGCCAGGTCAGTTCAGGTCAGGCCCAGAGGCCTGGAATTCTTCTGCAGATCAACTGAGCCTTGGAAATACTTTGGGGATAAGGCTGTGCTTTTGTCCTTGGGGATTTTTCCCTCCAGAGTTCACAAGGGCCACCAAGGAGAGAGGAGGGAAGGGACAATCCTCCTGCCTCTTACAAACTGGCTTCTTTTCAGGGCACGGTCCAAGCAAGGGTCCAGCCCACTGGGGCAGCCCAGAGGCAATGTAAGGCACTGAGGGAGGACTGTGTGCCCCACCCCTCACTGAGCCGCAGCTCAGTGTTCAAACTGCCTGTCTGTTCAGTGCCCTGCTTCTGTCTGTTGCTCTTCCCTCCCTGCCCACCCCAGCTGGGCAATGCCAGCTGCCCGCAGCCTGGGCGCTGACCAGCTTCACTTTCCTGAATGACTGGCAAGCTAACAGGCCAGGCAGGAAACATCCCCAGACGAGAAGCAGAGTATTTCCACAGATTTAAAGTATCTAACAACCAGTTACTTGTTCATTTCAAATGACTGAATGGGCTGGGCCTGGTGGCACAGATATCTAGTCCCAGCACTTCTGGGAGGCTGAGGCAGGAGAAGGATAATGGAGCCCAGCCTGGGCAACTTAGTGACTTGGTGAGACCCCTGATTCCAAATCACAAATAAAAAATGAGCTGACGATGTAGCTCAGTGTGTAGGTCCTGGAGCTGATTTCCAGCGCCACAAACACAAACAAAAACCGCTGGTAACCTCAGCGTGGAGAAACCTAGCAGATACCATGTTAACCAAATGACTCCACGTCTCAACAATGAGATACATGAATAGGCAGCTTTCAGATGAAGAAGTCCAAATGGCCAGAAAACAACACATGGAAAGATGTTCAATATCCTTAGCCACTGGAGAAATGCAAATGAAAACACGCTAAGATATCACCTTACCCCAGTAAGAATGGCTCAGATTAAGAAGTCGGACAACAAGCGAGGTTGCTGGTGAGGTTGCGGGAAAAAGGAACCCTTTTTCATTGCTGGTGGGACTGTAAACTGACACACCCACAAGGCTAAGCAATAGGGAGAGTCCTCAGAAGGCTGAAAATAAATATTCCCTTTGATCCAGTGATACCACTTTTGGATATCTTTCCAAAAGAGCTAAAAGCAAAGTATAACGGAGATGCATGCATACCCATGTCCGTAGCAGCACAACTAAAAATAGCTAGATGTTGAAATACCCATCAACAGACCCATGGATACAAAATTATAATGACAGACAAATTTGAGGCTTTTGTAGGTAAATGGACACCATGTAAGGCCATCATGCTTAGCAAAGTCAGTTAAACTCAGAAGGTAAAATACTGCACGGTTTCTCTAATATGAGAAACCCAGAATACAGGCATTTTATAGAACCAATTGGGGGTGACAGTGGTGTCCTGGCCAGTACGATGTCAACTGCTTCGTTAGTCCGGGGTCTGGATTGGCACATGCAATTACAAAATGATCCACTCACTTGTGGAACCTTCTCAAGTTTATTTTTTTTCTCTCAGCCTTATCTACTACCCAGGGAAAAAATGAGGGCCCATGCTTAAGGAGAGCATTACAGCAGATCTTACAAGTGACCCTTGGGAGGTAGGTCCTTATTAAGTATACAGCTGTGTCTCGGCCACCAGGCTGGCAACCTCCTGATAAGGACCTCTGACTGATTATCTTAAGTTAGGGAAATCAGTCTTCCTTTATCTTCTGGGAGCAGTCTGAAGGCCCTTCTCCTTGCTCTGATCACAGAAGCTTCCCCTAGAAATACAGACACAAAAGAAAAATTTTATTTTCACGCAGTCATGAGGATACTCAGAAAAATCACAGTGTCACTTCTGGGGCAAATAATTAGCCACCGGAATAAGAGTGGAGAATGGTCCAGATCAAAGGAAATTGAATGGAATTCATAGGTTGGAAGGGAAAAATTGGTGTAAAGGACTTAATTGGGGCCATCAGGGAAACTTGTATGTGGACTACATATTAAATAATAGTACCAAATTGATGTTAAGTTTTCTTCATGTGATCATTGCATAAAAAAAGTCCTCACCAGGATTGGTGGCACGTATTTGTAATCTCAATATGGTGATGGCTGAGGCAGGAGGATCACAGGTATGAGCCCATCTTGTACAACTTAGTGACTCAGTGAAACCTTGTCTCAAAAAAAATGAATAAATAAAGAGATAGAGGTGTAGCTTAGCAGTTAGAGTGCTTGCTGAGCATATGCAAAGGGCTGGGTTCAGTTCCCCAGCACCACATAAACCAGGTGTGATGGCTCATGCCTGTAATCCAGCACTTGGGAGATTGAGGCAGGAGGATTGCCATACATTTGAGATCATCCTGGATGATTCTTAAGGGAAGTGCTGTCCCAGAATGCAATTTACTCCACCTCAGCAAACATTCCAAAACCTGAAAGGGGCCCAGAACAGTATTGGGAACTGCAGAAAACATGCAGTAAATAAATCCCTTTTTTATGGTATGCATCATCACCCAGTCACCTTCTAGTCAAGCTGGGGAGAGGGTAGAGAACAAGACAAATGCACAAAGAAGGAGAGTGGGCTTGGAGGCACATGCCTGTGATTTGAGCAGTCTGGAAGGCTGAAGCAGGAGGCTCCTAGCTCCAAGCCCAGCCTGAACAACTTAGAGAGACCTTACCTCAAGATAAAAATAGAGAAAGGTTTGGGAATATAGCCCAGTGCAAAGGGGTTGGGTTCAGTTCCCAGTCACACACACACACACACACACACACACACCCCATAAAGAAGCATACAAAGTAAAAAGAGTGAAAGGTCATAAGAAAGGCACAAATCAGGATGTAGTCATGAGAGTCCCAGAGACTCTCCCCAGAGGAGGTGGCATTTGGGGGGTGATATGAATTTGGCAGTGGTAGATTGAGGAAGGCAACACAGGTAGCAGAAGGTGAGCAAAGGAGCGAAGCAGCACACACCGTTCGGATCTGGGATGTCCCTCCAAAGCCTCATATATCTGGAAGGTGGTTGGATTATGGAGAATAATTAGATCAAATGGGTTAATCTCTGAATTTCACATGCTGTTAGGAAATGAGGCCTGGTCATGGGGGCAGATCCCTGGGGGTGTGGCCTGGGAGGACATATTCTTGCCCTGGCTTCTCGCCAGGCCCCCAATCTTCCTCTTGCAGTGCTGTGAGCAGCTGTTCTCTGCCAGATCCTCTGCCATGTTGCTATTGCTGGCTGCATGAATGGACCAAGACCTCTGAACTGTGAGCCAAGGCACACCTTTCCTCCCTTAAGTTGTGGGTGTTGGTATTGTGTCCCAGCAACAAGAAAGCGACTATGATATCTAGTGATGAGCAAGTCGTCACTGTCCCTGGTGCTTTTGTTGAGTGAGTGTAGGGGAGGATTCGCTTCTCTTTCATCTTTCTTGGGTTCCAGTGGCTGGGGCCTGTGAATTAAACTGACAAAAGATGCATTAACAGGAAAAATTATTATTATTATTATTTGTGTATCTGAAAGCCAACGAAGAAGTAGCTGGTTCATTAATTAAAGACTTCACTAGGATAGTAGAGAAAAGGAAGGAGGGAAGCTATGGGCTTCTAAGTGGACTCAGTGCTGGGAAGGTGGATATATGGGAGAAGCTGGTAGGGTAGGCGGATAAAGGTTAGTCACTGTTGATAGTCTCACATAAAAAGAATAGTCTCAGAGTCATTCTGTTCTTAGTATGAGAGAAATGGAATGCTCACAGAGTAGGGGCCACCATGGGGGTCAAATATTGTATTTTTTCTTGTCTCCTCACTCTCCAAAACCATTTTATTGACTTCAAAAACGAGGTGCAACTGGATGTGGTGGCACATGCCTGTTAATAGCAGCTGCTCCCAGCCTGGGTTATTTAGCAAGTCCCTGTCTCAAACAAAACTGAGAGTCAGGGCTGGAGCTGCAGCTCAGTGGAAGGATGCTTGACTAGCATGTGTGAAGGGTCCTCTACCACGAGACAAGCAAGAAAATAAAAACCCAAAGAAACCTCCCTCCCCAAACATCATCAAAGCCAGGATGCCTTCACATGATGTTTAGGAATAAACTAGATGAGAAAGTAAAATTGTTAGGATCACCACAGAGGGCCAGAGGCCCTTAACCTCTTACTCATTAAAAGTATGTTTCATATTTTCTTCAGAGTCACTCAGGGACTTAAAAACTGCTCTTGCTAAAAGATAATGATGCCCAATGGGTAACTAAAAACAAGACGAAACCTGACATCTCTGCCTTCATTTTATCTGTCTCTTTTATTACCCTAAAATGTTGGGTCAGGTCTCAGCTCTGTTGGGAGGTGCTCTAATTGTCTAAGGAATGTCTGTTTAAAAACTGGTAGAATGAGTTTTTTTTTTTCTTTTTTTCTATGCTGGGAGTGAACAGAAGACTCTGAATTACATCCTCAGTCCTTTTTAAATTTTTTTAAATTGTGAATCTTAGTAAGTCACAGGTTGGGCTAGAGCTTGGGATCCTCCTGCCTCAGCCTCCCAGTGTGCTGAGATTACAAGTGTGTGCCACCACACTGGGCTCTCTCCAGCTTTTTAAACCAGACAGGAAAAACCAAAGCCACAGAGAAAATGGCCCTCTGAACCCAGGCACTGGGAAGTGAGCAAGCCCTGTCCAAGTACTGGAGGTCAGGACAAGTCACTGGGTGAGGCAGCTGTGCCCAGATTGCCCTGGTGTCCCTGGTCAGCCTCTGAGAGTAGAGAAGAGCTGGTTGGCAGAACTCCCGCCCTCCACCCTGGAGCCTCCCTCTGCTGAGAGTCAGGGACTTGCCTTAGAAGGGAAGGTGGGCCCCACGCAGAGTACCCAGCCCCTCTTCCATGTACTAAGCCCTGCATCCTGAGCCTCCAAGCCGGCAGTTCTCAAGCCAGGTAGGGGAGCAGAGTTTGTATGGGAGCCTTGATTTGTAAGCTTTTCAGTGAGATATAGGAAACAGCCAGGAAGGTATACATCTGGATACAGCTTGATGACCATTCACAAAGTGACCCCCTGGATCAGTGCACACAGGACAAGAAACAGAACCACCCCCATCCGCTTCTGCAGCGTCCCTGTCGCTCTGCCCACCTCGACCCCACAGCTTCTGCTTCACAGAAAGCAGGAGGAGGTGCCCACATAACTTATGATGGGATGGTTAGCTTTGGAAACTCCTCCTGGAAGTCTTCTGACTTCCTTTGTGAGAAGTGAAACTGGAGGTTTGCTCCGTCCTGGCCTGGCTGGCTCGGCCAGTGGAGCAGTGGGCATTTCCTGTCTCTAGGGTCTGCAGAGCATGTGGCGGCTCCTGGGCTCCGAGAAAGTCCCATGGGTCAGTGCCAGCCTGGGCATGTGGCCCTTCCTCCCTGGCAGGAGCCTCATGGAGAGGTATTTTTGGAAGGTGCAGGAATTCTGTAGTCATTTGGAAAGTGCCTGCTCAGATGCTGGGCTGGATTTTCGTTTTGAAATGATGATGTGGCTGAGGGGCCCCGACCTGTCCAGTTTTCAGCACCTACGAGCAGGGAAAGTGAGGAGGCATGCTTATTTTTAATTCCATTAGGTTATATCACCGTTTTCTTGCCTCAAATCCCTTTATCCCACAGTCTTCAAGAGAACTGGGAGGTGTCTCCTGCGGCTCACTGGGTCCTGGATGCTGTTTGCCGTAAGTGTTTCATCCTGTTTCAGAGGTGTCAGGGATTATGGGTCACGTTAGGTCTAGCTAAAGCTTATCCCTTATTTTCCAAGAAATATCTTGCTGTTGGTTCTCTCTCACCCAGAGTGTCTTTGTTCTTCCTGGCAGGACCCTGACTGACTGACCGAAATGCCCTCCCTTTCTCTTCCTTGTGTCCCTCTGTACTTTGCTCTGGTGGTGCCCTCATCGGCAGCTGCCGCACTTGATATTTATCCCTCCATCCATCTCGCCATCCCTCCTTTCCTCCTTCCCTCTCTCCCTCCATCCATCCATCCTTCTAGACCTCCCTCCAGCCAGCCAGCCCTCCGACCTGTGCCAGGCCAGAATGGAGACAGGACAGGCCCCCCCTTCTTTTGTCATCATCGTTTCTGTTCTTAATCTCAAGAGAGCCCCTCAGTCCCCATAGTCCCCCACACCCCGTCTGCTCCCTCTGAAGCATCTGCCCCTGCCGTTTCACGGCAAAGGTGACTGTGCTCTCAGTTTTCTGTTTCCGACCACTCGGCTCCTGTCTGCAAATGCCGTGAAGGGAGATCTGCTGAGGATTTGTCCTTCCTCAAGCAGCTTCATAGGATAAGCAATAAAAAAGCCAACCTGTGGCTGAGGTGTAGCCCAGTGGCGGGTGTTGGCTTGATGCCTATGAGGCTCTGGGTTTTATCTCTAGTATTGGAAGAAAAAAACAATAGCAGGACCTGAAATGACTCTCTTCCCTAATTTACCTTTTTTTGTCTTTCTTCTTCTTCTTCTTCTGTTTTTTTTTTTTGTATTGGAGATCAAGCCTCCTTACTGAACTGCATCTCCAGCCCACTTTTTCTAAAATCTTTGATTCTGAGACAGTATTTTTGCTACATTTCGCAGGCACAGCTCAAGTTTACAATCCTTCCATCTCAGCCTCCCAAAGTGCTGAGACTACAGACCTCTACCACAGCTGATTTTCCCATTGGAGGGCGGGGCCAGCCCCCACCAGGATAGATGCTGGAATGACAATGCCCTGAAAGGAGATCTGCTGAAGGTCGCTCCTTCCCCTAAAGCAAAGCAATGCGGGGATCCCCCACAGCCCCAGCCACAGTGCTGGAGGGCTACGCTGTCCTTTGAGTTCTCCAAACCTTCACATTCCTGGGTATGTCACATGGAGACTTTCCTTCCAGGAGAGACTTACCATACACAGATCCTTACCTGTGACCAGGAATTCCTGAGGTAGAAGGCACACAGATGCCGGAGAGGCTCTGAGCTTTCGCTGGAAGGCCAGCAAGAGTGTCTGCTTTCTCCCTTGGCTCGGGGACTGCACGGCCTGTCTGAGCTGTTTGGGCAAACAGGCTCTACATTTTTGAATTGCTCATTGAATGAGAGATGAAGCTGCCTGTGCCCTCAGCTGAGTTTTCTGAGCCTGGGCTGGTTACCTGGAAGAGGTAAGTGCTGGAGAGAAAAGATGCCCAGAGTGTTCAGAGTGTGTTCCATAACGGCTTTAGTAGATCACACAGGGAACTAGAAATGTTCTGGGAATCAGATGCTTACAGAACAGTATGTTTTCTAGGAATGAGGGGTTTTTTTAAAAAAAAATTACTTATTTATTTATTTTAAATAAATTATTTAAGTACATGACACAAAAATTCCAAAAGGTTCCAAAGAGGATACAATGGAGGACAGATTTCTTTCCCATTGCTGTGCCCAAGTCCTTTCATTTCCCTTTCAGGGACAACCACTGTTAACATTTGCTTGGCCTCCTTCCAGACATTGTCTCTGAAAATTACCATCTCTGTGCATGTGAGGGTACAGATCTCTAATCCCTGCACTCTGGGAGGCTGAGGCAGGAGGATCTCAAGTTCAAGCCTACCCTGAGCAACTTAGTGAGACCCTGTCTCAAAATCCAAATAAAAAAGGAGGGAACTGGGGATATAGCTCTCCCTCCACTGCAAGCCACATGGACATGCCTGATGTGTGAAGGCCTTGGACTTGAATCCTAGTAACACACACACCATACAAAGTTCAAATGGGTATATTTACTATTTTGAACTTTGTTCTTTTCACTTAAGAGTGTACTTGGAGTCTTTTTTTGTTAGTAGTACATACCTATATGGGTTAGGATAGATTTGGAAAATCAGAAAAGTTTGACTTGTTCCCAAATAACCCTGAAGTTTGCTTCACACCTAACTGTTCCTTGCTTCTGGGTAGAGGGTGGGACAGTCAGCCCAGGCAGTTGTAGCCCCTGCATTGTCTGGGACTGTTTGGCTCTGAGACATTTTACCATGACACATTTCTTTGGAGGGGTTCACGTCTCTTGTTTTTGCTGAATTCTCACGTGTGAAATTTGTCTTACAGTTTCACCTGGGCTGTAAGGACGAGGGCCAGGCAGCTACTCCACCAGTGTGGCAACTTGGTTCTTGCTTCACATTTTAGAGCTAGGTAGAGGATTATTGAGGTCATGTGGGGTTCATCTCAGAAATCAGCATATTTGCCTTGTGGAGAGAGGTTGGCAGGGCTGTGAACTAGTGGCAACTTCAATATCACTGAGGTCATCGTGATCTCTTTTCCTGAAGGGGTCTGAAATAGGGCAGGTGGAGTGGGATTTAAAGCTTGCTTATTATTAAAAGACTGGCTAAATGGTTTGGGGGGCTGGCCAGTGGCCTCCAGAATCTTCTTGTCTCTTTGCCTGTTGACCTGGTTCATTTTCTTTAGATGAGTTTTGTAATCCTGAGCTTACTTCTGTGCCTCAAGGTGGCCTGAGTCTTCATTTAACTTAAATTATCCGAAGAAAAGTAACATGGTGGATATTCCTTAAGTCTCCTCAGGTAAAATTGCTTACAAGTTTTTTGTCATTTGAGTTAAAGAAAACAAGAAATGAAGAACAAGATATCCCTTTTATCGTAGAGAGACCCTATAGCCCAAGGCTCCTTGAGGTTGTCTCATTTTGGTTGTTCTTCAAAAACCACAGCTTTATTGAGATATGATTCACACTCCAAGCAATTCATCCACAGAAGTAAACCATCCAATGCCTTTTGGTATTTGCACAGAGTACTGCAACCATCACCATAATTAATTCTTGAATATATTTATTATTCCCCAAAGAAAAAATAAGGGGAGTAACAGGCCCTTCTCATTTTTCTTCAGTCCCTCCAGCCCATTGCATCTAACAATCCACTATCTTTATGGATTTGACTATTCTAGAATTTCATATAAATGAGAATCATATGATTATGACCATTTTTACTAACTTCCCTCACTTAGCATAGTATTTTCAAGATTGTCTTCTTTTGTAGCATGTATCAATTTTTCTTTCCTTTTTATGGCTGAATACCATTCCTCTTAAGATTCAACCACATTTTGTCTACCCATGAGTCAGTAGATGAACACCTGCGCTTGTTTTAATCTTTTTTGACTATTATGATTGGTGCTGCTACAAACATTCATGTAGATACAGGCACATGCAACCTGCGGCCTGCTGTTTTGTTGCTCTTGATTTTTTGAATGAAGACAAACTCTCTTAGGAGGTCACATATAAAACACATTAATATATACATAAGTATATATATAAAATACAATGTACTATATAAAAGTACAACTTTCTTAAATTTTTAAATTATAGCATTAAAAGTAATCAAGGGAATCTCTCCCCTCCCCTCCTTTGCAAGCCAAAGGTTGGACATGCCTGAATTTTGCAGGGATCAATATTGATCTTTACAGGACTTCATTCTGTAGGTAACAAAACTGGTTCCAAGATGGCGATAGAAATTTTGGCCACAGCTGGTAGGTCCTGAGCTCATGCTTTTCTCTGATTCATGTTAGGAGAGTTAAAATTGTTGCTTCTTAGACTGAATCTCATGTGGATGTGCCCTTACGTAGGAAATGCAAAAGTGAAAGATGAATTTTCAGTTGGGAAATTTCAGTCCTCTCCTCAACCTCTCCCCTCTCTCTTTACCCTTTTCTGCTTTCACAGTTTTTACCTGTGTTTCTTCAGGCAGACAAGTCCCCACCCCCGAGGTAGGGATAGACTCCACTATCACTCATTTACACGTCTGTGTCAAGGGACTACTGTGTGAATTTGATATGTGCATTTGCGGGTTATCTTCCACTAGATGAAAGCTCCTCGCCCGCAGCCAACAGAGAGGGACGTGAAGCAACGGCCAGGCAGAGGATGGGATTTCCTGGGAAGGCTCATCCCCGTCAGGTCCCAGGGTTTCGTGGGTGGAAGGCCTTCTTGACCACCCACGTTGTTGGAGGGGGCGCTGAGGACTGCCACCTCCGGGTGGTCCACCTCCAGTCAGGGCACGCGCGCGGTTGCTCGGGAAACCACCCAGGCAGGTGGCGCCCCGGGGGAGCTTCTCGAGCATGCGCACACGCGGGGCGGAGACGGGGATGGTGAGGCGCGCTGAATCCGCCCGGACGTCAGATCTTCGCCCCTCTGCGCCACCCGGGCCGGCGCAATTCCAAGCCCCGCCTCCTGGGGGGAGCCAGCCGGAACTCACGAATCAGTGAGGCTGACACAGCTCTACGCCAGGCTTCCGGCAGCCAATCGAGGCACGCGTAAGATCCTGCGGCTGCCCGGAGGCTGCCTGCTCCCGCCGAGGCTGCGACCGCCGGAGTCGCTGCTGAGGCGGCCGCGGGTGCGGGTCGGGACGGCGCGTCTCCGCGGGGCTGGCCCGGGCTGGCAGCGGCCGGCGCCTGGCAGTGAGAGCGGCTGCCGGCGCGGGAGCAATGACCGATCTGGGGCGGTGGGGCGGCGGCTGCGTCCAGGATGCTGGCGAGGCGTCGCGGCGGGTCCCGGCTCATCCCAGGTAAGGGCTCCGCCGCCGCCCGCCGCCGCCCGCCGGCTCCGCGCCCTGCCGGCTCCGTCCGCTCTCCCTCGGGCCCGCGTCGCCTCCCGCCGCTGATGCTCCCGTCCGCCCGCAGTTGTCCAGCCGCCCCCGCGCTCATCCCTGCCCCATCGCCCACGTCCCCGCTCCTCGTCGCCCGCTCGCCCCGCCGGGCCCCGCTCGCTCCCGCTTCTCCCCCTTCTCCCGCACCCCAGCTCGCACTCTTTCGGGCTTCGCCCCGGGGCGAGTCCCCTGTCCCGCCGGCATCCCGTTTCGGCCTCGCCTTCTTGGGGCTTCCTTCTGCAGACCCGCCCCCAGCCCTGACCCGCGCGGCTGACCGCTTCACATTTCTGTCGCCCGACCCTCGGGGTGTCCCGGGTCTCGTCCTTCCGCTCCCACGCTGCTTGTCCCAACCGCCTGTCCTCACGCTCACCACCCCCTCTAGCTAACTTCTGCGCCTCACGCTCCTTCCCCACTCTCCTGCGTGTCAGACCTGTGGTCTGACGTCGTAATTCACCCTCAGATCAGCCGCACTTGTAACAGGTCAAGTGCCCGGCTCCGGGTCCGGCACCCCGTGGGCCTGGCACGTGGCGGGTGATCACGCACATCAGTCTCTTCCTCCTTTAGGCCTTTTGTGCTCTCTAGATGTTGGTAAGAGAAATCCAGTGAGTGATGTTCAGAGATAGCAAGACCAAGTGGTCAATTCCATGTGTAAAGAAAAAGGGGGGGATTAATTAAATTATCAATTAGTTCTTGCATTGATTCAGAAGAAACCGAATTCTATCTTTGGGCCATGTATTATTTTATGTTGTCTTGGTAGAGGATTGTTAGGCTGGCCTTCAGGGAGCTTTGTGGTCTAATGACACTCCCCTCCCACCTACAGTGTTTACCAACCTTTCTTTTAGGAAGGAAGGAGCAGCTGTCTCCTAGCTGAAATAGCATTGCACGGCAGCAGCTTTGCAGGGGTTTTTCTGTTAGCTGGAGAGTTCAGGGAGCTAGAGTGAATTTTCATTCCTTAAGAGACAGAGGGGATCGATCAGGCATGAATTTCTTGGATCGGCACCTGACTGGATCAGATGTGCTTAGGAGCAGAAGCTCTGACAAGTTCTGCAGGAGTTAAGGAGGAGTTACCCGTCAGTCTCTTCGCTTTTGCAACACTCTGGTGGCTGTAGATGATTAGCCAGTTTGGTAAAGACCAAAGTAAATTCAGCTTTTTAAAATTATAAAGTCCTTGTTCTGGGCTTTGGGCTGTTCTTGCCTCCTTTCCTCTGATGCTCTCAAGCCTGAATCAGCACTCTCTGCTCCTGGGTTCCCCTCTGGACTGGCTGGAGAAAAATCACGTAACCGAGAGGCTTTGGGCAATGTTCTGAACTCCCAGATTCCAAAGTCACTTGTCCTGCTGGGTGATTTTTGGACTTCCTCTCCAGCTTCCTGTCATGTACTAAAATCCAAGTCACTGTTCGTGTATCTTGACTATTCTTCTCTGGCCTTGTGTGCTGCTCTTGCTTACTCTTCACCACCTCCTCCTCTTTGGAGGAAGTTGGAGGGCGTCAGCTCTGAACCCTTAAGGATCTGTCATTTTTGTCTGTGCCCCTACTTCCCTGATTTCCTTTTATCTTCTTTCTGAGGCTGACATCTCTGATCTCGCTCATGTAATTTTTTTCCCAGCATATGTATGTGCTCTGGTTACCACCATCCAAAACAAAAACACCTTCCCATGATGCTTCCCTTTTTTTCTTCTCAGAAAACATGGTGTTCCTTAGTGTTTCATGTTGTTTTCTGTTCCCAAATCCTGTGTGATTACACTTCCTTTCATGACTTCAAATAGCACGTCTGTTTACAGTTTTCAAAAATGTATATTCATCTCCATTTCCCTTAAATTTCATGTCTCAGTTTTTATCTGTGTACTGGATAACCGTATTTCGATACTTGGTATCTTGAATGTGGCTGCCTTTTCCTTCTTCATTCTACCCATAGCTCCCTGAAACACAAACCCAGACATGCCTTCTTTCTAAAGGAGCTCTTAGGATCATCTGCACTTCTCACATTATGTCTCTTATAGATACTGTTGTTGCTACTCCAGATCTTTTTCTTTCTGTATTGACAGATTAGTCAGGCACTGGCTGAGGTCTTTCTAGCCAGAGTCAGTGGTTGCCTCATGGGCCTTGTTGCCTCTCTGTCCTGCTTTCCAGCCATCTTCCCCACTGCTATGATTCTTCATTCCGTTTCGTTTTTTATTTTTCCTTTTTTTGAGACAGGGTCTTGCTCTGTAGTGAGATTATAGGCTGGTCTTGAACTCACTGGTGTAGCCCAGGCTGGCCTTAGACTGAGGACAATCCTCCTGCCTCAGCCTCCTGAGTTCTGGGGTTACAGGTGTGTGCCACTACACCAAGCTTTATGTGGTGCTGGTGAATCGAACTCAGGGCCTTGGCTTGCAAGGCAAGCACATAAACCACTGCACCATTCCTCCAGCCCCTCCGTTTCTTAAATAACACTTGTTTTTGGTAAAAATTCTCATCAGGTTCCACTTAGCATGATGCACTACACCTACTAGACCTCTAGAATGGGCTTACCTTTGTTTTGAACCCTTCATGGGCAGAACCGAAAACCGTTATCTCTAGGAGCGCCCCCTAGAGGGGGTGAGGAAAAGCTTCTGCCCATAGACCCAGTACTTTTCTGACCTTGTCCTGAGTTTGACTTAGGGGATTTTGTGTGTGTGTTCCCACAGTGCTCTGTGCATAACTGCCATTTACATTTTTACCTTATTATAATGGTCTGTTTCCTGATCTATTCTTCTGTGACTAGTTAATGGTAGTAGTGAGAAGTTTAGTAGCCAAAGGGATTCTTGACCGTCTGCCTGAAAATTAGTATGAAAGATGGCAGGCTCAACAGGTGAACTCCAGCTGTGGAAAGGTAAGGGAATACTTGCATTTTTGGAAGAGAGAAAAACATGAATAAAGGTGGATGATAAACTGATGCCTTTCTGAGAAAAAACTGGTGATTTGGCCTCTCTCTCTCTCTCTCCTCTCTCTATATATGTATGTGTGTATATCTCTATGTGTATGTGTATATGTATACACACACATATGTATACATATATACACATATATATATACATACACACACACACACACACACACACACACACACATATATATGTATATATATTTTTTTCTTTCTCTTTTGAGACAGGGTCTCACTCTGTAGGCCAGGCTGGGTCTGAGCTCACTGTGCAGCCCGACTGGATTCAGACTCATAGCAGTCCTCTTGCCTCAGCCTCCCAAGTGCTAGGATTACAGGTGTGTTCCACCATGCTCCAGCAAGATCTGGTGAAATGCTGGAGAAAGGAGATGATGAGAGATGGGAATGGAAGGCAACTCATGAATGACCTTGTGTGTCTTACTACCTAGTTTTATCCTGAAGTAGTAAGGAACCTTTGAAGAGTTTTAACGTTTGGCCAAATAAAATCACCCACATTATTTGAACATGCCCAGATGGCTTTATTTGTAATTCTCCATGGAATGCTCTTACCTGATTACCTATCTGTAGATTATACATACTGTAATTACTGCCTTTCCACATCTGCCCCATCTGTATTCTTGATGTCTTCTGTCAGACTCTCCATGATGACTGCATTTACTTGTTTATGTATCTTTCTTTCTTAGCTCTAAGAGTGGGTCTCTGAGACCAACAATGGGTTTTGATCCACGTCTGCATTCCTTACTAACATGTCACAAGAATGAGTATTGTGAACAGCTGTATCTTGAGGACAATCCCTCTGAGCCTTCTGGTAGCATTGTGGAGAATAGGTTACTGAGGAACAAGATGATGAGGCCAGTGAAGCCAAGGGGGTAGATTTTAAGGATGAGGGGAGAGAGAGAGAGAGAGAGAGAGAGAGAGAGAGAGAGAGAGAGTGAGAGAGAGTGAGTGTTGTGTGTGTCTAGACAGGCACTCTACCACTGCTTTACATTCCTAGCCCTAAGATCATGTTTGGCTTAGAGAGCTGGCGTTTCTGTTCACCCAGCTAGGAAATACAGAGAGGAACAGGTTCTGGGGAGAAAAGGAGAAATCCAACTCAAGAGAGTTGTTGGGCTTAAAGATGGAGATGTATGTGGAGGATCTATACCATGTCACATCACAAGTATGTCGGGCTGCCTGGTCCAGTGGCTTCCACCCAGAGGCTGCTTGGAAACAATCTGGAGAGCTTTTAAAGTGTAGGGATGGGGGAACTAAACATCTACAGAGATCCTAAGTCGTTTGCTCTGGTGCAGGGTCAGACTTTGTTATTTTTAAAAGTGTTTTCTGTGTCTATGATTTGCACCTAGGGCTTAGAACTAGACCGAGAGCAGGCATTGGGAGCACTGGAACCCTAGGGAATAAGTGTTTAGCTCATCCTTCAGTGTGAATAGCACTTTTGTCGCTTACTAATCACTTACTTTTGGATATTTGTACACGTAGCTATGAAAGTACCATGTTTTGTATAAATGAATTCTCATGAGCCCATTTTTCTCTTAGCTAGGAGTTCCAAGAGGTTTGATTGTGTTTTATTTATAATCTTTTCATCACTGCCTTGCACAGTACTTGCTGTATTTTAGAAACTTGATAAAAGTTGGTTGGATGAATCACATGGTAAATTTGTAAAACAGAACTTGAATTCATGGTTTTGCAAGTTGTCTAGCTGTTTCTTGGCTGCTGAACAGGTCACTAGTTGAAATTGCATAGTCATTCCTGTTTTAAACACATACACTTTTTACAAATTAAAGAGGATTGAGAGAAGCTTTATTTACTCTTAAGTACTTGGATTTTAAGGTAGTTCAGCTGTAATAGTTGTGACAAAAGTTCATCCAGGCATATCTTTCATGGATACTATTTAAAGTAGACAGTTTCAGGTGGTTGACTCATGTAGATTTTGTATCTTTTTTAAACAGACAGCTCTTTTGTGATTTCAGGCACATAAACCTTGAAATTTTAACTAGAAAGAAACCCTTGAGTTGATTTTGGACAGCAGCATAACAATTCCTTTTTAGCTAAAAAATTAAGAGAGTAGGGAATATTCATTAAGCCCTAAAGCTAGAAGATTATAGCCTTGATGATGGGGTGAGGGACCCTGTCTCAAAAAAAAAAATCACTTATTTCAAGAGTATATCTAATGTCTTGTTTAAATGATGGTTGTTTTAAACTCCCTAGATAATTTCAACATCTGATTCATTTTGGTGTTGGCATGTGATGATGGTTTGTTTCCTCATTCATGTTATTATTGGTCTTATGATTGACTCTTGATTTTATCATGGACATTTTAGATATGGTATTGGGAGCTTTGTTTCTTATTTAAATATTTTATTTTAGTATACAGTCACTATAATAAGTTTAGCATATAGATCCCAACTTACTTTTTTTTAAATTGGGATGGAATTCATAGACCTAACATTCATTCGTTTAAAGGGTATAACTTTGTTTGCTTTTATTATATTTACATTTATCCGTCCAATACCACAATTAATTTTGAGAACATTTTCAGTACCTGACAAAGAACTGTATCTCATATTCTTTGGCCTTCATGAGACCCCAACCCTCCCACTCATCCCCTCTAATCCTGCGTGACACTAATCTGTTTTCTGTCTCTGTAGATTTATATTGTAGAATAGAGGTGTCTATTCTGGACTTGTCATTAAATGAAATCATGCAATATGTTGCCTTTAGTTACTGACTTCCTTCACTTGGCTTACTGGTTTCAAGTTTCTTCCATGTTGTAGCATATGTAGTGTTCTGTTTCTTTTTTCCCCCTTGAATCATAAAGACATTTATTCATCTAGTAGCTAAAAACCTAATATTTATCAGGTATTACTATTGATTGTGATGAGACAGTGGTGTGCAAGGAGAAATTATCTACTCATATAGAGGAGAAAGACATTCATATATCAATCAGTAATGCAGGCAAAAATATAGCAGGTGAGACCTTAAGGAAAAATAGAGCAACCAACAAGAGATTGGCTGGCTGGCTTAATTGAACTAGGGATTCTCTAAGTTGCTTAAGTTACCCAGTCTGGGCTTGAACTTGTCACCTACTGCCTCAGCCTTCCAGAGTGCTGAGATTACAAACATTTGCCACCACTCCCCTGCTTGTTTTTTAATTTTGTGCTATTATTTCCCTATGTTACAGAAATCTGATAAACCCAGAGATAACAAGACTCATAGCTGAGTAGTCAGAGGTGAGAGGAGGATTTATTACAGTAGCGGGCCTCTGCCTGGATCAATCCAAAATGGCGGGCCTAGAGTTCGGGTAGGCTACTTTGATACTCTTTACGCAGGGGGGGCTTGCCGGCCAGCAAGCAGAAGAACACCAGAACACAGAGGAAATGCCTGAGTAACAGGTTTTTTGAAACATTTCCTCTTTGACACAAAGCAAGCTTCAGAGCACACACTTCGTCCTTGGCCCTGTATCACTGCATGTCCGGGGAGCAGGCTCTGTTCTCGTCTCTGTTCTGGTCCTAAAGCTACTCAGCTTCCCAGCTTTACTGTTCCAGACCCAGGTAAGGTGGGGACTGCTTTCCCAGGCTGCTTTTCCAGGTTACCTGTTTGAGGCCCAGTCAGAGGCGCTGTTTCCCTGGGGACTCTCCACACACCTATACATGCAGAGGCCTCTTGTGCCAGGAGCTGCTCCATCACTCCCCTGGTGGGGAGTGCTGCCTATGCATTGAGACTCCTTTTAGTGTCATTTTCTTCATTCAGCTTCATCTGAGCCCATGGACATGATCCTTCCTCAAAAATTCCAAATATGTCTTTGTTCCATAATTTTTTATTATCACATCATGACATATATGGGTAGTGTCTAGTCTTTCCCTCTGCTGGTTCTTTGAACACATGTGACGAATCATATTTGGTTCTATGCTCAATAAGCATTTAACTGGAATGTAAGCGTAAGATTTCTAGCAAGAACATTCCACATTTCTAGTATTGTTACTAGGGATTATATTTTATTCATTATTATACCAAAGGAAATTTTCTATCCTAGAAGAATTAAATGACAATGTATGATTATACATATCCAGTATCATACAGTCCTCAGAAGGGTGCACGAAGATAAGAGGCAGTTTAATTTTGCTGACAGAAATTACTATAATAGTGGTTTCTGATTAGAGACTTGGTGCTCAGCTTTCTAAAGAGAAGATCACGGAAATTTCAGCTCTGAGTTAACTTTGGGTCAGAGGAGTAATTTCCCATGACACATTGGGGAACTATGTATGTGGAAGAGTGGCCAGGCTAAAGTAGAACTACAGTAATGAAAAGCACAGGAACGTAGAGCTCCTTGCTCCACTGATTTCCAGCCTCCATACAGGTCTCTCTCTCTCTCCCTCTCTCTTTCATCTCTTTCTCTCTGGTACTGGGAATGAATCTAGCTCTCTATTCTTAATCTCATCCAGATGATATCTTCAAAGGTTTGCAGAAAATGTACAAATATGCATGCTCCTCATTTATACAAATGAAACATAATGCATGCGTGGATATAGTGTAGACTCTTGCCAGTCTATTTAGATTTGAGGTGGTCCTCATAGGATAATGCCAGACTAAATGCTATTCACAATTAGACATATTTTTAAAGCCACATGCTAATGAAAGCCTTATAAATAATGTCCAGCATTTTAACTTCACTTCATTTGCACTGTACTTGTTGCACACGTGGCTTCTTGTTAATGCTATGCCTAAGGTCAGGGAGATGTCCTGGTGCAGTGGCACTTGGGCTCCAGCTCGGCCAGCAGTTTGCCAAGTATCTAGACCCTTAAGCATAACTTGTTTATCCCTCCTGAACCTCAGTTTCCTCAGATATAAAATTATGGTATGACAGAAGTTTACCTTATGATTTCTTGGAACAAGCATAAGTGTCCACAAAAAAGAAGATTCTGTTTTATACGTCAGTGGGAATTTGAGTTGACAGAGGCACACAGAGTAGCCTGCTTAGTAAAGAAAGTGGATTAGAAGGGTAAGAGTCAAAGAAAAGAAAACAGGTGGTGAATTTTCTATTTCTGGTGTTTCTAAGTATGGTGAAATTATATTATAACTAAGTCAAACTACAGGAAAGGACCAGTATTTTAATCCTAGGAAAGTTAGTTAGTGTGATTATATTTGTTGAGTGCTCAATATGAATGGAGTATATTATGTTATAAACTATGGAGAAGACTTCTGAAAAGGGTAAAATATAGTTAGTACCTTCCAAGAACTCACAACTAATTACACTCATAGGATCTAGTTACAGTCCTGGTTAACTTATTAGCTATTGAGGATATTAATTCATTCAACAGTTTCTCCTTTCAAAGAGTTCACAGTCTAAAGTTGTATGGTTATTATATAATTAACTATACAATGTGAGAAGTAGTATAATAGGTAAATACAATGGCACTATGAAGGACATATTATAAGTGGCAGAGAGCTGTCAGGAAAATATCCTAGGAGAGATGGCATTGAAGCAGGATGCCAAAGGATGAGTGGCAGTTATAGGTGGAGAGACATACAAAAGGCACAGTGAATGTGGAGGCGTAAGCCAGTCAGGGAGCCTCGGGCTGATAAAGCACTGGGGCATGTGCATGGGGAGAGGTATGGTGGTGGTCGGGGAAAGGTAAAGAGGCTAAGCGCAGAGGAGGGTCAAGGCTGGGCATGAAGGGCCTCCCTTATTTGTTATCTTGATGAGTACTTGTCCTAAGAGAAGTGGTCATTGAAGGGTTAAAGTAGGAGAATGTCATAAATATATTTGCCTTTCAGAAAGATCACACTTGGCCAGGCACAGTGGCATACGCTTCTAATACCAGCTCCTTGGGAAGCTGAGGTAGGAAGTTCACATGGTTGAGGCCAATCTTCTGGATAATTTAGTGAGTACCTGTCTCAGAGCAAAAACTGGTAACATAAGGGCTGGGGATGTAGGTTAGTAGTGAAGTGTCTTGGGTTTAATCCCCAGTACTGGGAAGATATTAAGAAAAACAAAACCTCATTCTTGAAACAGGATAGTGGATAAACTGATTGAAGGAGGCCAGGGATTCAGAGTCACAGCGACCAGTCAGGAGGCTGTGGACTGTTTACTAATTTTTCAAATTTATTTATTGTACTGGAGATGGAACATACGATCTTTGCACTGAGTTACATCTCCAGCCTTTTTAAAAATTTTTATTTTGAGACAGGGTCTTGCTAAGTTGTCCAGACTTGGCTTGAACTTGTGATTCTCCTGCCTCAGCCTCCTAGAATGCTGGTAGTATGGCCATTTGCCGCCTTGCCCAGTGTGTGGAGTTAATCTCCTGGTGAAGGAAGAAGGTGAGGATTAAAGCTGTGCCATAAGGGTAAGGAAAGGAAGGGGAATAAAGAGTGAAGGAGGAAGTAGGTTACCAGTTACCTGTGGCAAGAGGCTGAAGGGCGGATGTTAAGGAAGAAATGGTCTCAAAGTTTCCAAGTTTTGAGCCTGGGAATCTGAGAGGAAGTGCTTCATTGGCTGCTAGAGGACATAGAGAAGTTGGAGATATTTGCTGTGAAAGATATGTGCAATTTAGTATTTGTTGAATTTAACATGCTAGTGGGACATCCAGATCAAATTATCCCTTAGCCTTCAATGGTCAGGTGTGAGATTTGGCTTAGAAGTCTTGGTTGCAAATAGATTGTCAGTTATTGGCACACAAGGGCTGGCTATAGATGAAGCAGGCTTCATGTAGGACTGTGGGTGAGGGAATGCACTACCAGAGCATAAATAATCTTTCATTACTGTTTGGTGATGTTTGCTTTTGAGGTGTACTACATTTGTATATATAGTTGGCTTTTTACCCCTGGGCTGTTTTGTTCCATTGATCACTGTTGGTATCATGACAGTTGAAATATTTTTGTTAATACGTTATCTGTAGGACTCTTTTTCCAGTGACTTGGAAAAATATTTCCCCCTGCTATGAATTTTTAATCATTTTGTTCAAAAAATTCTTTTTGGATAATGGTTGAAATTGCAAAATTTTTCATTGTTTCCAGATTTGTTCCTGTTTACTTCTAGTTTCTTGTTTCATTTTTAATGCTTATTTGTTAAATATTTGCTTTGTTTCAGAGATACAGGTATTTCAAGGAGATTTACGAAATGAGGTTTCACTCATTGTTTCTTCATCTGTATATTCCTTGTGCTGTATTTTATTCAGTGTTCATGGATCTGCTGCATAGTAGGTGATTCTTGGGTTTTAGTTTGTGTATTGAAGGAGCATATAATGTAGTAACCTAACCATCATACGGTGGTATGAGCATACAAACCAAGATGTTTTTATGAAGTGGTTTGAAATTATAGAAGAGGGATATGGGGCAGGAGAGGGTATGGGAAAGGAGCAGCTAAGAAGAGGAGGAAGAGAGGACCTCAAGTTCAAGTCCAGCTTGAGCAACTTAGCGACTTAATGACACCCTGTCTCAAAATCAGAACTAAAAGAAAAGCGAACTGAGGATGAAACTCAATGAGAAAGCCTTGGATTGGATCCCTAGTACTGAAAAAAAGGGGGGTTGTAGAGGAAAATGATGGAGAAGTTTCAACAGAGAAGAAGAGGAAGTGCTTGATGTGGGTGGCGAGTGTCTTGTACAGCAGGCTACAGGACACAAGCACAGGCCACAGGGAGGCCAAGGTGGAGGAGGGGCACCAGTGTAGGATTGGTGCCATGGCCACTGTCCTTTAAAGGTCATTGCCTATGTGATCAGTTTGATTGTCACAGCACTGGCCCTGTGAAAGAGAGCTTGCAGATGTTCCTTTTTCTTTTGAAATCTCACCCTGGTCTTTCTTCTTCTTTTCATAAATTCTACTCTAATTACTTGTAAAAAAAAGAGTTTGAATATCATTATACTTTATGGATGAAAGAATTATTCCTCAGAGATTTATCTAGTGCCATATGACTAATAAAATAATTGAATTCCGGGCTGTATAACTCAGGTCTCTGAGTCTGATGGGCTGGGCTTATTTACATTAATGCAGTGCTAGTCTCCCTTTTCCTTTAAAAGTTACTCTTGATTCTAAAAATTAGGAAGTTGGTAGAAAATGAAATACATTTGAGTGACTGGACTAGAATATATAATTTTAACAAATTTGCTTTCTGTGTATTCCCTGTCATGAATGGTTTAAATACACTGTAAACGTGAAATTGAAGAGTCTGTAAGGGGAATAAATTAGACAGAAAACAAACCTTATAGGTCTGAGAAGTTAATAACTATTTTTTCAGTGCTTTGGATTTAACTCTGGACTGAGCAACATTCCCAGCTCTTTTTATAAATTCTTTGTTGTGAGAAAGGGTGTTGCTAAGTCTCTGAATTGTCCAGCCTGGGTTTGAACTTATGGTCCTCCTGCCCTCGCCTCCCAGAGTGCTAGGATGACAGGTACTTGGCTTAGAGCTTGATAAATTAAGTCTTTAATTTTATATAATTTAATTTTTTATTACAAAAATTTAAACATGCTAAAAGTAGATGATTATATTGAACCCTTTACTACCCTCTGGTTCACTTTACCAGTTAACTTAGCCATCTTAATTTGAATATAACCCTCCCCACACAGATGCTGCTGGTATTATTTAGGCGAATCCAGACATCATTTCGTGTAACTTGAACTTTAAAACCTATTGTGCTTGAAGCTAACTTCTGCTCTTGTCCCCATTTATAAAGTTGTTTTTGCTGGGTTTTTTTTGAGACAGGGTCTCACTCTTTAGTCCAGGCTGGTTCTAAACTCACTGCGTAGCCCAGGCTGGCCTTGAACTCACAGCAGTTTTCCTGTGTCCACCTCCTGAGGGCAAGAATTACAGGTGTGTGCCACCATGCCTGGCTCATTGGCTTGTGTGGTGCTGGGGAATTGAACTCAGATACTTAGCACTTGTTAGGCTTGTTAGGCTTCAACCACTGAGTGATTCCTCCAGCCCTCTCCTTTCCGTTTGCCACTTGTCATCAGTGGGCCTAGTAATAATCCTCCGTGTGCAGGTAGGAAAAGCTGTGTATGTGTTGACACTCCGGCTGTGAGCTGGTAAAAGAGGGGGTCTTGCAATGAAAATTAGCTTGTGTGAGTCCGATTTAGAGTTTCTCCTGAACATCAAAGCTGTTATTCATAATTAACCTTTTTCAACATGTGATATGGTAAGTTTTTCTGAAAATTAGGAGTAAACAAAGAGACCAGACTGGACTTCAGGTGACAGCAGAGTGGCATTAATAATTACTGCTTGTTACATTGGTTGGCATCATGAACAGGCATGGGGAAGCTCATGATTAGCCATGAGAAGGAGCTAATCATTAACATGGGAAAGGCATGTTTTAGGGCAGGTATGTCCATCTTACAGCCTACTGTTTGTTTGACCTTATTTTTACAACAAAATTATATATGTTATATGTGGCCCAAGACAGTTCTTCTTTCAAAAAAAAAATTGGAGAGGGGGAGAATAAATGGCAGGCCACAGATTAGAGATGCCTGCTTTAGAGGGATTGTTAAATTATTATACCTTATGTTTTACTTGGATATTTTCACAGCGTCTCTTCGGAGCTAGGGTAGGTCACTTTCCTTAATGTAGCAGCAGGACGTAAGGAATGTACTCCTGTGTGCCTGTGCCTGGCCTGTGTGTGTGCAGTGAGTGATGGGGCGTGGCCTTGCTGCTCACCAGCCTCTATACCCTGTGTTTGTTGACTGGTACTATTTTTGTTTAGCAGTCTTACTTTGTAAAAGTTCCAATTATTGGGGACCGGGGAGTGGCTCAGTGATAGAGTACTTGCCAACATGTCTGGATTTGGTCCTCATCACTACTTGGGGTTGGTGGATGGGAAGAAAAATCTGCAGTATCTAAATATGGAAGTATAATTTCAGCACACTTCTCTTTTCTAAAGCTTTATTTCTGGGAGTCTGTTTCAGTTGGCCTGCTGGGAAAGAGCAGTCCTATTAATAGTAATTTCTCAGATATATTTATAATAGTGCTTCATTGCATTTTCCCCTGAAGATAAAAGTGAGATTAAAACTTCTGGTGTTTCTTTTCTAGCTCAGCTTCTGCTCAATGATGTTCCAATTGAAAAAAGATTGCTAAGGCTTGTCTGAAAAATACAGTGACATAACACCTCTAGGAATAGAAAGAGGATTGTATTTGTGTGTGTATGTGTGCACATACACATATGTATACGTTTGTGTGTGCAGCGTGGTTAGGTACATGAGACTAAGGATCAGGTCACATAGTACTGTGCTTTTCAAGTCAAAGGGCTGCTTTTTCAAGAATTTGATAAGAATCATTTATCAAGTTGTGATGATTAATCTTCTTTGCCAATTTGACTGGATTAAGAGTTATCTAGATTAGTAAAGCACACTTTGGGTGGGTCTGGTGGGCTGTGGGGGTGCAATTGCTCAAACCCTTTGAAGCTTAGATCATGCCACCACCTGCCCTATATGCTTGATGTGGAGCTACAGAGTGTGATGTTTGCCCCGCTGGGTCTTGCTTTGGTCCTGTTCTTTTCTATCTCCATTCCTCCCTTTTGGATGGAAATGTTTACTCTGTACCATTGCATCTTGAGATTAAGTAACTTGCTTTTTGATTGTTACAGGGACTCACAGCTAAGATTTTGCCTTGAATCTCAGGGGAAGTTTTGGACTTGAATTTTTGAGCAGTGCAGAAACTGTAGATATTTTGGGGAAGAATTAAATGCATTTCCAGTTGATGCAGGAAATTTACATCATGTTTGGTGGAATTATGACCTTGTTATTAGATATATTGTTGTGCCCAGTTCGCAAGACCCCCAAGGAAGACCCCAGGAGCCGATTCTGATGCAAACACATGAGAGTCTTTATTGCAGGCTCGAGCCTGGGCCCTCCCTTTCCAGCGCAGTGGAGGCAGGGAAGAGCCCCGAGTGCCATTTGTGCAGGGTTTTTATTAATAAAAAATCATGAAATTGCAACAAGTTGTTTACCATGAAAACTAATTGGATGATATTTATTGCAGAGAAATTTGTGAGCTTGTGATTGGATAAGGTGCTGTTTTAATGGAAGCTATATGGAATGTCCTTATCAGCTAGATACATTTTCATCTAACAGTTAGTACGGCTATAATTTTTCATTTTCTGACTATAATCCTGTTTGCTTTACTCATTGCTAAGAGTCTGCATTCCTCCCTGCTTATCCAGAAACCTGGGGGCATTGCAGGGTCAAAATGGCATTACTTTGGTTCTTCAATATTGGGAGACTAAATGGTCTCAGGAGATATGTTTTGATGTCAAGTTGACAAGGAGTGAAGTGGAATATGATGGTTAGACTTTTTTTCCGGGGGAAATTGGGCTTGAACTTGGAATTCTCCCGCTTCAGCTTCCCAGAGTGCTGGCTGGTATGATATCACCTTGACAAGATTATGAGTTACCTAGGAGATGATAAAGCAAATTTCTGGGTGTGTCCAGGTGGCTGTGGGGGCATGACCTTGACAACTATACCCACACCTGGCTCTTTGCTCTTGCTGCCCTCCTCCTGTACTCTGCTGCCTGGCCATCCTCAGGTGAGCATCTTGCTTGTCCACCATGTTGTTTCTGCCTTGGAGCCATCCAACAGTGGACTGAAATCTCTCAAATTGAGCTAATAGAAATGTCTCTTAAGTTGTAGGTGTCAGACTTTTGTCCTAGCAATGTAAAAGTGACTAATGCAAGATGTGAGGAGAAACTGTAACTTCTCCGGCACCTCTCGTCTAAAGGAACTTCCCAGTCTGGTTAATAACTGACTTTTCTGGAGGCATACTGTACATCATGAGCTGTAGCTGTATATACTGTGATGGAGGTTAGGACATAAAGTCTCTGGGCTTCAAGTACTTAACATTTTTATGGAGTAAGTAAAATATACAACATAAAAAAAAAAACTTAGCCTAAGTGCCATTTAAAAAGAAAGTCTGTTTCTATTATTTTAAAAATACTATTTTATCTTTCCGAAAATAGGAAAGTAATATACATCTTCAGTTCAGTGTAGTATGTCTAAAGAGTAAAACCACACCCACATACACACACAAGGAAACCAGAGGACAAGCACTTAATATTGTAGAGATCTCCAGTGCTAGTTTGTTTATTATTTGGTCTTTGGTCCTTGTTTTCTTTTTGGAAGCCTAAGGAGCTATTTCTTGCACATGTAGTATTTCCAATGTATGTCCATTTTAGGTCTGTTGTCTTTTGTTTTGCTTGAAATAGCCTTCAGCTCTATAGACTATTATAATTTTTAGTTCAGAAAATTTTATTTTTGCTCTTTGTGTGTGTGTGTGTGTACACACTTACAGTTTTAGTTTCTTCAGCCAATATGTTATTGTTCTAGGGTTGAATCTTAATTCTGTTTTCTATTTACTGTTTTTTTCTTACTATTGTTTGTTCTTTCCTCCCTTTCTCTTTGAAATTCAATGGTAGGATAACATCTGTAATGTGTCTTCTGTATAATGGATACAGTATTCTCCTTAAACATTTTACTGCTTTTTGGGTGCCAGTTATTTTAATTAATGCTTTTTTTGTAGTCTTTTTTTTAAAACTAAGCCAATCTTTTAATCTCAACCTAGTCTTTTGCTACTCTTGATTGAGACTTTATGCCATGCCTGACACAAAAATGTGCTCAAAAATACATTGGGTGAGTTGAATTTTTGAATAAACAGAAACCAGATCTTAGTTGATGTATCCCACAGAGACAGTTAAAATATTTTTCTAATAATTTATTCGTTTTTAAAAAACCAGCTGCATTGAGGTGTGATTTACATACTATAAAACTTACCCATTGTAAGAGTATAATTTAATGATTTTTATTAGATTTTAGAGAGTTTTGCAACTCTAACAGTTTTGGAACATTTCATTTACTACAGTTAGCCCCTTCTTGCCTATTCGTAGTTAAATCCTTGCTGTATAACTTGCTTTCTGTCTCTGTAGAGTTGCCTTGTGTAGACATTTCATATAGTTGTGTACTGATGTTTTTGCTTTTGTATACAGGATATCCCAAAATTTTGTTAATTTTTCCTATGGTGACTTTTGGGGCACTCTGTACATTGTATTTAGTACTTGTATAATTTTTCTCATAGTATTACTTTTACTTGAGATATTGCAACAAATTAATACTAAGCTAATAAATTTTATACTATATTTTTATATGTATGCAACCTTTGGGACACCCTGTATATACACACATGCAAATATGTACACACATACATATATACACTTCTGTGCTTGTTTATGTATAATTTTTTTTTTAGGAATAGCAGAAAGCAATTTTTAAAAAATGATACTTCATGTAGTAGTATCATCTGTTAAGATTTTAAATAGGCATTTGTTACTATTTTATTTTATTTTTTCCCACTATTTTTAATGTACATAGTGTTTACAATGAATTTGGGTATTTCGCGCACATATGTATCATATCAACTTTACAATCCCTTCCCATTTTTGACCCTCCCACCTCCTCCCTATCCCTTCCCCAACTCGGGTTACCACTTCACGTGGTTCTATAGAATGTCTGTGATCTGGGTTTTCCAAGTTAAGAGACTATACAGTACTCAACATATTAATCTTTCCCATCTAAATCATTTCACTTTAGTGTGTTTATGTATAAATTTTTAAACAAGGTTTACATATAAATCTACATAAAATATATACTTTTCTAATAATTTTGCTTTTTAAGCATGGCTTTCCAAGGGCTGCCTCCATGTTTTTGTAATGTAGTGATCAGAAGTCAATGCTTGGATGGTTATGCTCAAACATTTTCAGCCAATGAGGCTTTTGCCCTCTACTCATAGGTCTCAGTGTGAGTAGGGTAGTAGACTCAACGTTGAGACTGTTCAGGTCTGCCTTGCGCTATTTTCCACTGGGTCCTTTAATGTCACCTTTATACCTCTGCGTTCTCAGGGTCACCCACAAACTTGCTAAAACATGACCATTAACTTCAGCCCATCAGTATTACTCACTTTCTTGTATTTATCAATTGTCCATCACTTCCATGGACAGTGCAGGTGGGTGTGTGTGTGCCTCACCAGCCTGGATTCAGCAGACTGCCTTGTACCCCAGCGGCAAGGCTGCCAGTCCTAGTGGTTTGCCCTGCCCTGCCTTTCTCAGCCCTACATTACCACTCTAAAAACTGAGTGAGTAGATGAGTATATAGCAGGTGGGGAGCATGCGTATATAGCCTCTCTGCTTTTACCCAAATTCTGTAGTTTTTCAGGCATAAATGATTCTTCTTTCCAAAACCATTCATTTTATCAGTATGTATTTTGGTACATAGTAACATTCAGTTTGAGAAGCTGATGCATATCTCTATATCTATCTATCTATCTATCTATCTATCGAATCTTTATCTTTTTGGCTTTCATTTCCCCTTCCTATCCCGATACCCCCGTGTTCCCTTTCCCTCTCCACAAAATCTACCTTCCTATTTTCTTCCATCTCTCTTTCATTTTGCTTTTACTTTTTCATAGTTTGGTTTTCTCATATTAGAGAAACCATCAAGCATAAATGAACCTTAGGTTGTATTCTCTTGACTGACTTTCAGAGCACTAAAAAGGTTGTCAGTTTTGTCCAACTTTATAATTGGCTTTCGGGAAGGGAATTGCCCACGTTCTCACTAGGCCATAGCTTCTCTGAATGTATTTCTCTTCTAGTGTAGTCAGTCACCTGTCCAGTTGTACTTACTCTGATAGAGCTTGCCAGAAAAACAGAACCAGTAAGATATGTGGAAGCTCACACACACAAAGAAAAAAAGAGAGAGGTGGGAAGGGAGGGAGAAGGGTTTAATTTTAAGGAATTGACTCCTGTGATTGTGGGGCTGCCAAGTCTCAAATTCATAGGGCTTAGAGGAAGATAGGAGTTGATGTGTCGTCTTTTATCCTAGTTCTGCAGTTCAGCAGACTGTAGCAAGAGAAAGAAATTGATTCTATGGGATTGACTTGTGTGATGTGGACACTGGGCTGGCATGTCTGAAATCCAGTTATTTGGGCAGATATGGGTTGATGTTGCAGTCTTAACTCCAGATTCTCCAAGACAGCAGGTTGGAAACTCAGGGTTTCTGTGTTGTAGTCTTGAGATTTCCTTCTTTTTCAGGAAGGCTTATTCTTTTCTTTTAAAGCTTCTAGTTTTTGAGTGAGGCCTTTATGTATTATGGAGTATAGTCTGTTTTACTCAGAATCATTTGATTTAATTATTAATCTGTTACGGTTTAGGTCTAAAATGTTCCCCCAAAAGTTTTATGTGTTCAAAGGTGAGGCTGTTGTAAGTGACTGATTCACGGAGGCAGTATACACATGAGTGAATTAAACCACTGATGAGTTCACAACTGACTGGCTGTCGGTTAGAGGGCAGTCGGAAGGAATTGTCATTGCATGCATGACCTGGAAGGGAGTGTGTCCAATGAGGAGCAGAGTGTGGAAGGCTGGTTCTGTGTGTGGCTAAAGAATTTGCCAATAGGAATGTGGAAAGGAATTTATTGATGTACTACAAGAGACTAGTGATTAAATTGCAAGAGAGATAGGAAGGTTGAAGTTTTTTGTGTGTTTGTTTTATTGGAGATTAAACCCAGGGCCTTCACATTGAGCTGCATTCCCAGCCCATTCTTTAGTTTTGATTTTGAAACAGAGTCTTGTTGAGTTGCTTGGGCTGGGTTTGAATTTGTCATCTTCCTACTTCAGCCTTCTATAGTGCTGGGATAACAGGCCTGCAGCACTGGGCCCAGCCTGGTTGGGATTTTTTTTTTTTTTTTTTTTTTTTTTAACAAGAGAGGTTCTTGCTTTGTAGCCCATGCTGGCCTAGAACTCAGAGTGATCCTCCTGCTCAGCCTCTCAAATTCTGGGATTACAGACATTCACCACCACACCAAGCTGTTTTGTGGTGCTGGGTTTTGTACTTCCTAGGCAAGCACTCCAATCACTGTGCTACACCCTCAGCCTCTGGTTAGGATTTTTGTAAGAACTGAAAACATGAGAAAAGATCTCACTTAGTAAATGTAAGTGTCTCAGAAAAGTATTTCTAGGGCACCTTGTTCCTGCTCAATCTTCCAGGAACACCTGTGTTATGTAACTAAAGTTGTGTATCGACGGTGTAGGCTGACAAGATCATTTACTTTTGCTTCACAGAAGGTCCCTTCTTGCTGGGAAAAAGATTTATTTTTATCTTTCGCTGTTTTGGTCAGTATTGGTGTTACTGTTTAAAAGGTGCTGAACAGAATTGATTTAATGTGGGAATGTTGCTGCTAGGGCTTTTTACTCTTTTTGTTGCCCATGGAATATCACCACAGTATATTCTTTTTCCTGACTCCTCCTTGGCTGCTGTGGGGTAAGCAGCTTTCTCCACCATGCCCTTCTATTGTGGCCTTTCTTCCTTGGAACCATCAGTCATGGACTGAACCTTCTGAAACCATAAGCCAAAATAAACTGCTCCTCCTTTAAGTTGCAGGTGTGAGATATTTTGTTCCAGCAACAGGAAGGTAACTAATATAATGTACATCTAAAAAATCCTTTCACTATAATATTTGACTGGTTTTTGACTAAACAGTTGGCCGCTGTGCCCTAGCCAAGTTGACACAGAATTAACCATCACATTTGTGAGGATTCAGGGTAAATTTTTATTTAGTCTAAGTGTAGTCTGGTTGCTCTTTGCTTCCCAGTGTTGTATTTAAATAAACTTGCAGCTACAGCTGTTTTAAATGTCTGCTCCTGCCTTTATAAATTCCATGTCTTTGATTGTAATGTATCTGCAACTTGGAGTACCTGTGTCCAAATCTTACTGTCCTTCTAAAGGTTAGGCTGTAGACATATATAGATATCCTATGTACCAGCTTTCCTGAGCTACTCCCTGTTACCTAGTTGTGCTGTGTTATGTACCATTGTGCTTTGCACATGAGTTTCTGTGGCTTAGAGCGTTTCTCTCTCCTGTTTTCTTGCTTTTTACTTTTTTTTTTTCTTGCAGTACTGGGTATTGAACCCAGGATCTTACACATGCTAGTCAAGCTGTCTAGTACTAAGCTACATACTCAACCCATTAAAATACTTTTATTTTGAGACAGGGTCTTACTAAGTTACTCAGGGTGATCTCAAAACTTTTCCTGCCTCAGCTTCCTGAGTGCCTGAGATTACAGGTATCTACCATCGCACCCAGCTCTCCCTTGTTTTCTGTAAAGCTTTTACAGCTTCCTCAAGTTGACTTGTGTGCTTTTCGTTATAGCCCATTATACCTTTGTGTGTTTCTTTTGAAGCATTGATCATATTTTATTATCAACACTTGTATATCTGTCTGTCCAGAAAACTTTGTTTTTTGAGAGCAGAGGTCACTGTACTGTTGCCCTTTCCAAGGTTTTTTCTCAAGCAAGCCTAGATATCTGCTAAGTGCTACCTAAATAAATTGCGGGATGAATGAATTGAATGCTAAATGTTTGGAAGTTGTATTTTATGTTTCTTCTATGATTTCTCTTTATAATAGAATGTGGAGATAGTGACTTTTGGAGAATGAAACAAATCTGAATACAAGTAATCGGCTTTGGGTATTAAGTATCTGATTGACTGTGATAGAAGTCATTCTGTTTTTCATTATGTGGCAGACATGAAGCTTTGGATTTTTTATGTTAAGAAAATCAATTTCTTATTATAAACTTTTTGCTCATACTTGTATATACTGTGGTCTGAGAGAATCAAAGCATCTGAGACTGCTTCGGCTTCTTTCTAGCTAAAATGCCATATTGGTAACTGGGGACTAACTTATAAACAAATATAATGTAATGATAATATTTTTCCTCTTACTAGATGTTGATCATCATGCTGAAGTAGAATCTCCATGGCCTGAACGTTGTTTGAAAATCATTTTGAGCAAAATATCTGCTTAATAAGATAACCACATCAAGATGGTTGGAAAACTGAAGCAGAACTTACTATTGGCATGTCTGGTGATTAGTTCTGTGACAGTGTTTTACTTGGGCCAGCATGCCATGGAGTGCCATCACCGAATAGAGGAACGTAGCCAACCATTTAAATTGGAGAGTGCAAAGACCACGGTGCGAACTGGCCTAGACATCAAAGCCAACAAAACCTTTGCCTACCACAAAGATATGCCTTTAATATTTATTGGAGGTGTGCCTCGGAGCGGGACCACACTCATGAGGGCCATGCTAGATGCACATCCTGACATTCGCTGTGGGGAGGAAACCAGGGTCATTCCTCGAATCCTGGCCCTGAAGCAGATGTGGTCACGGTCCAGTAAAGAGAAGATCCGCTTGGATGAGGCTGGTGTCACCGATGAAGTGCTGGATTCTGCCATGCAAGCCTTCTTATTAGAAATCATTGTTAAGCACGGGGAGCCAGCCCCTTATTTATGTAACAAAGATCCTTTTGCCCTGAAATCTTTAACTTACCTTGCTAGATTATTCCCCAATGCCAAATTTCTCCTTATGGTCCGAGATGGCCGGGCATCAGTACATTCAATGATTTCTCGAAAAGTTACTATAGCTGGATTTGACCTGAACAGTTACAGGGACTGTTTGACCAAATGGAATCGTGCCATAGAGACCATGTATAACCAGTGTATGGAGGTTGGTTATAAAAAATGCATGTTGGTTCACTATGAACAACTCGTCTTACATCCTGAACGGTGGATGAGAACACTCTTAAAGTTCCTCCATATTCCATGGAACTATTCAGTATTGCACCATGAAGAGATGATTGGAAAAGCTGGGGGTGTGTCTCTGTCAAAGTGAGTAGAAATTATTTTTTATTTTTATCCTATATTCAGCTAACCAAGATATGTATATGCATGTCTGTGTATGTGTGTATGATTTTTATATACAAAATCTCCACACCTTTTCCAGAACAGATAGAGCTTCACTGATGTTTTTGTAGTTGTTAATTCTCTACCAGTTCATTGTATGTTCTTCTGTTTAAGTAGGCTTTTAAAAATAGTTTTAGTTTCACAACAAAATCTAGCTAAAAGTACAAAGGTCACACATAAACTCTGCCCACATGCCTATACAGCTGACACTAATATCAATATCCCATCTGAGACTAGTACATTTTTTTAATCGGATGAATCTATATTTGATACAGCTTCACCCCAAGGTACATAGTCTACACTGGGATATTGCTATCATATGTTCTATAGTTTTGACAAATCATAGTGATATACATTCTCCTATTCTAGGATTATGCAGGGTATTTTCACTATTCATTACCCTCTTAGATTTTATCCAGTATTTTTTTAATGTTATTCTTGAGAATCAGAATTGAGAGTAATTATTATCAACATGCAACCTAATTAGTTTTGTTGTTTTATACTAGAAAAACAAAGCCAAATGTGTTAGTGAGAAAACTTTTGAGAAATGACATTCCATTGTTTTTACAACCACTTGTAGGTCATAAAAAAATTAGATTTGTTCTTTGCAAGAATGCAGGGCTGGCCACTCACCAGGTTGTTGCTACACAGAGAAAAAAAACAGACAAAAATCATCCAAGAGCTGCTTTTATCTCAAAACTGAAGAATCAAGTGTGAGACATGACCAGAATAAGAGAGAGAGGGCAAACAAAGGAAGAGGGAGGGTTTTTTTCCTTGACCTTGTGTTAACTATTGATCTAACCCTAGATATGTTTATTTTATATGAAGAAACAGAAGCACGCTTTCCCAGTTTCTTCATGTACTCAGTATTTGTTGAGCTGCCTTTATGTATTGAGTATCCTTCTGGGCACTTAAAACACAACAGTGAATAAAACAAAGTCCCATCTTACCCATAATTGAGCTTTCAATTGCATGTGCCTTCTGGAACCTTCATTTTAATTCTCCTATTGATACTCTTGCACGTTTTCTAATGCAACCTTCCTCAATACTTTAATAATGAAATTTCTTTGCCTGGTAATCAAGATTGGATTCATTTTAATCAGTGGCCAATAAATAGATATAAATTATGTAGGAATTTAGGACACAAAGGAGTTGGAGTATTGGGTTCTAAAGTTATTGCTTAGATAAAAGCTGAAATTATTAAGACAGGGAAACATTATTAAAAAGATCAAAAAACAAAATTGACTCCTTGAAATAATTGTAAAAATATAAATAAACCCTTTGCAATATTGTTGAAGGTAGAAAATGTCTGCATATCATATAAAGGATGAGGAAAGAGACATAATCACAGATATATAAGAAATGTAAAAGAACACTATGTTAAAGCACACTTATAATAAATTTGAGGTTTTAGAGACAATAGCAGATTTTTCAAAATAGATGGAGAATTTAAATTATCATCAAAAACATTAAAAGGTGATGACATACCATTTAAAAAAGAATAGGTGATTCATACTGAATTATTTTTAACCTTTAGAAAACAGGTGAGTCTAGTGTTACTAATCCATTTTAGATTATAGAAAAGATCTTCCCTGTAATTTTATGAAGCAGTGATTTAATGACTGAACCAAGTAAATTGCAGGAAAGAAAGTAATTTTTGATATATACCAGATAAAATCACACATACAGAATTTGTCTGTATATCAAAATTATGTACTATAATTTTATATTATATAATTATAAACTATTAAAACCAAATACTTTTATTAATGAGAGAATAGTTCCTTCTAGAAAAATCTGTCAATATAATATGCTGTATGATACATCTATAGTATAACCTTACATAATCTTTTCATCCATTGTTAAAAAGATTCTTGGTTTAAATTCAATTGTCATTCATATGATAAATTCCTAAGAAGGAATAGGAGAAAACCTTACATTAACGATAATGACCATTTCTTCTCTTACTGTGTTTTTATTGAGCACTCCATTATATACCAGATAATGTTCTGTTCCATTATATGCCAGGTAATGTTCTCTAAACTAGGTCACAGTAATTCATAAGGCAGACAAAACAGACCCTCTCGTCTTAGAGTTTACATTATCATTTGAGAGCCATCTATTAAAGAAATTTTAGAAAGACAAGTTGAATATCTGGTTAGTTAGATGATGATAAGTATTATGAAATCAGAAATAGAGAATTGGAAGTTGCTTTGCTGGCTTGTGGTACTGTTAGGGAAATCCTTATTGGTTACATTACATTTGAATAGAAAACTGTAGAACATTAAGTCAGCAAAACAAACAAAGTTTTCTGCCTGTAAAGGGTAAGACAGAAGTTGGAAAATATATTAGAAGGTTATGATTATGATTATTGAGACAGGGTCTTATTCTGTAGTCCAAGCTGGTCCTGAACTCACTGTGTAGCCCAAGTAGCCTCAAACTCAGAGCAATCCTCCTACCTCAGCCTCCTGAATGCTGGAATTACAGGTCTGCACCACCATGCCCAGTTTATGTGGTTCTGGGGAATTGAACTTGGGGCCATTTGCTTACTAAGCAAACACTTAGCCACTGAGCCACACCCTTAGCCCAAAAGATTACATTTTGAAAAGTAAAAGAGGAAAATAAAGGGGTTCACGACTCAGGAGATTTTGAGGTTCAGGTTGTAGTATTTTAGTATCTCATTAAAAAATTTTGAGGTTGACCGAGCTCTACTCCTCTGGGTATCCTTCCAGAAAAGTTAAAAATATCATATAGCAGAGATACATGAGTACCCATGCTTATAGCAGCACAAATTATAATACCTCAATCATGGAAGGTGCCAAAGTGCCCATTAGCAGATTATTGGATAGAGAAAGTGTTGTATATCTTCACAATGGAGTAGTACTCAGCAATAAAAATAAATTTGAGTCATTTGTAAAAAAAGTGGATGCACCTTGAGACCATTATGCTTATTAAAGTGAATCAGAACCAGAAGATTAAATATTGCATGGTTTCTCTAATATGAAACACCCAAAGTGTAAATAAGTAAAAGATAAAACTAAGAAAGATGGTAGGAAACAGGGAGATGGACTTGTGGGAAGGAAGAGGGGATATGGGAGGCTGTGGGAGGGTGGGAAAGGGGGAACGGAAATGAATGTGGCTGATGTGATATGTATGTGCACCATTTCCTCAAGTTTAGTGTAACCATTGTCACACATACATACAATAAAAATAGCTCTTTGGGGGAACAGGAAGAAAAAAGAAAAGGTAAGGTATGAGCCATCTCGTGTGATATGATGGAGTTACCCAAGTGGGTTTCTGGTAAAGTGTTCCAGGCAGGTGGGGCAGTCACTTTAAAGATGCTAACAAAGGAACAAGTTTGACCTAAAAAGACAGTGGCACTGGAGCCGGAAACAGTGGAAGCACATGGCAGAAGATGGCGAGCTGCTCACCCCATTGCAGACAGAAATCCAAGTGAAATAGGCAAGACTAGAGACTCACGCAAGTGTAGAGCTTTCTCAGGAAGAAGATGTAGCAGTGTTTCTTCTTCCTTCCTTTACTCAGTTCAAACTGCCAGTTGGGACCACATGACCAGGGTGGTGCCCCTCCTCACTTCTTGGCCCACAAGTCAATAACAAACAACTGAAAGTTCTGCCCTGGGCACCTTCCCAGTCTCAACAAGTTGACACAGTCTTTGCAGGTCAAACTCCAAGCATCTTCCCCTTCCAGCCAAGCTCTACCTCCCAACAACAGAAAGTTCCACAGTTATCCCACTACATCCAAAAGCATGAGGCTTTTGAAGGACATTCTAGGTCCAAACCATAGCACCGTTAATCTGCTCATGGACATAACAGAGCTACTATAAACATGAGTATGCATGTATCATTCTTGTATGATGACTTTAACTTTTTTGGGAAGATACTCAGAAGAGATATAGCTAGGTCAACTGGGATATCTATTTTCAGTGTTTTGAGGAATCTTCATACTACTTTCCATAGTGGTTGTACCAATTTACAGTCCCACCAACAATGTGGAAGGCTCCTTTTTCCCCACAACCTCACCAGCATTCGTTGTTTTTTGAGTTCTTGATATCAGCCAAACTTGAGATAAATGGAACCTCATTGTTGTTTTAATTTGCATTTCTCTGACAGCTAAAGAAGCTGCACATTTTTTCATTATAGATAATAATCCTGTCTGAGAGTAGCTGGCAAATTTTATTTTCTCATTCCATCAATTCTCTTCACTCTGTTGATTGTTTTCTTTGCTGTGCAGAGCTTTTCACTTTGATATAATTCCATTTGTTGGTTCTTGGTGTTTTCTCATGTGCATTGGGTGTTTTATTGAGAAAGTCCTTGCCTATGCCTATCTTTTCGAGAGTTTTGCCTATTTTTTCTTCTAATAAGTTCAGTATTTTAATATCTTAATATCTAGGTCTTTGATCCATTTTGATTTGTTTTTAGTACCTGATGAAAGATATGGGACCTAGCTTCATTCTTTGGCATATGGCTATCCAGTTTTTCCAACACCATTTGTTGAAGAGGGTATCTTTTCTCCAGTGCATGTTTTTGTCCCCTTTGTTGAAGATCAGATGGCTGAAGTATTTGGGCTTGTCTCTACATCCTGAAATCTGTTCCATTGATCTACATGTTTTTATGCCAATAACATGTTTTTTTTTAATCACTGTTGCTTTGTAATAAAACTTGACATCATTATGATACCTTCTTCTGTTGTTTTGTTGCTTAAGGTTGTTTTGGCTTTTCTGGGTCTCTTCTGGTTCCATATAAAGTTTTGATTTTTTTTTTTTTTTTTTACTTTGAGACAGAGTCACACTCTGCAGTCTAGGCTGGTCCCGAACTCATTATGGAGCCCACGCTGGCCTCAAACTCATGGCAATCCTCCTGCCTCAGCCTCCAGAGTGCTGGGATTATAGGCATGTGCCACCACGCCCAGCTTTTATGTGGTTCTAGGGAATTGAACCCAGGGCCTTGAGCTTCCTAGATAAGTGCTTTAACCTCTGCGCTGCTCCTCCAAGCCCTAAAGTTTTGATCTTTATTTTAGTTCTGTGAAAAATACTGTTGGTTTTTTAATTGGGATCGCATTGAATCTGTATATCAGTTTTGGAGGTATGGCCACTTGGACAATGTTGGTTCTGCCTATCAGAAACGGGGTGTCTTTCCATTTTCTGATATTTCCTTTAATTTCTTTTTCAGAATATAGTTTCAGAATAGAGGTCCTTCACTGCCTCAGTTAGGCTGATTCCTTGGTGTTTCATTTTCTTTGAGGCTACTATGAGTGGGATTTTTTTCTGATCTCTTTCTCTGTGTTTTCATTGTTACAGTCAAGAAATGCTATTGATTTTGTGTATTAATTTTGACATCTTACAATATGGCTTAATTTGTATATTAGTTTTAAGCATCTTCTGGTAGAGTTTTTGGGGTCCTCTCTGTAAAAGATCATATCATCCACAAGTAAGGATAACTGGACTTCTTCCTTTCCTATGTGTTGTCTCTTTATTCCATTCCCTTGCCTGATTTTTCTCACTAGAGTTTCAAGCACTGTGTTTAACAGGAATAATAAGAGTTGTTTACTTTTTTGTTTGGCGTCATGCAATTAATTCATTAACCTTGTCTTCCTTGTCTTTCCTCACGATGTTCAAGTCACCTTCCCCTAATTTCCAGTGAATTTCTCATATCCTGAAATTCAGCAAGATTCTTTTCAGATTTTCCACTTTTGTACCAAAATGTTTCTTCAAATCTTACATTGCCTTATTTACTTCAGTCAGCTTCTTATGTCTTGTGTACACTTAATAAACTTTGTACTTTTTAGGGCTGCTAGTGGGCCCTAAATGTCTCTTTATGCTTGCTAATCATTTCTTGCATCTGTTTAAGTGTGTCTTTTTTGAACTGATTGTTTGGTCCACGTTTTTTTTTTTAACTTTCTTCCCAATACTTTCCACTATTTCAGGGCCCATGGTACTGGCTTCTGGGGAGTCAAGTGTTTCTGCATGTTCCTATTGCCTTGTCTTCCCAAGATTTTATTGCTGAGGGACTTCAATTTAATGGGTTAGCCAAGACATTTCTCTGAATGTGTATCAGAGTGTGTGGTGGAAGCTGAGAGGCCACCGAGCTCTGTGCGTCTTGTTCACACCAAGAACCCTAGGCAAAGCTTTCCCATCTGTCCTGGCTTCCCTTCCCTGAGGATAAAGCTCTATTCCGTTTGAAGCCTATTCTCACCACAGCCTGAACCATTCAAGAGGTCTGCCATCTTTCTCCCCTTTCTGCAACTGTCTTGTGCCAGTTCCTTTCTAGGTACTGGTTAAGAGTGTCCCAAAATCCCTGGTGTGTGGCCTATCTGGCGTATTTTACCTGAAACTTTCTCACTCTCTGGTTCTTTTCAAATTGGCTCCTGCCTACATCATTTCCTAGTATGGCTGCCAAGAACCTCTTCTCCTGAGTGGTCTGCTGAACTGCCAGGAGACCTTCTCAGGGAAAGCTCACAGTGTGTTTGCAGTTTGTACTACCTATATTGTACCATTGCCGTCATTGACAGTGATGAGACACTTAAACAAAAAAATGTTGCATATGTTGTATGATATCTCCTGTTGTTTTAAAAAAACAATATCTGTGTTTTTAAAAGAGTATGTTACCCTTAGTGTACTATGTCATTTTTAAGTCAGTTCCTTGGTTTGAATGTCGTTCGTCCCTTATGGGCTGGGGGTTGGTTGTCAGTGTAGCAGGGTACAGGTTGTAAGACCTTTAAGAAATGGGCTGCTGTGAGGTCCGTAGGTCACTGGGCTTGCCTTGAAAGGGACAAAGGTAGTTTTTGTAAGACCCCTGAATCAGTTCTCACTCTGCCTGCCCACGTGTGTTTTGAGATTTGTGGTCTACTTTGCTGCCCAGCTTTGTTGTTAATGTTGTTTATGTTGGGGGGGGGGCGCTTTTTTAAAAATCATTGTTTTGTCTCCTTTAAGGCAAGATCCAAAAGTTACTCTCCAATTTCTCAAATTTCCTCTCATTTTCTGTATTTTGACTCCAGATGAGTGGGGAGTCACTGTAGGATTTGAGTAGAGAAGTGGTATGATCTGACTGGCATTTGTAAGGCTCCATCTGGCTACTATATTAAGAATGAAGCACAGAGATAGAAATAAAAAAGGGAACCTATAAGAAGAGTTTTGTAGAAATCTAAAGAGATGACATTGCCATAGGTCATGGCAGTAGCAGTGGAGCTAATGAGAAGAGGTCAGATTTGGATAGACTTTGAGATAGCTGATACGACCTTTTGATGGATCGGTTGTGGCATGTGAGAAAAAATGTAGTCAAGAGTGTTAGAAATGACTCACAGGAGTTCCCTTGTCCAAACAGAAGATGGATGTGGGAGGCATGGAGCACAGAAAAAAGAGGCTTTACTTATCTTTTTGCAAAAGGAGGTGACTTCCCCACACCCAGGTGAAGAAAGCACACAGAAAGTGTGGTGGGTGGAGTTTTTAAATCCCTCCCCCTCCTTTTACCTATTGGCAGGACGCTCAATCTTCCCAGAGAGATCTAAGATATTGGATCAGGGTCAAGTCAGTCACTGTGGCATGACCTTTATCCCTCTTCCTCACCTCCTCTTCTTTGTTTCAGTCACCTGGTCCGGTAAAAGCATGTGAAATTGACCCATCTTTGTCTGAAAAACGAGCTACTGCTGCCATTCGGTGGCACTCACGAGAGAAATCCAGATGGTGGGGTATGCGGCACGCACCTCAGTACTCCCGGGAGGCTGAGACAGGAGGATCACAAATTTAAGCCCAGCCTGGGCAATTTAGTGACTTGCCTAAAATAAAAGTGAAAAAAGCTTAGGAATATAGCTTAATTGGAAGGCCCTGCGTTGAATTCCCCACACCAGGAAATAGGCAAGTCAACTTATTGTTTTGTTCTGGAAAGCCAGAAGAATGGAATTGCTTTCAACTGAGATTAGATTGGGGGAAGCAGGTCTTGGTTAAAATCATAAGTTTAGTTTGGATTATGTTGGTCTTGAGTTATTAGGATTCTTCAGATTTCTTTTGAGATCTGTTCACCCCATTATTGCTTGGGCTATTGTTTATCATAGAAAATAAAAATCACATTTACTCCTACTGTCTTATTGTTAGCATTCTGGCATGACTCTGTGAACTGAGTTCTTTTGTACATACATTTTAAAATCCTCTTTCACAGGACTAATCCAAAGTCTTTTTCTAATACTAAAGTAACCTTTACAAACATGGTTTTAATGGTATTCATCGTATGCTTCCCCGTGATAAACCCAACCATTTGGATTATGTTCTCTTCCACTCGTTCCTTTTTTGTTTGTACACTGCAGCCGGGTCCTGTAATCCAGAGAATTTGGTTTCCTGTAGCAGATGCTGTGGATCATCATTTAGACCTGTGGTTTGGCAGAGAGCCTGGCTGTAATGTCTAACTGAGACTTGTAGAAGATCCATGCTTAAATTGGGTGTCTGGGAGGATTATTTTCACCTCAGTCACTCAGGACTTTGGCACTGACCCCATTCCTTGAGGTGGCGTGGCTGCTGCTGTGAGTGCTGCAGAGGAGAAAGAGCTTGGACTCCTGGAGACTGGAGGACTTGCTGATTCAGTTACCTTGCTCTGCTGAATCAGGACTGTGGGCTGTGAAATGTGACGGTCAGTCAGGTGCTGTGTTCTGAGGTTCCAGGGAGATATGAGAATCGAAATATTAACTAGTTCATGCCTTGGTGCACTTAAGGCCTGTGTGTTGGTTAATACCTGGGAGGACTGATGGGAGATCAGCTTCATTGCAGGTTATTGTCTAGGAAAGGAGAATGTCAAATTTCCTACATCCTTTGCTCTACTCACTTGCCGTTCCCTAAGCTAACCAGCCTCTCCTGTGTGTGAGTTGGTGTGGCCTTCCTGCAAGGAAGACACCACCTGTGCTCACCCTAACAGAAACCCAGATTTCCTTAAGATAGAGTCTGAGACCAGGTCGACTGGATTTGTGTGTGTGTGTGTGTGTGTGTGTGTGTGTGTGTGTGTGTGTGTGTGTGATTGCTTTGATGGTAAGTGCTTGAGGTTTTGCGAGCCTTAGCTACTTGATAACTTGCCCTAACTCATGTCCAGCCCTGTGGAAAGAATAGCCCCAACCTGACATGTGCATTCTAACCTCTGTCGTTGCACTTTAATCATGTGTATATTTTTGTCTCTCACTGAATTCTGAGCTTCTTAAGAGGTAGACCACAGGCTGGTCAGCCATCTTTACATTAGTAATTATCTTAACACTCAACCTGACAATAGGCATTCACAATATGTTTGTTGAATTTGAGTTTCATGCTAAATAAATGTAAAATGCCATTTCTGCTCATCTTGAAGAGAAACTCTTGTCTGGTTAGCAGTAGGCCGTCCATGTTCTTCTCTTAGGAGTCCACAGTGACTGCATTTGCTCCCAGCAGTATAGTTAAGCATCGTTACTGGTTTTCTTGACCCGACACCATTTGCTTCATCCTTCAGGCTTTTCTTCCTATAGTTGTTAGCATTGAATGGTAATAATAATAATAAAATTTTATTGTAATTAGAATCCTTAATTATTTCCTGTGATCTTCTAGGTAAAGCCAACTTCATAGTCATGGCATGTAAGACTTTATTTATGACTTCAGTGCATACACATATATGTTCCAGCATTCAGAATTGTTTGGATTTTAGAAAGGTACCACGGTGTGTGTAACACGTGCAACATCCTGTGCTCAGTCTGTCAGCACTCTGTAATCAAACATTAATATTCCTGTATCAAAGAGTGTGATTGTTAGTGGCCAGTGCAATAACAAGCATAAAGGGTTTCTTCTGGTTCACATCACATTTTGCTGCCCAGTGACTTGTAGGGAAGTGTTTATTTGGGGAAATTTTGGATTTCTGAGTGCAGCCTCATCCATCTCCAGTGGTCTGCAGGAGATGTTCTGCTCAGTTGTGGAGACCTCATCTTACGTGTGGCTTCCCAGTTAGGCCATGAGCAATGCCGTGTTGGTATTGTGAATTCAGTCATGGCAGGAATACCAGGAACATAGGGAAATGCTGCAAATCATGCTTTTTTGTCTCCTTGGAGAACAGGTGGCTAATCATCATCACCACTCTACTTAATATCCCTATTATATACACAGTATGTTGATATGTTCTTACCATCATGATAAGCCAATTTTTTTGAAGAAAGAAAGAAGGTGATGTGGAGGTAGAAAGAAAATCTGGAATGGTTGACTTCCCAGAACCTCAGAAAAAAGTCATCTTATTTTTGTTTGTTTATTGTTTTAGAAGTGGAACCCTTTTGAAAGATTCTCATCAGATGATTACAGTGAAAGGTCATATTCATAAAGAAAAGGGGCTTTTACCTTTTGTTAGATGAGAATGACTTCCTGTGTATAGGTTATGAAGCTGTCCCTAGCATTTTGTTTCATGGTCATTTGGCCAAAATCTGATTTAAATCCAGCTGTCATTTCATTTATCCTTTATCCTAAGATACTAGTTATTAGTCACATGTAATGAGTATAATCACAATAGGCTTAAATTTCTGGGTCAAGATGTGGAACACATATGTTTTATAATGTTGAACTCTAATACTGAAAATCATAAACAGCACTTCTTTTTCTTCTGTAGAAAATAAGATATTTTTGGCTAGTCAACAGAAAAATAGTAGAAATGAATATTTTGCATTCTTAGTGGTTTATAGTTGGCTGTTTTCCTCCAGTGTTTTATTGCAAAAATAGAAGAATTGAAAGCACCATCCCTACAGCTGCATTCTGTAGTTAACATCTCGTTACATTTGCTACATCACCTATCTATTCCTTTAGTCATCCATCAATCCATCCTAATTGAATTGTACTTCTAGTAAGTTGATAGGCAGTTTTTCTAAGCAGGCTTTCCATTCTTTTTCCACCTCCCCACCCCTGGATGTTGTAATTACTGTGGTGCTGGATTTTGTAACAGATGTTTTCACCTGACCCTCTCTCTTCTAGAAATCTGAGGTTGCCAATAATCACTGTCAAATGATTTTTAAAAAAATCTATAAATAATGTTAAGCCTTACTAGTGTCCTCTTTCACAACTGCTTTATAATCTAGATAATTATAATTTTTTAAATTATCAAAAGTCATTTACAGTAGGGCTTTAAGCGCTGTTTTTTCAAATTTTAAGTATTTGTTTATGTTATACTGTTTCCAGAGTGGAGAGATCTACAGACCAGGTCATAAAACCTGTCAATGTGGGAGCTCTGTCAAAATGGGTTGGGAAGATACCACCGGATGTTTTACAAGACATGGCGGTGATTGCACCCATGCTGGCCAAACTCGGATATGATCCATATGCCAATCCACCGAACTATGGAAAACCTGACCCCAAAATCCTGGAAAACACTCGAAGGGTAAGTGACATTGTTTTCAAAGTGATTGTGAAAACTATTAATAGATAAGAACTTTGGGTTCCTGACTTTTTTCTTTTTTTGTTTCTTGCTTTTCTTTGGTGAGAAAATTATAAGTAAATTATTTGTAGAGTGTTTCATTACCAAAGTCTACTTCAAGGATAACTCTGATGCTTCCCAAGAACTGTGGGATATTTCTGTAACACATTCTGGCGAATGTCTGAATGGTGTTCAGCGTTCAGCATCGTAGGAATAGTGCTTACGATTATAGAGAGCTATGCCTGTAGCTGATTGCCATGCATTTGCATAAGCATCAGAATTATGAGTGATCTTACTTCTAGGTTCTTTTTCTTTAAATCTAGTAGCTCCCTTTGTATTTTATTTATTTTGTAGTGCTGAAAATTGAAGCGGGGCCCTTCATTCTGAGTTACCTACTCAATTCTTTCCTTTATTTATTTTGAGACAGGATCTTAATAAATCGCCAGGCTTGAACTTGGAATCCTCCAACTCAGCCTTCCAGACTGCTGGAATTGCAGGCCTATGTAACAACCCAGTAGTTCACTTTACTTTTAAATTTTTGTTTAAAAGAAGTTACTTTCTCTCTCTCTCCCTCTCTCACTCACTTTCTTTGAGATATGGTCTCGCTCTGTAGTCCAGGCTGTTCCTGAAGTCACTCTGCAACCCAGGCTAGCCTAGAGCTCTAGGCAGTCCTTCTACCTTAGCCTCCCAGTGCTGAGATTACCTATGTGTGCCACCACACCTAGCTGAGGCATACTTTCTTGGTACTTGAAGACCAAACATTAGTTACATGAGGATGATTAAACTCATTCTTCCCATGTGGTCTGCTGGTTGAAAGAAAGTTGCTACTGAAGTGAAATTAAAATTTTTATTTTAATATGTTAAATTTACATCTGTAATATTGTTTCAGAAAATGCTGAAAACTTATAAAGCTTATCTGAATTAACCAATAACTTTATTCTAATTAGATTCCCTCATTATTATCTTCAATTTTTTTGTAGTTTGGTAAGAAACATGTATCATAAATTTACCATTTTGACTAGTTTTTAGTGTACCATTCACTGACATTAAGTACTTTCACTCAGTTGTGCATCTGTCACCACTGGTCATCACCAGAACTTTTTTCATTCTTCCAAGATAAAACTTTATGTCCATTGACCTCTAACACTCCGTGCGTATTTGCCTCCAGCTCCTGGCAGCCACGGTTCCCCTTTCTGCTTCTATGGGTTTTTTGTGTGTTTGTTTTGAAACTGCAGTTCAAACAAGATAACCATGTCACCATAAATGCACTGATGAGTTGTTTGATTTCAAGATTGAAATGCTTTGGCTTTCTCTGGTATTCCCTTGTTTATATCAATTTCCTTTATTTTCAACAACCTTTATCTTTTTTGATATTTTTAATTGACAAACTTATGACAGAATCATTTGATGAGGTTAATTTCCTAGTGGAATCCTTTTCTTTCATTGTTGGTTTTCATTATGTATGGCAACAAAAAGAAGAGCCATCTTGTTGTAAACCATCACACATGAAGGCAATGTTTTTGTCTTTTAAGTAGCCTATCATTTCCTGCTTAATATACACATATATATATATTGTTACAAAAATATGTTCACCCTGTAACACTTACAAGGAAGTAGAAGACTAAAGCTCACCTATAGCGTTACTCCACAAACACATACCATTCTTAATATTTTGCTGAATCTCCCTTTTCTGCATTTTGTTATATTTTATTATAAAGTGTTCATGGTTATATAATATATCATCATAAGAGCCATCTTAAATTCCTTGTAAAGCACAGTTGTTAATGAGTGAGCAAACAAAATATATTTCTCTATTCGATCTTCTACAAGGTGTACCAAAGATCACACCACGCATAGGAAAAACACTACAGAAACTTAAAATACAATATAAAAATCTGTTTGCTCAGGATGTCTTTGTTATGATATTTGAAGTAAAACTAATGCTATGAAGGGAATTGTCCCAAAAGTTAATATAGAGAGGAAAAATTAACAAACTTTTGGGATACTAATATAATTCATTTTAACCAATTTTTTTTTGCAGTTTTATTCTTTGACAAGTTCTGCTGTGATGACGATCATTGCACATTTCAAAATTAGGGTTTTCTTTAAGTTTAGACTAGTAAAGATGGGATTAAATCAGTATAAGGTACCTGAGGTTTTTAAAGGTGATCAACACATGTTAATAAATTTTCATAAATATAAGAACTGTGGCATAATTGAAGTGATTTTATTTTAGATTTTTTAAAATTCTGTGTTTTATTGAATAACGTAATTGAATATTTTCTCATCATTAGCTGTATGTATATATTCTTTTATGAACTGCCTATTGTTTTTAAAGTTGATAATCTTTTTGTAATTGATAATTCATAGCTTTCTCCTTTTTACAACACTGAAAGGGTTTTTTACAAACCAAGATAAATGTGTAAAGATATTTTGAGGTTTTCTAGGACAGTAACATTATAGTTTTCTTACATGCAAGTTGGTTTGGTTAGATTTTTTTTTGGCTTTCTTGAGTGGTAGGTTGGGAGAATGCTGTGGTTGAATCCAAGCGCCAAAGAACTTGTTTCATGCACACTTGTGACTTTTTGAAAGGGTTTCCAAACTACACCCTAGAATAACAAAAATTTTTTGTGTATATCTCAAAAGTGACAAATAATTTTAAGGAAAATTATAATGAACTGTGAACTATAGTTGCATACAACAATTACTGCGATTTGGTGTCAGAAACTTTTTTACTGACTAGATCTGTTTCATTCCAAATTTGGTGTATCTATAAAACCTTTTTTTTTTCTTGTGCTTATAACTCAGATGCTAATATATCAATATTTAACATTGTTGATTCTGAGGTTTTAAGTAATGCTTGCCAAGCGATCTTTGAGTATCAGAAACACATGACTGGGGATACAGTACTGGAGAAAGTGTTCCTTAATGGAGTCGGAGAAAAATCACATTTTTACTGAGCATGTGGAATCTCAATCTGTAGGCCTATAAGTATTGGTTTTTAAACAATTCTAGATAATCCCTAAATGTCTGTCTCAGTTATTACATTATTACCACTTTATTCTGAATATAAAATCATGTGTTTCGGGTCTGCCATGACTCACATGGTAAGCTAGAAGTGAACACTATATTTTATATAGTCTTTACCACAAAAATCTCTAATCCCAAAATTGTAGCACCTTTTAAGAATGATGCTCTCTAGGTTGCTGTTGTGGTTAGGATCTGGATTGTCACCCAAAAGTCTCATGTATTTTAATGGAACCACGTGATGTTGGTGGATTGGGGTCTGGTCTGGAGGGGTGGATTACGGTTAAGTTAGGATTAACGGTGTGTAGTGGCCACACCTGGATGCAGGAGGGACTGGTTACTGGGCGGAGACCTGAAAGGATACATAAGCTGCACCTGCCTTCCTGGAGGACGGGGACTAGTCTCAACTAGCCTCAGCTTGCCTTCCTGTTTGTCTGGGGAAGCCGCCTCCACCTCTGTCTCTGCCATGTACTTCAATTGCTGCCGACTGCCCCTGAATGGACTGTGACCTTTGAGACTGTGAGCTAAAATAAACCTTTCCTTTCGTAAGTTTGTGGGTGTCGGGTATTGAGTCACAGCAATGAAAAAGTAACTAAGACAGTTACACTTCAGGCTTCTCTCTTCTCTGCTGGTTTTTAACCTTTTAGGACTTAGGAACTTACTTGAGAACATGAAACCTGTAGATCCCACCTTAGAAATGCAAAACTTGTGCATACAGAGAATTTACCCTCAATTTCAGTAGATTCACAGGTGTGCCTGAAGCCCAGTCAGATTGAGAACATCTGTTTTAGGCTTCTTTATCAGGTTCCATTATATGGCTTTTAATACAACCCATTTGCTGATGATTATTGTTTCAAACTGCCTCTGTGAATCTCCATGTGGGTGTGCTCAAGAGTCTCAAATTCAGTGTTCAGAATCAAACTTAATAATGGAACCTGTTCCTTGACAGGCAGAAGCTAGCTAGAATTGTTCACTAGCCTGAGCAGGAATCCAGAGTGGGACTGGGAATGAGGCGGTGCTCATCTGCATTTGCAGCATTTGCTGTATTGATGAGCCAGAGTGCAGAGATGCATCGGGGCACGTAGGTCAAGCCAAGAAACAGTCTGTGGCCTGGTTGCCTAGCTGGAAGACTTAAGTTGAAAAACACATTCACATGTACATAGACTGTCTGTTTGAAAATCTGAGTATATACAATGCCGAGAATGAGTGAAGTAGTCAAATGAAAGTGCTGGCGTAGGGGTATAGCACCCACAGTGTTGGACGAGAAGGAACTTGAGGGATGTGGAGAGAAGAAATCCCTGAGCTGTGCAGTAAGAAGCAGCAGCTGTTGAAATTGATGTCCTTGCATTAAAAGTAGATCCTGTAATGCACACTGGTATTTTCAGATTCCTATAGCCAGCAAAAAAAACCCCTTCGTTTAAAAAAATACCCATATAGTATTCCTGTTGATTCTGTTGTCCAAATAACAATGCAGATTACATGTACAAATTTCTGAATAGCTCCACTCTTAATAGAGAATAAAGTCCTAGCTTCCTAAGAATGCATTTATTTCCCAAATATTTGGAGGTTTTTTTAGTTATCTTTTTGTTACTGATTTTTAAGTCCTTTATAGACAGGGAACACATTACATTCATTGTGATCTCAGTCCTTTGAAGTATATTAGAAATATAATTCTTAACTTCCCATTTTGGTCTGGCTTTATACATTTTGGGAGAAGATATATTAATGGAGTTATTTCCTTTCGTTTCTATCAATTTTGCTTCATGTATTTTGAATCCATTTTATTAGGAGCATACCTATAGGTCTTCTTAAGGATTTTAATTCCTTTGTAACTATGAAGTATTTCTTTACCTCTTTTGTTACCCTCTGGAAATCTACCTAGTCTAACATGAGTAGCCACAACAGTGTTCTTTTTTTTCCCCATTTTATTGATATGTATACATGCAAAATTTAAGGTTTACAGTGGAGTTGAGCATTTTGTGCACATACGTATCCTGCCAAGGACACAAGGGCTTCCCCACTCTCTTTCTGTCCCTCTCCCCACCGTCCTCTCCCTCTCTCCTCCCTCACCCTACCCCCCATTTCACTTTGTTTTTCGCTTTAAGTTCCATAATAGTTGTGATCTGAAACTCTCATATCAGAGAGACTGTTTGATGTTTCACCTTCTGCTTCTGACTTACTTCACTAAGCATGATGTTCTCAAACTTCTTCCATTTGCCCACAAAGGCCTTCACGCTGTTGGACTTTATTGATGCATAGTATTCCATTGTGTGTAAATACCACAGTTTGTGTATCCACTGGTCTGTTGATGGGTATTTTGGTGAATTCCACATTTTAGCTATTGTTAGTTATGCTGCTATGAACATGGGTATACATATATTTCTGCTGTGTGTTGTTTTCACCTCTTTTAGGTATATTCCCAGGAGGGGTCACAACAGTGTGCTTATGTGACTCTGTATACATGGTTTATTCTTCTCATACTTTAACTTTTTTTGAGACAGGGTTTTGCTCTGTAGTCTAGGCTGGTCCTGAGCCCACAGCAGTCCTCCTGCCCAGCCTCCTGAAAGCTGGGATTACAGGTGTGCACCACCGCACCACCTGCCCAGTCTATGGAGTGCTGGGAAATCAAACTCAGGGCCTTGCATTTGCTAGGCAAGAGCTCTAACCACTGTGTTCTTCCTCCAGTCAGCTCCCCCCAGCCTTTAACTTTTAATCTGTTTGTGTATGCATAAAGTACATTGCTTTTAAACAGATACCAGATAACAGATAACAGATTTACATCTCTGTGTTTTAAATGAAGTATTTATTATATTTAATTTAATTACTCATTTGGTTGGCATAAGTATACTTCTTTACTATTTTTTTAATAATAGTTGAATCTTAGTTCTCTTTTCCCACCATCTTTTGGATTAACCTGTTTTGCCATATTTAGTGTTATCTTCTATTGGTTATTAGCTATAATTAGTTTTTTAATTGACCTGTCTTTGCATTCATTCATCTTCTCATCTGTTTCTTGCTGTTAAGCCTGTCCAGTGTCATCATTATTTCAGATTATGTTCCAGTTCTTGAATTTCCATTTCTCTACTGGAGTCCTCCATCTCTTCACTCATTCTATTCAACTTTCTAAAATATTTTTTAAACACAGTCATAACTGTTCTAAAGTTTTCCTCCAAAAGTCTTTCTGTATTGATGTTTTTTCTTTATTTCTTGTTTTGTTTGTTTTGAAACAAAGTTTTACTCTGTAATCCAGGCCAGTCCTAGACTTATTATGTAGCCCAGGCTCGTTTCCCAGCCACCCTCTTGTCTCAGCCTCTCCATGCTGGGATGACAGATGTGTGATGCCACACCCAGTTTGTGTGATGCTGGGGAATGAACCCAGAGCCTTTAACTTGTTAGGCAAGCACTCTATCTGCTGAGCTGCATCCCTCAGCCTATTGATTCTTTTTCTTAATTATAGTTACACTTCTGTACTTCGTCATGTTTCTTAGAAGATTTGTTCTCATCCTGGATCTTTGTATAAAAGTATTATAACAATTGAGCTGAATAATGTATTTTAAAAATTCTTCCTAAAGAGAACATGCTTTCCTCCTTCATGTAGCTAGAGTAGCTAGAGTGATTGTTCAGATCTTACAGTGAGCTGAACTGGGACTGAACAGTAACTTTTTATTTTCAGTTTACCTCCAGATTCAAGTGATATTTGACCTTTAGCTCAACCCTCAGATGTCTTCCTGTGTATTAGAGGTAGGGACTAATTTCATTGATTTTATCAAAAATTCAGTTGGGAGAAAATTGAATTAAAGCTTTAAATTTTTTCACCTCTGGAATACAGCTGTGGCAAGGCCCTGGAACCTATATTAAGATTGGAAGATGTCTGCTGTCTAGCTCCTTTTCCACTGCCAGCAGAATTTCCTTGGAGGTCAGGCTGAGTTTTTCTCCTGAGATTCTTCCAGATTCTAATCAATCATAGCAGCCCGTCCTATTACTAAGTCTGGCTCCTTTTTGTCTCAGCAGAATCTTCTGCCCATGGTCGACCTGCTTTTCTGCTGCCCATACCCAGACTGGGCAGCTGATTTAAGGTAGAAAGATAATGTCTGCTCACCTAAGGGCTCATCTTTGTCGAGTTTGATTCAATGGGACTTCTTTGCATTCAGTGTTGTTTGATGACTTTAAAGAAAAACTTGCAGTTTACTTTATTATCCAATATTTTCTTATTTTGATGAGAGCAATGGTTTTTTTGTTTGTTGTTTTTTTGAGTTATCAGAGACCAAAATTAGAATGACATTAAGAATTTTTTGTCTTCTGCCTTCAATCTTCCTTTTAAACCTCATCTTCCCTTCCTTCCTTCCTTCCTTCCTTCCTTCCTTCCTTCCTTCCTTCCTTCCTTCTGTCTTTTCGTCTTTCCCTTTCTTTGTTGATGTGCTCTTTCTGAGTTGCCCAGGCTAACCTCAGATTCCCAGTCCTCCTGCATAGCATCTGGAATCGCTGGATCATAGGCATGTGCTTCACTCCTGGCTCAGCCTCATCTCTTTTTATTCTTGGAGCTGTACTACACTAGTAGCCTTTGATTCCCATAGTACATTTTTATACCTTCTTACCTTCATACCATCTTGATACTGTTATTCTTCCACCTTGGTTTTCCTCTTTCTCTCTTCATCTCCTAATTTAGTCCTTTAAAATTGCAAAGCCAGACATGGTGGGACATACCTGTAATCCCAGTGATTCAGAAGGCTGAGGCAGGAGTGCAAGTTCAAGGTGACTCAGGGTAACATAGTGAGGCCCTGTCTTCCTCCCCCAACAAAAAGTGTGGTGGAGTATAACTCAGTGGCACAGTGCCCTGAGTCCAATCTCCAGTGCTGAGTAAGACAAACAAAAATGTCTCAACTCAAATGATTCCTCCTCTGTGACAGATCCTTCTACATTTTGTCCCTACTTTTTTTTCTTTGATTTATTTATGCACCTTTCTTTAAACTATGGATTTTTCTACTTTGCTGAGCATGCCTTCAACTGAAGATAATAAGTTACAAAGTAATTCCATAGTCTTGATTTAGGGTTAACCTTTTGGTACAACTAAACACAAAAATAATACTATGTGCCCTCGCAGATTAGAGTAATTTGAAAACAATCTGGGAGGGTTTCCAAAATGTGGTCAATGTGTATCACACCTTACTATTTTTATTTTAAAAAGATAATCATTTATTAAAAATAAATAAAAATCAGCTAAAGACTTTTCAAAGACGATGACCATGTCATTTGCATTTTGTAGCCTATAGCAGGGTCTTCAGTCCTACTAGGTCCTGATAACAAGGTAGAACTCTTCTTAAAGTATGAGTAATGATTTCCAGGGAGACTATTATGAGACAAGAAAAAAGGGAGAGTATAAAAGAGTATAAAAGGGAGGTGTTCATGATCAGAATGTCTTATATGCCTGTATGAAAACATCACATTTGAAACCCAGTATTTTATAAAAATTAGTAGGCCGTGTGTGTGTGTGTGTGTGTGTGTGTGTTTCACTTTGTTTTTTAGTGGTTTCCAGAAGTTAGCATAGCGTTGCTTCAAAATCTTTGAGATCGCAGCTGTAACTCACTGACAGGGGCCGTGGGCATGCCGTAACCTCTGCAAAGCAGTGTTTCCCACAGACATTTCCCGTCCTAAGGCTGTGGAGTCAGAGTAGCTTCAAAGGCAGACTAGATGTATTTCAAAGTCTTGCATTGTTCTGGATCCTACTCAAAATGTCACCTTTGTGATTATTTGGTAAGTGCAAATACCAAAGTTTAACAAATTCAAATGAGGTACCCGTTGATTCCAAAACCAAAGAATCCCACTAGGCTTTATGATACGTAAGTCTACACAAAATTTAAGTGTTTTAAGATACTGAGCTTAATTAAAATCTTCCTACATATTTTCACCCTGATTTTCTGAAACTTAATCTTTCACACCAGACTCCACACAGCTGTGAATTCAATTAGTGTTGTCATCTAACCACCTGTAGAATTGCATTTTGGAATTGGTTTTTAGACATTTTGATCTAGTGTCTAGAAGTGAGAAGGGACCCTTTTAGGGCTTTCCTGGAAGCATTCTGATACCATATCCAGAACTTGAGGCGGGAATTTAAATTCTTCAGCTTATCACTTCTTTTCCCGTGTTCTCTAGAACATACTAAGCTACTCCACAGTCTTACATTCACCTATACTGTGTTTCCACTCTTATCTTCTGCTGTGACTTGTTTACTCAAGACCTTATCTTTTGTATCTAAGATCTTTAATATTTTATTTTTATTACAAGTGAACAAGTTAATGGGTTTCATTATGACATTTCCATATATGCATAGTTGTATCTGCCCTCCTACTCTCCCTTTTAGTAGTTCATATTTTATTTTCCTTTTTTTAAGTTTCTACAAATAGAGAAACATTAGCTATTTATTATCTTGTATCTGGCTAATTTCACCTAACGGGATCCTCTCAAGGATTATCCCGCAGATGACGTATTTCTTTCTTTTTCTATGTCACAGCTTTCTTTATCTTTCATGGCCATGTGTCTACAGTAATATGTTAAGTAGCTTTTATGCCCCATTTTCTATGAACTGCAATATTGTTCTGTTTACCTCCTTTAAATATCAATGGGTCCTTTTTAGTTATAAGGCAGTTGCTATATTTGCTAAAATCTCCCAAGAATAATTACTTGATTTCTACAATTCATGTGAGTTCCTTCCATAGGCAGATCTAACCCAAATCTAGTACATGTAGGGGAGGGAATTCTGAGAATCTTTTTTTTTTAAGTTTACATATTGCATCCCTTTTCCCTTTCCAGCCTCTCACCCCTCCCCTTTCCCTTTTCTTCTCCAAAAAGTCCAGCTTCTTACTTTCTTCTATGTATCTTACATTTTTTATGATATATTTTCTCATATTAGAGAAATCATATGACATTTAACTTTCTTCTGGGAATCTTAATTGCTAGCTTTTAACATAGTTGTGATATAAGTAGACTGTGCTCCTCTGAGGGTAATAGATTGGTTTTGGAATCTGTCTGGAGTCAGGCAAGTGAGAATCCTTCCCTGGGATTTTTTGAAGTAGCACAAAGGGGAAACAGGTGGCTCCTCAGAGTACAGAGGGCCACAGGATACAAAGAATTGTTGATGTTAGAGTTTGATATTGTTGGCTGCTTATTTTTTTCTCTTCCATTACTAAAATTTTAAAGAAAAAAACATTTTTTCCAAGGCTTTCTTGTAGATGACCATGTGACCACTTTCTGTTTAAGGAAATGCCTGATATGGGTTTTCTGATAGAGATTTTACTTTCTGAGATAATACATTATATGAAGAACGCTTTCCCCTTTGATGCTTTTGAACATTGCTATGGGAGTACGTTATGCTGGCCCTGTGACAGCCACCTAGTGACTGTGAGAAAATACCACTGGCATGCTGACAGTGATGGAAGAAAGAAAAGAGACGGTCTTGGGCCCTCGATTTCTGAGCTGCTGAACCTAGCTTCAGGCGTAACCATCCACCTCATCTTGAGACTCCTTGTTACGCTTTTGAACTATTTTACAAAATTATTTTGTTCCTTGTGCCTTTACTGTAAATGGGGTCATTTCTGCAATGGATCTAGGGAATAAAATCAACCATCAAAAGAATGAGAGCCACGACATCAAGAAGAAAGTCCAACAGGACCTACAGTCCTGATTCTACTTGCCCAAGAAGGTCATCTTCAGCTCCGCCCTAGCTGCAATTAAGTGACACATCTTTGTCCACTCCCAGGAAATATACCCCCCAGTCCTTAAAAAAAAAAAAAAAAACTATTGACATATTATCACAGTTGGGTTTCTGGGCTGTGATAGGACTATTTTAACTAATTCTGACTAATTCTGTACTAGGGGAGTTTGAGGTATGATGTATCTTTAGCCTCTCCTTATGTCCTTTATTTCTAAAGCTTTAAATTTTAGTTCTTGTTAAAGAAATACTTCATTCTCTTTAAAATGTTGTTGTCCTTCAAATGATAGTAAGAGTTAAATTCCTCTCTTTAACTTGACAGTTTATTTTTTCTTTGTTATTTTGCCTTGCCTGGAAAGCAGAGGAAATCATTACCTGCATGCATCCTATAAAGAATGCACAAGGAAAAAAAATACACAAGGAAGTTGAACATAACATTTCATCGTCTGTCACAACACTTCAGTCTATGTTGGGATGTGGCACACTAAGGCTTTGCTTATTCAATGGACAGTTACTACACACTTGCTCTGGCATAGTGCCATCTAGGTGCTTCAGGAGGTGCAAAGGTCTGGCTTGTTTCTAGGAGGAAAGGGCAAGTGACTGGGGAGAGAAGACATGACATTGAGAGGAAGTAGCAGTAAGATGACAGGAATGTTGCCACTGTTTCTGATTTTGAGACGTGGTCTCAACTGTACTGCCCAGACTTAATGTAAACTAATACTAGTTTGTTTACTTGGTCTATAAATAATTGGAAGAGCTGTATTGAAATTTCCCACTCAGTGGATGGTACATTTGTCTTTTTCTCCCTGACGTTGTCAAATGGTCTTATTTTGAGGCTATATCATTGACAGCTTACAAGTTTGCAATCATTTCTTTTTCCTGACTAATGGAACATTTCATAACAATGTTCTGTCATGGCTTCTATCACCAGAAGTGCTTTTTATTGTAAGTAGAGTGGTCGGATAAAATAGAGGATATGCAATTAAATACCGATTTCAGATAACAAATACTTCTTCACTGCAGACATGCTCCAAACAATGGGAGAATTATTCATTGTTTGTTTTAAATGCAAATCTAACTGGAAATCTTAAGGGGTTTTTTTTTTTGTTGTTTTTCACTAAATTTGGCAGCTGTATTTTAAAAACTATTTTTGATACTAACATAGCTACTCCAACTTTCTTTGAATTTCTCCAGTATATCTCAGTGTATCTCTTTCTGCTTTATACATTTCAGTCTTTCCAAATGTTTGTACATTTCTGAAGTATTTGGTAGATAGTCTACAACCAGGATTTTAGTTAACCTAATCTTTAGTGTCCTTGTAGCAATTGTACATTTATTGGGATCACAGATCTGCTGTATTTTAAAAAAAGATTTGTATTTTCAGGCTGTTTTCCCCAACTTTTGTACTCTGGTGCCTAATTTTTTGGGGTTGGGGACAGAGTCTCACTCTGTAGGCTGGTTCTGAGCTCACTATGTATCCCAGACTGGCCTTGAACTCATAGCAATCCTCCTTCCTCAGCCTCCTGAGTGCTAGAATTACAGACATGCACCACCATGCCCAGCTTACATGATGCTGGGGAGTCGAACTCTGGTACTTAATGCTTGCCAGGCAAGTGCTGCTGCCTCATTTTTTTGCCAGATTTTGAAAATTTTGTCTTCTCTTATTATTATTTTTGAAGTTATATGTATTTATTGCTAATTAGAGCAATAAAGTTAAAGCAATCAGTTTAACCTCCAGACTACTTATTAAAGCCATTGTCAGGTGTTTGGATCCCCACGCAGACACTACTTTGACAACTACTGTTTCAGTGTTTATACTGTTGGATAGTTAAATTCTTTTTAATCCATCTGTTAGACTTTATTTTACATGAACAGTATTCATAGTCATGTACATGTTTATCATTTCCTTTGCTAAATTACTTTCTACATATAATATCTTTGATAACTATGTGAATAGAATTTCTTTTTCAACAATATTGGTGTATTAAAAAAGATACTGATTTTTTATGTTGATTTTTGTGTGGTGCAACCTTAGTGACTCTTAGTTTTAACAAGTTTTTGGTGAGCTCAGCATTTGCCTCTATATAAAGTCATGTCACTTGCAAACGGATAATTAGACCTCCTCCTTTCCTACCTGAGTACCATTTATTCCTTCTCTTTTCTTACTGTCCTGGTTAAGTCTCCAGCACTGTATTAAGAGTGATAAAGGTGGACGTCCTTGTCTTATAATCTTAGAGAAAACAATTTCAACTTTTGCCCACGGAGTGTGATGTGGGCTGTGAGTTTGTGTGCTGTTGAGCATGCAGATTTTCACCTGAGGTACTTGGGATTTCCACAAATGACCTTTCTCCTGGATGTTAGTGTGACAGGCAAGTGCGCATTGAGAGCCTCGCCTTGTGAAGTCTACTGTCCTGCTTCACAGCTCAGCGAGGGTTACACAGACTATTACACAGACTATTGGCAGGTTTTTTTTTTTTCCCCCCATCACCTGCCAGCCCAGAAGTGCTTTTTCTTGCCAGGGAGACATTGACAGTGCCCTAAACACTCCATTCCTACCCTCCACATAGTTTCCTCCTTCTTTTTCTTTTATTTTCTCCAGAGATAACTATTGCTGCCTCAATTCTGCCGTCGTAAGTTTGATTTTGCCTCATTTCAAACTTTGTGTACATGGAGTCATACATTTTGATTGAGAGGGGGGAAAAGCAGCCTCTGGTATCTAGGAGCTGGTTTGATGCAACTTCCAGGATACAGTTACTAAACATTGATACTCACCATGAGGACACTTGGGTCTCCTGTGGGCTATAAAGGATCTCACAACAAGATCACATTTTTAACCATGATAGAGTAAGAGGAAAACCAAGGTCACTGAACTGACTACAAAACACCAGATACCCCTCCTACCCGAGTGACTGTTGCTGAGTACCAGCAGTGGCCTCAGTCCTACTGCCCTGGCGTGCCCTCCCTCTCCCCGCCCCAGAGAAGGATTATTACAATGCCCATAGAATCATCCCCACTTCTGGCAGCACCCAAACCAGAACAGACCTATTCCCTCTGACTTTCCTGTATCTTTCCTAACCAAAACCCAATAATGTACTGCATTTTTCTACTTTTTTTTTTTTTATTACTGAGACACTACACAATTCCCTAGGTGTTTTACCCCTTGCTGAAATTAAGAATGAATCCAACATGTTCAACCACAGCTGTGTCCCAAGAAGTTTTTGGCTCTGGGCATTCACAGTATTTATTTGTGTTTGACTTCTTTTGTTTAATATTTGTGAAATTCATGCTGCATTTAGCAGAAATTTATTCTTTTTGTTATTTAATATTACACTGTAATTGTACAACCAAAAATCTCCTTTACCAAAAAAAGGGGGCTTTTTAAAAAATAGAATTCTATCTGGTTCTTTTTTTTAATAGTTCTATTTCTTTGCTGAAATTTTCAGTCATAATTTTAAATTTTTTGGCCCTCCTAAATTTAGCTACTTAAATGTCTGTATTTGATTCGTCCATCAATTGAATCTTTGTAGATCTTTTTCTTTTGTCTTGTTTTCTCCTGTTTAGTTACATTTCTCTTCTCTGATGCTTGTATAGTGTTTTAAATGCTAATTATATGTATCAGAGAAACTGTAGAGCTTAATTAAGGTTTTAGATGGTATTTTTTTTCTTTGGGGAATGATTTACCTTTTCTCTTTTGTTTAAACAGACTTAATTACGTCACTTTTTTAAACATAAACTCATGTCAGCCACCTCTGGAGCCAGTGCTCTGTGTCGAGGCTCTAGTGCACAGTTTTATAAGATAATCAGTGCAGTCCTGATGGGGAGACTTTGCCTACCATGTTTTTCCCCCTGAATGCCAGGGGTCAGGTAGCTGTAGTTCTTCGAGATGCATTACAGGTAGCTTGGTGATAGTGCATCTCCTGGCTGAGGTGTAGCAGCTAATATCTGGCATCGGCAGCAGCTTCTTCGGCACAGGAGCCACAGCGAATGGTCAGTTCTGCTTCTGAGTGCACCCAGCAGAAAGGTAGACTCGTAAAAATATTGCAGTGTATCCTCATGCACCTTATTCACTAGGTCTGGCACTATGAGACTTCTCACCTTTCTCCAAAGTCAGAGTGACCCAATAAGGTAAACATTTTGGGTTGATTCAGGACATCAAATCAACCATGACAGTCCAACTAAAGACACTTGTGAAAGAGGACTTCCAGAATTGCTATAGAAAGTGGCCCAGGAGGATGGGATAAGTGTGTCTGAAGCAAGGAGTATTTCAGGGGGGTTAATATAATGTCTTTTACTGTAATAAATTGTTTCATTATTTTTAAAAAGTTTAAACATTCACCACTTCTTTTTTTTTTTTTTTTGCATAGCTCCCAAAGTTATCTCCTATTCTGTAGGATGTCTCTGTTGATTATTTCTTTTGCTGTGTAGAAACCTTTTAATTTTGTGTAGTCCCATTATGATTTCCTTTGCTTTTGGGTCCTGAAGACTCTAATATTCAGAAAATCTTTGATTGTATGTAAGACTTCCAGTTGTTTTCCCTCTATTTTCTTACAGTGTTTTCAAAATTTCCAGTCTTTGATTCATTTTGATTTGATTTTAGCCCAGAGTGAGAGATTGGATCTAGGTTCAATCTTCTACGAGTAGATATCCGGTTTTCCCAATACCATTTGTCAAAGAAGCTTTAGTATGTTTTTAGCCTACTTGTCAAAAATCAATCATTTTAGGTTCATGGCTTTGTTTTTATGTCTTTTGCTCTATTTTCTTTGTCTGTGTGTCTGTTTTTGTGCCAGTACCATGTTGTTTTTATTATTATGGCTTTGTGGTATATATTGAAATCAGATACTGTGTTGCCTCCAGCATTACTCTTTTTGCTCAGGACTTCTTTAGCTATCCAGGTGTTTTGTGCTTCCACATAAGTTTTAAGACTTTTTTTTCTAGTTCTTAGAAAAATACTGTAGGCATTTTCATAGGGATCACATAGAACCTGTAAATCACTTTTAGTAGTCTGGTCATAGTGATAATATTTATGTCTTTTGTGTAAATGATTATATTGTCTGAAAATAGGGATAATTTGACTTCTTTCTTTCCTGTTTATATTTCTTTCTCTTGCCTAATTTTCCTGGCTAAAGTTTCAGGTATTATATTGAATAGAGGTGGTAAGAGTAGACACCTTGTTTCATTCCTAATTTTAGGAAAAATGCTTTTAATTTTTCTCTGTTCAGTATGAAGTTGACTATAAGTTTGTCATGTAAGAATTTTTATCAATCTGAAGAAAGATTTTTCTGTATCTCATTTCTTCAGAATTTTTATTATTTAGCAATGTGTTATGAAGGTTTTTTGTCTTTGATTCTATTTATGTGACATACCACATACATTAATTTATGTATGTCAAACCATCCTGTGTCCTTGTGATGAAACCAACATGGTTATATGTTTTTTTTTTTTTTTTTGAGACATGCCCTTGCTCTGTAGCCCAGGCTGCCCCTGTACTCACTGTGTAGCCCAGGCTGGTCTTGGACTCATGGCAATCCTCCTGCCTCAGCCTCCCAAGTGCTGGGATTACAGGTGTGTGCCACCATGCCCAGCTTTATGTAGTGCTGGGGAATGAACTCAGGGCCTTTTGCTTGCAAGGCAAGCACTTTAACTTCTGTGCCATTCCTCCATCTCCAGTATATTATTTTTTAATGTGTCATGAATTCTGTTTACAAGTATTTTATATAAGTTTTCAAAAAAGATGTGTGGAGGGTGAATGTACACACACTTAAAAGATTTGATCTCCTTTGCACTGAGTTCAGCAGTTACCAATCTTTGCTAATGAAACCAGTTTTTACTTAATGGCTTAAGGAAACCTAAATATTATCTTTGTACCCTTATAATAATTTCTAGCTCTAGGATCTAGTTTAATTGGACATATTAATTGGAGTATGACATGCTTGTCCTCAATTTCTTAGTAGGCCCTTCACTTAGTTATGGGGACCTGGGTTGTCCTATCTTAGCTCTCCTTTTTACATAATGTCTTATCCCACCTTTCTTTTTTTCACTTTTGAAAAAGGAGGAAAAAAAAGAAACTGGGAAGTTATGTAATAACAGCAGTTGTTTTTCTAGAATGTTCTTTCAGGCAAGGAACCAAGATCATGATTTATGTCTATAAAGATGTATTCCATTCTTTCTCATAATGAAACCTTAATAATGCTGGAATGTGGGTGAATCTCTTGATTCTCCAGTTGTTTATTTTGTGTTTTTTTTTTGTTTGTTTGTTTGTTTTGGCCACCTGGCCCGAGTTGGGTCCTTCATAAACATTTCAAGAAACAATTAAGTGATGGAGAACAGAGGTTTTTCTTTAAAATAGCAATAGCATTTAAAAAAAACCAACCAATAATGGGAACTTCTCAGATCCTTTCATTTGTAAGAGCAGAACTAAGTGACAGTAGAACAAGTATCAGTGTCTTGCAGTGTTTTCGTAAAAGCCGCGAAGGTTCAGCAGGTTCAGTTCAGGGATGCACAGCAGCTACTTTCTCTGCTTCTCTTTATTCGCGGTGTGCTGAAAGTTAGTCTCATAAACTTAGTCTGTCAACTATAAACATAGAAACCACTATAAAAAGATCTCATTCATTTGTTTCTTCTTTTATCCAGAAAATGAAAAATAAATTTCCTATTTCTTGTTCCTCCATGCAGGATATAAAGACAAAGCCTCAGTCTTTCTCCTTAGGGCGTCAGGCACAGGGCTGGGGAGAGAGCTTGGAAGTGGAGTGCTTGCCTGGTATGTGTTGAGTGTCGTGGTGTGACTGTGTGTGTGGGGGCATGATAACTGCCATAAAAGTGGGTACTTACAATGCCATTTGGACAGAGGTGTGGCACCACTGAATTCTCATGTTTGAAGAATTAGTAAAATTTCTCCCGTTTGAGAAGAGGGTGGCTTTCTGGTAAAAAGGAATTGGTAAGACTGCTATTGACTACACTTATATATATTATCTCTCTTTTTAACGTCTGAAAATTTGGTTTAATACTATTTTCCTTTAATGGAAATTTTTTATCGTTCTTAGTTGATAAGGGCCCTGTGGTCAAAAGATACAGTTTGTTTTTTAATTTGTTTTAAACTGATACAAAAATTATACATTTTATGGAGTATTATGATGTTTAGATACATTTGTGACATTTAAGTTGGCTTATAAACGTAGCCGTCTCCTCTAACATTTGCCATTTCTCTGTGGTGAAAACATTCAAAATCTTCTCAGGTTTTTAAATATACATTGTTGTTATCTGTGGTCATCCTGTAATGGAGTGGCCCACGAGAACTTCTCACTCCTAACTTTACCTTAGCACCCATTGATCAAACTGTCCTGATATGTCCCTCTTCTTATTCTCCCCAACCACCATTTTTACTCTGAACTTACGTGAGATCAATTACGTTATATTCTAGAACTCAATGTGACCGTATAGTACTTGGCTTTCTGTGCCTGCTTTATTTCACTTAGTGTCACAGTATCTAGTTTCGTTCATGTTGTCGCAGATGATAGGATTTCAGATTATATTCTTTGTGAGTGAATAATATTCCATTGTATCTATATTTAAAGATCTATATGCAGATATAGATCTGACTACTGGATATATATACTTTTTCTTTATCCCTTCATCCATTGCTTCCATTTATTGGCTGCTGTTAATAGTGCTGCAGTGAACTTGGGAGTGCAGATGTCTCTTGGATGCTCTGATATCCTTCTCTTTGAGTCCCAGTAGTGGAATTGCTGAATTACATGGTAGCTCTATTTTAAGTTTATGAGAACCTTCAGTACTGCTTTCCATAGTGGCTGTAGTGATTTACGTTCCTGCTAACACTGTGTGAGGGTTCCTTTTTCTCTCCACATCTTTGTCAGCTCTTATCTTAATTCTTGTGATAACAGCCATTCTTACTGGAGTCAGGTGACTGCTCATTGCTTTTTATTTGTGTTTTCTTGATGATTAGTGATGTTGAGCCTTTTTAATGTGCATGTTGGCCATTTGCGTGTCTTTTTAATAGAAGCATATATGTAGGTCTGATGCCCAGACTCTTCCCCAGGAAATCAAAGTATTAATGCTAAATTTCCACTATGATGCCTTATATAATAGGAAGACATTTGTGCTTCACAATTTCTGTATGCTCCCAGTTTGATTCACATGTCAGTCCATTTAGCCCAGTTTCACCCAAAAGTCATTACACTAACACTTTACTTTTTCTTTTAAAAAATTGGAAAGAAATGCTACGGTTCTGAGCTGATTAGTATTTTTTCTTCTTGATAAGAGAAGTATTAACATTTATTTGTTGTTTCTAAACAGGCCAAGACTGTTGAACTTTCCAGGAACCCAGTCTGAGATTTGCAAAGCTGCCAAAATTTTTAAAGACAAATGAGAATATGTAAACTTACATGTCTGCAAAACAGTTATCAGCTGTTTTAGTATTTGTGTCTTAGAGATAATGAGTCTCTAGTGAGCCACAGAAGCCTTCAGGGATTAAGCATGTAAATTTCAAAATCTAGATTCCTTCCTGTATTATCATATCTGGCTGGAGTTATGTATTTTATCAACATGTGAAACTATCAAGTCATAATTCCTCAAGGTAATTAGTTTATTAAAATAATGAATTATGTTACTAAATAAATAACAGGCAAGGCATGGTCTAATAATGAAAGTCTGCCAGTTCATAAGCATTAGGATTAATCCAGTTCTGTCCAGTTGAACATATTTGGAAGGAAAGATAGGTTTTGAGTTTACAGTGAAATTTGAATTTGCAACCTTTGTGAGATTAACCTTTTAATCTTTGGAGTTTAAAAATATACTTTGAAGAGAACTGTACTCAGAAGTGATACCTAAAGTCTACAGTGCTTAATATTGTGCTAAGTATATAGTTTGGTCATTAGTACATATTTCTAGAGATTTTGTAAAAAATGATCTTTTTTTGGAAGGAATTGCTTTTACTTAAGTCAGGGATTAACAACTAACAGCCTACAGACCAAATCTAGCCTGCCACCTGTTTTTATAAATAAATGATTAGAACACAAGATGTTCATTTATGTGCATATTGCTCTGGTGGCTTTTGCCCTGCACCAGTGGAGTTGAGTGTTTAGAACAGAGTCTGTGTGACCTGCAAAGACTTGACATACTTATTCAGTCTTTTGCACAGTAGGTTCCCAACCTCTGAGTTAAATCCTTAGCTTCACATTCACAAATGATATGTATGTATTTCTAGTAATAATTTACCCCGGTAAGCTTGTAAGAT